>JAFIRS010001497.1:0-345874 GCA_018342105.1 Gonioctena quinquepunctata | reverse complement strand
TGAACGCAAAAAAGAAATAAATTAAATCAGATGTTCAAAATGTAACCCCTTTCTGCAAATATGCACCCCCTGGCCCCTTTTTCCCCCCCCCCAGACTCACGTACTCCATGGAAACTGCTGGGGCTGTTTCAAATAGTTTCACAAGAAACTATGATGCGATTTCTCAACTGATCTTCAGTTTGAATTGATGTGCTGTACACCAATGTTTCGAAATGACCCCACAGGAAATAATGTATTGAGGTCCGGGAACCTAGGTGGCCATGCCTGTGGTCCTCCGCGACCTATCCAGCGATTATTGTTATTTTGGTTTAAATATTCGCGAGTCAGAGCATTGAAGTGCGCTGGATCCCCGTCGTGCATGAATCACGTTAACGGGAAACTGGAGTTTCTGAAAAAATTGGCTTTATCGGTGAATACAAATTTAAACGTTTTTAACCGTTGGTGAGCTCCCAACCCTTGTCCTCGTGAGAATTTAATCAAAATAAAAACGTTCCGAACCCAAATTAATTCGTGTGAATAGTGAAAGTACCCTTGATAAGGAAAACATCTTCTGGAATACAACACCCGTAAGTCAGATAATACATACAATTGTTCTACGATATTTCACTTTTTGTTGATCAATCAAAACTGTCACTGATAAAAATTCGGTTGAATTTATTCCACCAACGGACACCAAATTGTTGTAATCCGAATAAAAAAAAATAATGGATAGAGATACTGTCAAACTGATATTGGACGATATTAGAAAAGTGAAAAGAACGAAAAATATAATCAAAGCTAGTGAAGCAAATATTTTATTGAAAGTTGAGGAAAATTTTTTAAAATATACAAACTTGAAAGGAAATCATTATTTTAAAAAAAAAGTGAAAGATCAAGAGAGGAACGAAAACAAAATAATATAATTTTTCCTTTAAAGGGATGCCCCCTAATGAAAATATATCTTCACAATTCATCTGTACTGAGCTCAAAGATGTTGAACGTAGTTGTCAACGAATCAGATTTAAATAATTTTATTCCTTGGGAAAAAAAACAAATCGACCAGTTAAAAATTAGAGTTCGTATCATATTTAAAAAAAAGGAAATCTTGAGAAACTGTAAGAAACTGAAAGGAAGCAGAAAACCTAAAGATCTGACGGTAACAACCGGAGAGTATCAAATCTTACGGAAATTTCTACTTGGGGAAACAGCAAACAAGAATTTTGCTATATTTTTTGGGTAATAAACTCGTTGAGAGAAAATGGAATTTTCCATAGAAGATTTGAAACAAATTAGACAAACAGGTAGAGGGAAAAAGCAAATAGGTACCCATCGACCCCAACCCAGCCACAAATTCCTAAATCCGAAATCATTTTATAGAAATCGAGATTTCACATAAAATTTTATCCGAAAAAATAGAGCAGAATCAACCAACAAGACAAGTTGAAAACCCCTCCCAAACCATTAAGCCAAAAAAAGCCATCTAAGACCATCAACCCAGCTCTAAGGGGAAATTACCAGGTCCCGAACAAATTCCCAAAAAAATAGAAATCCCCGCTTTTCAATCTATCATTCATAACATAACCATTGTTTGTCCATTATTATTACTCTATTATTCTTACCAATTATTTTTATATAACTTTATGGTGATTATGGATAACTTTATTAAGGATTATAAAAACGAACCAGCCCTTTTACTAAGATTGTAGATTCTCCAGCTACTTAAAAAAAAGTGATATTAAAATTTACATACTACATCTCAACATTAGAAGTCTTAAAAAATTTCTTTATGAACTTTGCCTGTTTTTTGTCAATTTGAATTTCTTTTGATATATTTATACTTACAGAAACTTTTCCAAATTACTGAGTTAGAAATATTCCATGGGGTATGATGTCTTTTATAGCAAGGAACTACAAAAAATGATGGAAATAATGTACATCAAAAAAGGTTCACACAATAAAAAAATATGAAAAAAGCAATGAACCCAAAAAATTTTCCCCAAAAAAAAACCCTGCAAAAGGCTCCTGGACCGCCCAAAATTCAACAAAACAAGAATACCAAAACCCTCAACATAAATTCCATCCTCGGGATGAATAGATTTGAAAATGACCCAAGTTTCAGAAGAATTTAAAAAATTCAAATGCATCTGGATACATCTCCTATATAAACAATTACACAAGACCAAAAAGAAAAAATGTTTAGATCATTTTTTTTATAAAACACGATTATCACACAAACGAAAACATAGACCTTATATCATAGACTACGACATACGGATCATACACCCATAGTTATCATGCAAAAGGGAAAATCGAAGCCAATAGAAAATATGAACAAAATACACAATCATACAAATACTATACAGACTACGTAAGCATGCGCACTGATTTACAGAAGGAAACTTGGCAAACGATCTACATTGAAGGAAACTTGGATAAAATGGCTGGAACATTCACTAATATATTGAAATATTATACAGACAAAAATACAAAAAAGGTTAGAATACATAAAAAATCTTGTACACCCAAAAAACCTTGGATAACGAAAGGCCTACTTGCATCTATAAGGAAAAAGAGAAACTATATGAATAAGTACGAAATAATAGAACAGACCAAAACTCATTAGAGATATACAAAAATTATAAAAAAAAGCTGAGTAAACTTATTGATAAATCTCGCAGAGACTACGCGAAGAAATCAATTGAACAATCTAAAGATAACTCCTTAAATCTTTGGAAATGTGTAAACAACATCTGTAACAAAAATAAACTCAAAACAAAAATAGAAAAAATTATTGTAGATCAGGAAGAAATAACAGATAAAGTAAAAATTTGTAATAGTTTTAATGAGTATTATAGTGATTTGGGTAAAAATTATGCAGAGTTGATAGAGGATCCAGAAAATTTCACACAGGACATCGAACCGATAGGGGAAAGTATGTATATATTTCCAACTAATCCCACTGAGGTGAAAAATGTCATAGCAGAGTTAAAAAATGAAAAATCTCCAGGCTATGATGGTATTCGAGCGGAAGTATCAAAAGAAATTTCTCACGAAATTGTACCACCCCTCTCATTCATGATTAACAAGTTTTTTGAAAACGGATATTTTCCAAGGACATTGAAAAAGGGCATCATAAAACCACTTCACAAAAAATGATCTAAATCTGAAACTATCAGTTATAGACCCATAACCTTGATTTCAAACATAGCCAAAATTGTAGAAAAAATTATAAAACGCCGCATAACAAATTTTTTACAAAAAAACGCAGTATTATCAGACAAACAATTTGGTTTTAGGGAAGGAAGATCTACAAATTTTTGTTGCACAAATATACGAAGCACTTGATAAAAAAATACCTACACTCTGCGTATTCATTGATCTTTCGAAAGCATTCGATACTGTGTGTTATGAACGACTATTAGAAAAACTCGAAGCATATGGAATCAGGGGTAATGCATATAACCTCATGAAAAATTACCTCACTGAACGACAACAACAGGTGAACATAGATGGTGTTAACAGCGAACCTCGCATTGTTACTTACGGTGTACCACAAGGAACTGTGTTAGGTCCCCTACTATTTACAATATACCTGAATAGTTTATTGGCAATGAAAACTGAAGGGGAAATCATCAGTTTCGCAGATGACACTGCCATAATATACAGAGCAGAAAAATGGGATGAAGTAAAAAAAATTGCAGAAAGAAACATGAAAATGATAAGAAAGTGGTTTCAATTGAACAAACTTACCTTGAATGCGGAAAAAACCAAGTATCTACCTTTTGTCTCATATGCGAATCATTTACCAAACCTAGGAAACATTAAAATCGATGACGTTACTGAAATCTCTGAAGCTGAGTCTATAAAATACCTAGGAATTGAAGTTGACAGACATTTTAGGTGGGACCTCCAAATAAAAAACAGTGTGAGAAAAATCAGAGGACTTTTATCAAGGTTCAGGAATCTAAAAAAATTCTTGGACATACCCCAACTCAAAATAATATATTACTCCTTAGTGCAGTCTCTTCTTTCCTACGGAATTCTGGGCTGGGGAGGAGTGTATGACGTACATCTTGAAAATCTGAATGTTATACCAAAGTGGATTTTAAAAATTATTTTAGCAAAACCTCGAGAATATCCCACCGATGATCTATTCATCGACGCCCAAATATTTGACATTAGACAGCTATACAGCTTGATTATTCTAAACGGTACTTCCAAAAAAAATACCCCTCTCTATACCATCTCATTCCTATAAGATGAGGAGGCAAAGAGAACTAAAATATTGCTCTATACGATGTGAGAAAACCATTGGGCAGCGTAGTTGTGCTTACTTGAGCACCAAACTCTATAATGAGTTACCAACCACCATTAGGGATAGTAAAACCTCCAATGAATTCAAAACTAAAACAAAGAAATGGATACTAGAAAAAAAGCGTCAGTTCTTTCACAAAATTATAAATAACTATTAATATCATAACTCTCCCTCATAAGAATCCAAATCCATAATCCATAATATATCCAAATTTATTGTTAAAAACATTAGACTCGTAATAAATTATATATTCTACTGTCATGATTTCATCATATTTATCGATTGTCTGTATCTTCATTAATTCTATAGCACTAGTATTGTACTTATTTTATTTAATTTTATTATTGTAAATAGATTTTTAGTAAGCTTTTGGTAATTCTAATGAATTATCTATTTTAGTGTTACATTCTTACCATGTTGATCAATTTTATTGCATTTTAAACTAATCTCATTGTACCTTGTTCATATCTTCTATGTTAATTTTATAACTCGTAACTTATAATTTTTATTATTGTATTGCATAACCTAGATTTATGATCTCCCCCATACCACGTACAAGCTGAATATTTCAGTTTCTATGGTCTCCCCGTTTATTCACAAAACCCTCTAAAAATATTGTATCATATTTTATATTTCGAGTGAATAAACATTATTATTATTATTATTATTATTATCAAATAATGGATTTTCATACACTTTCTGAAGAAACCATTGGCATTAGTTCATCCGCGATGAAAGCTCGCAAGGAGTAGTGCTTGATATGGTAGGGATACAATAAAAAGTCATGGATAATTTTCCAAACAAGAATATGTGAGATACTCAAATTGTTCCCAATTTTTCGTGTAGTTATCCGGGATCTTTCTCAATTGATTTCAAAACCTCTGCCTCAATTTCTGGTGTTCTTACAGTACGTTATACTCCTTTTAGATGATTGTTCGGTTCAAAACTTTCCTTTTCGCATAACCTTCTATGAATGTTGGAAAATGTTCGTGCGCATCCGGAATATTGCTATTTGGAAAGCGGTTTTCATACAACCGCCTGGCTTCCAATGCGTTACCATCAGTAAGCCCATACATGTAATGCATATCTGCAAACTCAGAATTCGTAAAATGGACCATGGTTTTTTGTAAATATTGTTAATTTTGATGACTCAAAAACGTGACAACTAGACTAGGTAGACAACTTTCAAATCTATTTATGTTTACAAAACAAAATCTGCTTTTAGCTACTAGATATGTTTTTAATCCTTGATAATATCCAATTTCATAACAACGTGGAAATGAATGAATTCAATTTTTTTATGCGAAAACCGTACGTCAAACGAAAAAAAAAATCCGGAGACCAGAAGTGCTCAGAAAAAAATGAGGATTACCAAAAATAATTTTTACTTTAAGAAAGAGCAGTGGCGTATCACTTTCATTTTTAAAACGATTCAGTGCAAATCCCGCACGAACGCCACTGGTAAGAATAAAAAAATATGTTGTACACCAGAAAATGCCATACCAAAGTTGAAAAAAAATAGTTTTTTTTTTAATTTTAGCTCCCTGTACTTCAAAAGTTGAAACCTTTAGGACATATGTACATATGAAGTTTTTTTCTGAAAATGGACCCAAAAATAACCTCCTTAAATATAAGCATATTATTAAGAAACGTCCTTTATATAAAATAACACACAATCAGTTGATCCCCGTAGAAACTTCTGCATGATTTCACCAGATTATTTGAATCAAGTAGGAAATAAAGAAGGTGAATAGTTTGAATGTTTTCATTTGAATAATCTACTATCATTGCAATGTGTTGAATGAACCTTTTATTTTGGAGGAAAAAGTCCATTCTACTCTTAGTGGAGATGGTGGAATATGGAAAGGAAAAGAGAGTTAAATCAAAGTCGTTCTCCACGAAATAAAAACTTACTGGAGAAATATATGCATTCCGAAGATTGAGATCCTTATCTTCAGCAGGTTATGGAACAAAATGGAGGTAACGTTATTTACAATTGTTATGATAGAAATTTTTTTCTGAAAATAAAACTTGGGTGTGGTTTTAGCTTAGACCTCACTATGAACACCCCATTTGCAAAGTTTTCTCTTATTGAAGAGGTTTTGGTTTGCAACAATTTCAGAATGTTTGAAGTAACTTGGTGAAATGGTGTGAAGAGAACATCTCATAAAATGGAAAAATTGACAGATTGTTCATTTAGTATGGGCCATCTAGCAGATATCTAGTGAACTGAAGAGTTTTAAAAAATGAAATCTATGCGTGTTAACCTAACCTTACGAAGTATAGTGATTGGCTAGAAACCACCACCATGGTACAGTGACATCTACTAACCAATCACTATACTTCGTAAGGTTAGGTAACAGCATGATTTCATTGTTCAAAACTGTTTAGTTCACTAGATCTCTGATGGATGTCCCATACTAAATGAACAATCTGACAATTTTTCCATTTTGTGAGATTTTTTCTTCACACGTTTTCACCAAGTTTCTTCAAACATTCGGAAAATGTTGCAAACCAAAACCTCTTCAATAAGAAATGGGGTGTTCATAATAAGTTCTAAGCTGGGACCACACCCAAGTTTTATTTAACAAAAAAAAAATTCTACCATAACAATGGTTAGTAGGGTAACCTCCATTTTGTTCCATAACCTGTACCGTGATCATTATTTTAGATTTTTCTGATTCTGCTTAAGATGGGGATCTCAATCACCGAAATGCATACATTTTTCCAGTGAGCCATGCTATTTTTATTTCGTGGAGAACGACTTTGAGTTAACTCTCTTTTTCTTCCCGACACCTATTATTGTTATGTATCCATTATGATTATCCTCGCAATTTCTCATGAAATAATTGATGTTTTTTCAAAAGATGCGTCGGCAAAGTGAGTATGAGGTTTTGCAGAACTTTTCAAGCAAATTATTGACAAAAGCAAGCAAATTTTAAGTATGAACTAATTCCCCAAAGTGTACGAGACGTTCTCCCGCATCTGATTCAAATATATGTGGTTGCATTAACTCTACTCTATGGATTTAGCCAACAAACGATTTTTATGCAGTCCCCAGAGGTAGTGTACCAAATTCACTTACTCAGTTAATTCTCTTTACAGCAGCACAAATTCCATTACGTCTCCGTCAAGATTCCGGTGTATTTGTACATGCCGCACCGTTGAGTTTATTTTGACTAAGAGGATAATATGTAAAATCGGGTGATCCTCACTTGGAGCTAGCTCATCTGGAGTTACATACGTGCTTCCGCTTCTGTGTGGAAAGCACGTTGTAACGGAGCAAATCACGAAAAGGGGATATACTAGTGAACATAAATATCAGCTGGGTTGTTACTCAGTGCGTGAAAAACGTAAAAGAATTATCTATCTACTTGTTGACATAGTTTAACAAGCGGAATGGTTTCTTGTTTTGGCGACAGTCGATTGAAGAAGAAACACAATAATTCACAAATCCAGTCAATAATTCAGTGAACATTTCCAAGATCAGGGGGTCTATTTTCAAATTTCGAATTCGATATGTCACATGCGACAGTGGTGAGATGTCTAATAATTATTTATAGTTGAAGAGCTGTAATAACAAAAAAAAGTTGACCGTCACGGGGCACCCGGCAGATGTGAAACATCTCAGTGAAAAGGACTCAACACACGTGGATATGTATATATATATATATATATATATATATATATATATATATATTTATATATATGAAAAAGGAAATAAAAAAAAACTTCCTCAAGCGGGAGTTGAACCCACCACCCTCTCATCTCTAGTCAGACGCTCTACCAACTGAGCCATTTGAGGACATAGGAACCGCCGCATATTTGTGAATCATTTATTCCCATAATTTAATGTTAGTGTTTGAATGAATAGAAAAGATCGAATCAATGGCTATCAAGACCCGTTAACCTTTCACTCTAACATCACCATCGACGTGACGGTTTCTATCAAAGTTCAGGAGGATGATCTCCAACCACTGATAAGATTTTGCCAAATATATAATACGAAAATATGAAAAAGGAAATTGTGGCATATTGGACAAATTATTGAATTGAAGAAAAAACCATCGTCGTCCCACGACCTTCTCATCTCTGGTCATAATTTGATAATTTGTCCAATATGCCCCAATTACCTTTTTCATGTATTCCTCTCGGACGCAATTTACCATTTTCGTATTATATATTTGGCAAAATCTTATGAGTGGTTGGAGATCATCTTCCTAAACTTCGATTGAAACCGTCACGTCGATGGTGATGTTAGAGAGAAATATTAACGGGTCTTGATGGCCATTGATAAGTACTCGATTTTTTCTATTCATCCTAACACTAACATTAAATTATGAGAAGAAATGATTCACAAATATGCGGCGGTTCCTATGTCCTCAAACAGCTTAGTTGGTAGAGCGTCTGACTAGACATGAGAAGGTCGTGAGTTCAACTCCCGCTTGAGGATGATTTTTCTTTAATTTTATAATTTGTCCAATATGCCACAATTTTCTCTTTCATGTGTTGCTCTCGGACGCAATTTTCCATTTCCATATTATATATATATATATATATATATATATATATATATCTTGCATTTTTTGAAGCATGCGCAGAAAATAAACCACTTATACAGTAAGCACATTTCTAACCTTAAATCAACAAATAAAATATAATAAAAATAAAATAGTATATTCATAAATGATTTACTAACCTTTGGTTTGAGTCGGTAGATTGTGTTTCATGAAGCAAACGTTGTGCACATACATTAAACATTTTACCTTGATCATTATTGACTTTTTGTTTATTTTTGGTCACTTGATCGTCACTGTCACTCATATTATCATTCAATAATATTATCACTGATTCGAATTCTTTCGAACGCTTTAAAATAATAACAATAAAATAATATTTTGAAGAAATAAATACAAGGCGTGCGTACGAGCAGCGGTGAACCTGTCAAGTAGCAGCTCATACAGAGAAGCAACGGAGTGTGTATTACGCGCGCACACACATACAAGGGAGTGGTCACGTCATGAGAGAGCGTCATGCCGTTTGCCGTGACGGCAAACTTGTCGATTTTACTGCCAAGCTGCGCCAATAGATATTTCACATAAAAAACAACCTGTATTGTAGGAAGTATTGCATTATGATAAACATGTTCTTCGAGCCCTCACCAGCCCCCTGGTACGTGTCATTTGTCTGAACACGTTCTACTTTGGAAATTATGGCCAATGGAGAGATACAGGTCGGAATCACCTTTCGGAAAGGAAAAATTGGTAGTTCAAGTCGCCAGGAATCAGGTGGTATATCTGTTTTGACGTATAGGGGTCGTTATCAAAATTTAGAGCAGATATTTTTTTTGGGGAACTTCCAGGCAGCTGTATTGAAGTAAACCTGAAACATTTTTCATCTTGTTCTTTGAGAGTCATAGAGTAGGAAAATCCATTCCCAAGACGGGAACCTGGTCCTAGAAATTTTGTGGGTTAGATTGAGAAATCCAATACTAAGCGGTTTGTAGATTTGGTCCCATTTTTTTCCAAATTCTGAAAAAGATCGTCTTGCATAATTTTTTTCCAATTCTTGGACTCTCAAAAAAACAGAATGCTAGACGTTCTCACCCCCTGGAAAATTATTGGCAAACCTCAGAAAATTTGTAAAACTCAAGAATTTTCAAAGTAGAAAAAAATTACTTTTTAAACATACAACATACTTTCTACGAGTTACATTTGAGTTAATTTTATGTCTGAATACCTAGATGATTCACTATCCCCGATTCTGTTTTCTCCCAGGCTTGGAGCTTCAATAACTCTCAAACAGGAAAAATGGATTATTTGAACTACCTGTCGGTTGAGTGAATCCATGTCTTTGTATCTGGAAAACTCATCTACCAAAGTGGCGCCACCTCCACCCCCCTCCTAAATTCATCTGCAGGGAAGGCGATTGAATGAGATTGGGAAAAAATTATGAATTTCCTTTTTACAATACTACTTTGAAAATTATTATATATATATATATATATATATGTCAAGCGATCAGTTCCAGGACATTTTCAATGACGAATCGATGAGTTCCAGGACATTTGGTGACTTCCGGGACTGGTCCGGAATTTTTATATGGTTAATGAATACTTCCAGGACAGTACCGGAATTCACTTTGATGTATTTTGTAGAATGATAACTTCCAGGACATAAGTATTTTGACTGAATCCTACCACATAGAACAGAATGTGTCACGCATTGGACCTTCTTTATTGATCCTGAGCATATTCAGGGTGTTTCATAATTGAATGCTGATCCTAAAGTGCGATAATCATTGAATGATTTTAAGATGAATTATTCATATGAACATAGGTCCGCAACCGCTTTATTTCTGAGATACAGGATGTTGAAATTCAACAGAAAAATCAGTTCTTCCCCAATATCTCTAAAACCGAATCGGCTTTCCTTTCCAATTTTAATACATGCGAATTCATTTGCTTGTCCCTATTCGATTTTTTCTCTTAGTCTTAATTTTACAATTGTGGTAACCAAAAGATCTAGGCAAGATTTTTATAATTTCATGGTAACTATTATTTAGTTTTTGTAATGAGTACGCATAAAAATACATTTTTTATTTTTAGAAACATAACTATTTTGAACAATAAATACCAAAATAAAATTAAGTGTTCAAAATGTCCGCCTCCTGCAAGTGTGCACGCTTCAGCCCTCCTTTTCATTCATTCATAAATTGATGATCCAGTTAGTATCCGATCAATAAAAAGATACGAGATAATTTCCAACGACATTATAATTACATATATTCGTTCGTTCTATGAAAATATTTCGATTATATGTTTCCATGTAATTGTGACTGGTATAGAATAATAAAAAGTGAAATCCGGAATGAAAATAATCTAGGAGTTGGGATACTGTGAGAATTATATAAGAATCGTATATGACCCAGATGAAAGACGTGATACCTCGGAAAACTGACCATCTAGCATCGTTGTTTCCATTGGATTTTTCGGATCGGCTTTCTTATTTCATATTAGAATGATTCTAGGTCCGATTGAGTATAGTGCTGATCTAAAATTTCAGAAGTATTTATGCACTTTCTGACTGTGGAGAATAATTTTTATTTTGTCAGATCGGTACCAAATTCCGTACACTTAAAAATTTCGACAGTTATTTTACAAAAAAGTGTTGGAAGTTTTAACGCACAACATGTCAAGCCCCATAATTACAGAAAAACTCTCATTTCTAAAAAAGCAACATGAATTACTGCTTACAAACTTTATAGCCCGAAAATAAATTCCATGGGTATGAACATAGGTTCTAAATTCGAGTAAGCGACAAACGCTGATAAGCATGCCAGTTAAAAATACGTCGTTATTGGAAGACAATTAAATGCACTTGAAAATAATTATCAAGAAATAACCCTTGTACACCGGATTCATAAATAACTCATCTAGGAGAAATTAACGATGGTAAACCAGAATAGTAATTCCAATATCTTTGATATTGCATAGCGATATGAAATATCATAAAACTTTGTTTATGGAATCATAACAACGGAAAGACGCTATATATCTATAAGATAATTGATAACCATTAAAAATTTACTCATAAAAACTTCATCGTATTTATTCATGCGTAGAGGAACGAAACAAACCCATTAATTCATAATTATTATGACCAGTTGAAGATAACGGATATGGGAATGAAAATAACGCATGACGCGAGCTAGGGTTGAATAGCATAAAAGCATAAAACGCGAACCAGCAAATAATCAGTCTTAGAACAGTAGCCAAGCTAGTTATATCATAGTCGTTACTCCGGTAATATGTTCCTCTCAAAAGTGAGGTTAAGAAGTCCGTCGAATCACAGTATCGAAAAATAATGAGAAGTGTACCAGTAAAATCGTCAATGTAGTGAACTTCAGAAACCCTTAAACTAAGCAACTGCAAACCAAGTCAAACCAAGTATTGAACGCTCCAAGTGAAAGCACGAGTAAACAGTAGTTTTTTCCAAAAATTGCCTATTTTTGTCACCGCTTCATGAACCGAGATAAGTCAACGGAACAACGCAATTCGATAGTTCGTGGTCTCTTAAAAAAACCATAGCCATATCGCGCTATCTATCGGGCGAATAAAATAAAATAACCCATTGACGCGAGATTACTCGAAATAATAATAAAACTAATCGTCGTTTAAAAACCTACTCCAGTGAATAAGTTTGAAACAGGGTGGGTCCTATGTATGTTTTTCTATATTTATGTTTATGGCAAACCGAACCCTTTATAATGTGCATGTGTCTGTAAAAGTATCTCCATATTTTCATGTTACCACAGATCTCAAAAGAGGATTATTTCCAGCCGTTCGTGGCAATTGATGTCAAGATTGTTTTTAGTAAATCTATTTCGATTTTGTAGCCAACTGTAAAATTAACTGCCAATAGGCTACACTCTTTTTGTTGTATGAATATTGTTTCATATTATCCGTCCATAGAACAAATTAAATAATTGTGTCAACTTTTATTTACTGAATATATATGTACATTCTAACTAGTTTTATGGGTGCATTATTATTTCTTGTTTAATTATTGTTTTTCGAATCCCTCTGAACGGTAGTACTTCCTGAATAAACAACCCAACGCTCCAGTATTAGAGAGAAATGAGATTTGTTCTGTAGCCGCTCCAGAGACATAGTTTCAGTTCGACCGTATTCAGATAGTCGATGCTCTCAATACTGTTTCTCGCAATCTAACGAATAATGTCTGGTATTACAGGAGTGGTGTGTTAAGTCATAACACCCTGTAGTCTGGGCTTTAACATTGTTGGTCAGATGTGGGGTATTTACTTCCCCAACTCTCCCTAGCTATAACATTGGTGTCAGGTGTGGGGTTTTGACACACCCTGTATAGGCCAGTATTAACATTGATGTCAGCTCCGAGAGTAGTAATTTGGGAGTAAATGAACGCATTGATGATATTTTCCACAGAAAAAAATGTCAAACTAAAATTGGAGTTAAAATTTTTTTTGGGAAATATAAGAAAATTTATTTTTACAAATAATTGTTAGTGAGAAGAAGACAATTGAACAGAAGAGAACTAGTAGGAAAATTGTGGAAATAGTTCAGTATAATATCGTTGTTATTTTGGAAACACGATATTTGGAAAATAAATATATGGAGCGTTTATACCGATCAAAAACTCAGGAAGTATTCGAAAAATCAATTGAAATTTTATTGAAATTATAAAACCATGGAAACTCAGACAACAGTGCCGTGGACTGATAGGGTTAGATATGAACCGTCAATCACTATCACTCTGGATATTATACCTTTTTACGATGGTACTACAGAAATAAAAGATTTTATTCGTGAAATTGAGGATTTGACAGCTGTAGCAAAATGGACAGACAGTCAAATAAGTTCCATAGTTAGATTAAAACTGAAAGGCATCGCTAGATTATTTATTGAAGCGGAAGATGGCTTACAAAATACCGATAACTGGCAATTAATTAAAAAGGAATTATTGAAGCAGTTTAACAATTTGAAAGTACCTGGAGAACACAAATTTTTTTTTTGAATTGTTATCAGAAAAAGAATGAATCAGTTAGGCATTTTTTCATAAGATTGAAGATATGTGCAGCAAATATAAGGCACTTCACAGGAAATAATAGAATTGACAATGTATTAAACCAAAAGTATGAGCAGGACATTCTGGTTCAATTTGTCATGGGATTGTTAGATCCTGTTAGAAAAAAAGTTTTATTTGAAAGTCCTGTCAGTTTAGACGAAGCCATCGAATTAGCAGAAAAAAAAGAAATAATTGAGCAAATTACGAATACACCGAATAGAAATTTTAGAACTTTCAATGCGAATATAAAAGTAAAAAGAAAAATTGTGTATGTTATCATTGCGATGAAATTGGGCACCCCTCATATAGATGTCCAAATAGGAATAGTTTTCGAAATAAGAGATTCAATGAGTCAGGAAAATGGTTTTCCAACTACGCTAATTAAAAACGAGTTTAAAAATATGGAAAAATAAATAAACATAGAAAATAATTTTCTAACCATTCGGAAGAAAATAGATTTTGATCTCATAGAAGCAGGGATGAACGAGAGCATTTTAGGAAAATGAATGACAGAAGGCAAATAGAAAATAGTTATGGAAATGACAGAAAATGGAAAAAGTATGAAACAAGATCAAAATATAACCGGAATTTAAATGGAATGGCAGCTTTCAACAAGCCTCAGATGAAGGCTGCAGAAACGACGATTCAGATAGTGGGAGGCAAGGAGAAAATATACTAACCGACGATGAACAGAAAAATGTAATTAATTTAGAAGTATCAGGAATTTTGAGGCATATATCCATAGATAGGAGATCCCAAGTGTCAGTGGCTCATATTAATATTGTTAGAGGTATGAAATTAAATTATGATTTGCCGTATCACCTCAGAAATGGACAAGGAAATTTCACTCATTATATTGGATCGGTTATACTGCCAATCAAAGTAAAGGAAGGAAATATTCTGGAACATGAATTCTTAATAGTTGAAAATGATCACCGTAGTACTGAAATAACACTGGGATTGGAGTTTTTACGAAAATATAACGTGCAAATTGATTGGAGCAAAAATCAAATGTATTTAGTGGGAGAAATTCTCGAGTTGAAAAAAAATCAACACATAGGCCAAACAAATCGGGAAGACGAACAGAGGGAGTTGCAAAATAGATTTGAAGAGGTAGAAAAACGATTGAGAGATGTCACTATCATGATGAACGATTGGATGAATTCTGAAAAAAATTAGGATTGAAGAAGGAAGGCGCGCCCAAAGCAATCCGCGAAGTATTTATCAACAAATTTTCATGCCATGAAACGATATCGGCAGACTCGAATCAAATTGTGATATCAAGGACTGGTGATTTAAGTGTGACACCAGGTTTCGAAAAAACAGTTTCAGATGAAGAATATGGGAAATCGTCTGGAAAAAGCGAAAAGCGAAACAAGCGTTCAAACGAGCTACGAGGAGATAAGGATTTAATGGTGACTTTATTTCTGAAACAAGAGAGAAGAGATGAATGTATAAAAGTGCCACATGTGTAAAATAGAAAAACCGACGCACCCTGTACATTAGGACAGATAGTCGACAAGTGGGAATGCATACGTATAGGTACGAGCATTTCCTGCCTGAAGGAACAGAGAGATGTATCGGAACATTGCCCATGCAGCATCACAGCGAGAGTGTAGGAAATTATGTTGGAAAACCGGGAAAAGATAATAGGAAAGTTTTCGAGAATGAATATATTCCCGAAACTAGCAGGACATATTCAGGGAGAACATAAATTGCAACAGTTAATGCATCACGGAATCGAAGGAAGATGATCGATGTAGAAAATAGTAAATCAAGGAAAGATAGTCTGGGAGATAGATATGAATCACCCGGGAGATACTCTATCCACCAGGAAGTTGGAATCTGCCAAGCACCTAGAATGACAAGTGCCAAAGATAAGATTTTCTATAGTCGAAAATCACAAGGATGAAATTTTTTGGTCTAAGGACAAATTTTACCGCCTTAGTTTTTAAATATATATGTGAAGTTCAAGCAAAAGTATAGTGAACTCCGGAATACAGAAATTACTGAGAATTGCAGAAAATCGATTTCTAACCCCGAGAAAACGTAGTATAGTAGAAGATTTTGATATGGATTCGAAAGTGAAGAAAGAAGTAAACCCCAACGTGAAAAGAATTAGAGCCGTAGCCAGACAGGAAGGAAAATCTAAGTTTAAAAAGACATCGCACGTTGATTTTGAACTTCAACCAGTGGGAAAAACCAAAAGTCAAATAATACCCGCTAATCGATTCAACACGCTATGAATATGAATGGAATCAGTCGACAATCGACAAAGGAAACGAGGTAAAATCAAATCGAGTTTTAGTACAAACCTCAAGATGAATTGCTAGTAGTTAATGCCGAAAATAGAAAAATTGTCAGCCAAGGAAATGTCCAACGAAAATGAAGAAACCCTCCTGAAATAAATCTTCCTTACAAAAACACGCGGCACTGTTCAAGAACAACCGTGGAAAATTTTGGTTAGATCAGTTAGATATCATTAAACAAGAAAATTTTCAGTATGCACCTGAAAGTAGGAACGTATATAAGTATGTAATTGGTATGGTTTCAGGAGACTGCAAAAAACGCATACTTCATATGATTGAATATATTCTTGGTCAAATTGTAAAATTTGGCGGATTTCATATTTCAGAAGTGTTTATGTACTTTGTGGCTGAAATGAATCTTTTTTATTTTGTCGGATCGGAACTAAATTTCGGATTGGCGCGTATTTAAAACAATTTTTGTATTATTGCATTTGTTTTCCGAGGACTAGAAATTGAAAAAATTATATTTATAGAAAAATCCCAAGTGTGTGTGATAAATGGCGTGATATCTAGGAATTTTGACCATCTACCGTTTCATCGTTTTTTACATTGGATTCTTCGTGTCAAATTGTCCCTTAGATTGAAAAAATTCTAGGTTCGATTTTGAAAAATTGTCATTTGGAATTTTAGAAGTATTTGTGCATTTCCTGGCTGAAGGTAATCATTTCTCTTTTGTCGTCGGATTGAGGGGCATTTCGAAAATTCTAGGTTCGATTTTGAAAAATTGTCATTTGGAATTTTAGAAGTATTATTTCCTGGTTTCGACAGAGAAAACAATATGAAAAATATTATTCAGCATATCTTTTTACTCTTCTTTGTGAAATTTGAGCAGATTATTTTTTTCAATGGATGAAAAAGTCTTGCCAATTCAGCCAACCACATACTTATACCAAGTGCCATCTGTAGCGGATTCAAATGAGGACTGATAAAATGCTTTCTCATTTCCACAACTTCCACTGAAATAAAAGGCATTTAAATGTCATTCAAGCATTTAGAAAATCTAATTCGATTAAAATTTTTAAGAATTGAGTGGCCCAGGCCAAGCAACACCCCGTACATAATATTCATTCATATTATGAGATGGTCCCAAAAAGGTCCAATAGCACAGTGCAATCGAGTTTTTATTAACAATTGAAATAAACACAAAAATCGTATGCGGTCGGGGGACATTCGTCAGGAACGAAGTTCCTTACGCTTTTTTAAACGGTTTTATTTATTTGCCCTGGTTGTTTTTTTTTTGTTTGTTTGGGTCAAATTTATTATTGAAATTTTACCCCTTCCTGTTGAAAAAATTGGTCTGATATTTGGTACAACGTTTAATTCTTGATGACAATCCAATTCAATATATTCAGTATCATTGTAAATCCAAGATGGCCGCCGCCCAAAATGGCGGATTACATATTTTTCCACACTCCCTCAGTATGAGTTATCAAATGAAAGGACTTGAACAGTAGAATAGAGTACACTTTGAAAAAAAATTGCAAATTTAATATGGCCCCCAACAAAATGGCATATTAAATATCTTTTCAAAACCCTCTAAATATGGGTATTAAATGAAAGGGCTTGACTCGAGGGAAAACTGTACACTACGCCAAATTTCAATCTAAGATGTCCGACGGCACAAAATGCCAGATTTCATATTGTTTCAATATGGGTAATGGGTATCAAGTGATATTGCTTCACAAGCAGAACACGGTGCATGGCGGATCATAGAGTTTAGATAGTCTACATTTACATTAAAACTGAATTCAAGGTATTTATTCAGAACTAAGAACTACGTCAGCGATTATCGTCCAAAACACCTGAGCAACGCAAAGTCAGGTTAAAATCCATGTGAGCGTAACCAGCAACGCAGAGCTGGTTAGGCTCACGTAATTTATTGGAGAGTTAGATTGCAACAAATTGTCAGGAAAGAAACCTTGTAATGATGAGGCACTAAATGAACTCAATAGAATGAGAAATATTAAGTAATTAAATAAAAATTAAATAATTTTTTTTTTAAGTTAAACGGTTTCATTGAAAAAAAGATAATAATGATGTGGATAATGTAATGTAATTTGGTGGGTCTTAGGTACCAGTTAACGCACCACTCTCCTCATCAATCTAGGGCATTGATCAGACAAAAAAATAAAATCGTGGGGCGTATCGTAACCTGAGTAAATATGTAAATAGCATTTATAATGATATGCGATTTAACTGTGGATACAAATTTCCTTCGCCCCAGATTTTATTTTTTGTTGACTATTACCTAAGACCTACCGAATTATTTGTTAGCGTTCAGTACATATCATTTTATCTTTTTTCAATAAAAACCGTTTAACTTTTCTTCAACTCGAATGTAATTGATTTAGATTTATCATCACCTAAGGAGGAGCCTATGTTTCCTCTCTCTCTCTCTCTCTCTCTTCTCTCTCTCTCTCTCTCTCTCTCTCTCTCTCTCTTCTCTCTCTCTCTCTCTCTCTTTTCTCTCTCTCGCTCTCTATCTCTTGTAGGGGGTCGATATGGCTCTTCAGCCTCTCCGTACCTCGACCAATAAGGTCTTTTGTACATTACCCTTCATCTATTCAAGACCGAGACTCCTTGCGAAGCGTATCAGTTTCCTGAAGCTAGTTCCTGATGTATAAGGGCGTTAGTGAAAGCCCCTCGAGGAACTTAAGCCTTTCGAACATTGCTTTTTTGGCAGGTAAAAGCAGGTGTTCTGCAGTTTCAACGAAGTTTTGGCGTAACGGCACAGTTCACTGTCTGATCTATCCATCTTTTTTGGTGATATCTCGAGGACAATGTCCAGTGAGCGAGTTCCTGGTACTAGTTTCAAGTCTTTCGCCTCAACTCGAGAAGCTGTCTAGCTTCCTTTGTCGCTTGTCTTTGCCCTGGAACCCTCCTCCAATGGGTTTAATTTGTCAGCTTCCCAGAGCGAAACTCTTCGTTGATGTGGGCTTTGAAAAGACCACAAAGGTTCAGGCCAGAAAATTGAGTGTTTGCGCCTTGGGCAGGCTGCCCGCTTTTCTATTGCCTTTTATTCCTTTGTACCTGGCACCCACAAACAGAGTAACCTGATTGTTCGTAGCCAGTTGCCTTAGGGAGAGTTTAAAGTCCCAAGTTAGTCTAGTCTCACAAGTGTTTGGTGACTTTAGAGCGTTATGCTGCTTTCAAAGATTAACTCATATAATGATGGAATTGCCCTTTGGTTGAAAAGACCAGTATCAGATTCCACTCTTTCCTGAAAACAACTCGGAGCCGCCCAAAAATTTAGTACATCCGTTCACTGAGAACTTCCAGTACTTTCTTCTCCCTTAGATTCCCCGATATTAATTCTGTATATCTGCCTACAGAAAAACATCTGGTACTCTCTCGACCATATAAATCACGTGCACTTTTGTATATGCAGCAAGTAGGATTTTCAGTATCAAGATATATGATTTTGATGTTTCCATTATTGTCATAATCTTCTTGGTTTATCAGCCCATTTCCAATTTGCAATGCTTAAGTAGTCAAACCGTAGAATGGGCTTTTCAGGAGATTTCATTTAACTCATTCGTTCTCCAGCTGCTTGTCGTCTGCTGCAAATCTTGCAATAAAAAATTCACTATTTCTAATTGAGATACATTTGAAATTTGGCAGATGTGCATCATTCCGAAGACCATGCGTTATGACATTTTCATATGAGAAAGAATAAGATGGCGGCTCCAAACTGGCAGACAAGTTTTTTTATTAATAGTCCGATTCCATTTATATAGGGAATTTTGGAGTCGAGATCCTGAGTTTTATCCAAAATTCACGAATTCAATATGGCTGATCAAAAATGGTGATTATATTAAAATTAGTATTTATGGGTTCTTGGGTCGAAAATTATAATTTTTCGTCAACATTCAAAGAATCGATATGGCGGATGCAAAGTGGCGAACGCATTTTTCCGATTTATAGTGTGATTCTATTCAAAACTGATATTTGGGGTTTTGAAGTCGGAGGTTATAATTTTTTCGTCAAAATTCAATTAACCTTAAATAGCGATTGAAATATTTTGGGTTTTATGATCTGATTCTTGAAAATGTATCTAGGTGTTTTTGGGGTAGATTTTTTTATTGGAAAATTCAATGTGGCAAATTATTGGATATCCGATTCTGTTCAATATTGTTATCAAGGGCTCTTTGGGTCGGAATTAACAAATTTCTGGTAAAAATTCAAGAATTCATAAGGATCAATGTGATTTATGGTCTGAATACATTGAAAATTTGTTTTATTTAAGATTTCAGGATTATTTATGCAACAAATTTAGGATTAAGACGTGTTTCGACACGAGGAAAAATTATGTCATTCGTTTTTTTACTAAAATGTCCAGAAATTGGAGAAAATGAAAATAATAGAAAAATTCCAAGTACCCAGATATGTGACGTGATATCTCCAAAACCAACAATCTAGCATTTTCTAGCTGCTTCCATTGCTTATTCCTATCAAATTATCCCTTATTTCATATGATTGGAAATAATTTCCGGTTCAAGTGAGAAAAGTTGTGATTTAAGATTTCAGAATTTATGCAGTTTCTGGCAGGGGAATGATTTTTGTTTTGTCAGATCGGAATCAAATATCGGATTGAAGGATATTTCGACATTGGAAACGATGGTTCCATTAATTTTTTTGCTGGACGTCTAAAAATTGAAAAAAAGTAAGAATAATAGAAACATCCCATTAACCCAGATAAATGACGTGATACTTCGGAAACTCGATCATCTACCGTATTCCATATGATTAAAATAATTCCAGGTCCAATTGAGAAAAGTTTTATTTGAGATTCCAGTATTATTTATGCACTTCCTGGCGAAGAGAATAATTTTCGTTTTTTTCGGATGGACCCAAATTCTGGATGGGAGGGTGTTCCGACTCGAGAAGAACGATGATGCCGTTAGTTTTTTCACCAAAATGTTTAAAAACTTGGAAAAGCGAAAATAAAATCAAAATTCAAAGTGGTCGAGATAAATAACGGTATCTCAGAGAACCAACAATCTAGAGTTTTCTAGTTGCTCATTGGATTATATGTTCAAATTATCCATTATTTCCATGTGATTAAAATAATTGCAGGACCGACTGAAAAAAAGTTTGATTTGAGATTTCTGAAATGCGGGAGTACCGGAAAAACTCATTTACATATACATGTGATTTGAAATTTCTGAAAACGCGTGAGTACCGGAAAAACTCATTACATACATATACAAAAAAAGTACACGTGATTTTATATGGCCAGGTACCGGATGTTTTCTGTAGGCAGATATACAAATATTGTCACGTGAATTCTTGATATACGGGTGATTCAAATTCAGTATTGCATAGGGATTTCGTGAACGGTAAGAGAGCGATTCAACTACAGCAAAGTTGCATATTACGGAGCCTAATAATATAATAAATCATTAATAAACTTTATTCAATTATTAGTTAAAACAACAAATATACAGAATAGTTCATATAAGTGAGTGGTAATGTGGTACTTGACGAGTTGTAACAACTTGTTCCAAAAAGTAAAAAATGGAAATAGTTCACATCTTAAACGTTGATCAATACAATATAAATATAAGAATATAATTTTAATAGATAATAAAATCTAGAAGAATGAAAATATATAATGTTATGAACGTTGCATAATAAATAAAATTGGTATGGAAATAAAAATAAACTTATACTGTGTGACTCTATTTAAAATGGAAGCACCCTAAAAATAAACTCATACTGTGTGACCCCATTTGAAATGGAAGCACCCTTTTTTCAGAAGAAGTCTGACTGTATCACTATATTCACGAGGTTTTGAAATGGTTTATGTAAAAATTATGATCATTATTAAAAGTGATTAGGGAATAAAATTATTAATTATTCCACCAATTCATGAAAATTCTAATACCACTGAATTCTGGAAGTTATTTGATTTTATTTTGGTCAATATTATTCCAAATCCAGTGGTTAGTCAAATTTGCTAATTTTCCATTAAATGACATGTTTTTTAATTAACATTTCCTCATAACTTTTTTATTGATGAATAGATTTCGATGAAATTCCGTTCACTGATATTGCAAAACTCTCTTAATCCAGTCCAATTTTGTAAAAAATATTTTAATTGAATTTCAAAGCCTCGCAAATTAAGACCCTTTTATCAAATTTGGTGTTCTAGTGGACTTTCTGAATGCCGACTTGATGAAAAAAATATCCATCCAATCGGTTGAAAAATACATGTTTTATAAGGGTGCTTCCATTTTAAATGGGTCACACTGTATAAAAGTAATGTGAATACATACGAATTTCAGTAAAAAAGGAAAGAAAAGAAACACATGTGTAGAATTTCAGGATGAAATGTGACAGTACTTCACTTATATATTTCCCGAAATTTATCAGCATAAAATTCAAAAACTACAAACACATGTATTTTTTTTTCTTCTTACTCTGAATGGATATTGGATTTAGTATATTATTCATCTATATAAATAGATATTTTGAATAGAATCGCCATTTTGGATCAGCCATATTGAATTCATGAATTTTGACATGATCTCCACTATATACCAATTTTAAATGGAATCGGATCATTAATAACAAAACATTGGCATTTTGGAGCCGCCATCGTGTGTTTTCCCATATATAAATGTCATCATGCATTGTCACCAGAATGGTGTAGACCTGCCAAATTTCATAGCTCTATCTCAATTAGAATAAGTCGAATTTTGTATCGCAAGATTTGTAGCTGACAGACAACTAGATAACGAAGCGAGTTAAATGAAATCCTAAAAAAAGCTCATTCCACAGATTGAATAGTGTTGAATTGCTAATTGGTAATGGTGCTGAGAACCAGGAAGACTACGTCGTAATAATAACGGAAACATCGAAATAGCATATATCTTGCGGGAGTACTGAAAAAACTCCTTACATACATAAACAAAAGTACACGTGATTCTATATGGTCGAGAGAGTACCGGATGTTTTCTATAGGCCGATATACAAATTAATAAGCGTGAGAGAGAACGAAGTACTGGAAGTTCTCAGTGGACCGATGCACTGAAGTTTATGTCTTCCCCGAGTTGTTTTCATGGAAGAGTGAAATTTGATACTGGTCTTTCTCAATAAAAGGACAATTCCATCATTATATGAGGAAAAACTTCTTAATCCTTCGAAATCCGATCGATCCTGTTGTTCAAATCGTAACCAGTAATCTGCTATCCTTGATATATAGGGTGATTAAAATTCGAGTGTATGCATGGGGATCTCGTAAACAGTAAGATATTGAGTTGGTTAAACTCAAGGCAAAATTACGTATTACGGAGCCTAATGATATGAAATCGAGAAATTGGATCTAAACATCCTGGTTCAGGTGATATACGATTGCTAGTATATGCTCAATTTTAAGAGTTAACAAAAAACTGATTGCACTGTGCTATTGGACTTTTTGGGATATCTCACTATATGTACGGGGTATTGTTTGGCCTGTGCCACCCAAATCTTTAAATACGGACAGAATTTTGAGAATGCTTGGATGACACCATCTAACTCGATGGCATTCAAGGGCCATGTATGTCAATGGAAGTTTTGGAAATACTTCTCTTTTGTCTTTTTATTTTGGTATTTTTTTGATCTTTCATTGAAATATTCGAACGTTAATAGTTTTTTGCAGTGCAATTACAAAAGCGTTAACGTCATTCGAAGGGGAAACTGCTGGAAAATTTTAGAGTATAATCCGTGGGTCTTAGTTGCATAAGTTTTGGGTATTAGTCGGGTATTTGACGAATTAGTTGGGTATTACTGGATATAAGTAGGTATTAGTTAGCAATTACTGGTATTAGTTAGGAATTAGCCGGAATTACGGGTAAAAACCCAATTTTATGTATAATTTGAAAGGTATTAGTGGCATAACTTGAGTATTAGTCGGGTATTAGACGTATTAGTGGGATAGAATAGTGTGAATTTCCCAAATTAGTTGAATTGGTTAGAAAATTGGTGGTATAAATAGGGAATCAGTGGGCATAAGTTGGAAATTATTCGGGTATTTCTTGGTTACTAGTTGGGAATTATAGAACATGGCTAAAAATGACAATGATTCAGAAGAATAAGTTGGAAGACTCACAATGAAACTGAGAATATATGAATGGAAGGATGGCAAACAACTCGTATTTTCCAAGCTTTGGATATGTTTGTATGGTTCATGCCAGTTTAACGAATTCTCTTCGATCTTTAATTCGGCTAGCTTGAGAAAACCGTAAGTCGAAACTTTTTAACGAAAAATTCTGGAGATTAGGAAGGATTCAATAGTCGAAATGGTTCATCCCTGGACTGAATAATCATTTCTGATCAATAATTTTTTTTTTATTAATTATAAAATGAGAAAACTGTCCTGCTACGTCCCCATTTCAAACAATTGCTACAATGACAATTGCAGAAAAAAATGTCAATGTGAAAAATACATTCCCAGGAGATTTTTATGTGAGTGTTATAAGAAATGTATACGTTCCTCCATCATTTTATTTCAGATTTCCTCAAATAACGAAAAAACTTAAATACTTTCTAGGACCAATCACCTCAGCTCATTTTATCTGCACCACTTCAGTAAAGCACCCATGTAATCATTACGAAACCTAATGTAGACTTCGAATCTCGATAGACACCTTGACTAGTTAAATGACCTTTTTGCATGAGTATTTCAAATGACTTTATATGACGTAGAACCATTCAAAGCATTGAAACACATTTGGTGCCATTAGAAAATTATAGTGTCGGTGTCAACGTATTACATTTTGTAATTTATCCGCTCTCACAGAATATTGACATTTCTTTCAAATTTCCTGGTATTTTTACGCATCTGGGACACCCTGTATATGGGAAAATCTATGTATTACAGAATATGAAAAACATGTTGCAACTGCATAATGATGTCAACTGAGCATTGGAGAAAACTACATTCGAATAGTTTTTTCAAGTTTTTGAAATTGGAGACGATAATCTGTTCTCAGTAGTAATAACCCAAGGACATTATTAATTGTTCGAAAAAAAATTATAACAGATTTCGAAAGCATGTCACTTGGAAACAGACCGACGCCGTAGGCGGAGGTCTGTTTCTTATAAGCAACAAACTTGAGAAAGTTGATATACAATTTTTGAGCATTTATCAATGTTCGAGGGTTATTCGGATATAAAATTTTTTGCTTATCATAGGAATCAGTATTTTTTAATTTATTTCGTTTAATAATTTCATTGATCTTCACATTAGTATTACAACCAAATCATGACATTTTGAAATTATGAAATATTTGAAACGTCAGAATAGAAATGAATCAAAATGTATCCATAGCAACGTAATAGAGTGAAAACAGCCCATGGAATCTGTTCTCAGTATAATCTGATTGGTTGTGTTCAATCAGATGACCGCAAAACAACTAATTTCATTGGATTTCTACTTGAGCAAAAATATTTCAATGAAATTGTTTTAGCCAAAATATTTTATGGCAGAATATCGAATAGAGAATGTTATTTATGTTATTTCCGAACTTGTCCGTTCATGTCACTCAAAAACCGCAAGAACGGGCGCTATTATTTTCCAATCTGTTTGCAATTTTATACTTGATTATTACCGAATTGCAAAGAGGGACTCTATTTTCACGTATTCAAATTCTACTGAGTTTAAACTTAGCATGTAAGCTCGCATCGTAAATAATCAGTCATTATCATGACTATTACGCATAAACTGTATTAACGGTATAAACGATTCCTGACAAATATAAAACAGATTTCTGAATATTTCATTACAATAAATTACCCAAAAACCTTTCTTTATATATTTTGGATCATAATGCAGTAATGTTTCTGAATCAAAATTTCAACAAAATAAATAACTCCACTGCATTATCAGACGTTTCGTGTCATTATGCATCACCAATAACGTAGTTCCCTCCGAAAATTCTTGTAATCATCAATAAGCACTGTTTTTACTGTTTTCCATTGTTAATTGTTGAATATATATGCTCTCAAGAGTGACAGTCATGATGATTATTGGGTACTTCCGCCTACAGGTATCAAAGAAATTATATTGATATTTATGTGACTAAGGCCCACTCTTATAGGTTCCAGTTAACCTCTGGTTGAGTTAACTAGTGGTTAGAATGTGCCTTCGACGATCATAAAACGAGCATCATTTCTATTCTAACCAATAGTTAACTCAACCAGAGATTAACTGGAACCTATAAAAGTGGTCCTAAGTGGGAGAACCTTCCTGAAGCTAGATTAGGAAATAGTTTTCTGCCTATTACGTTTTCAGTTTTCAGTCTATTACGTCCAAAAATCATTTTTATAGACAACCTGTGTCTTATAAAGAATAACATAAAACTGAAATGCATATATTCAACTATAACCCTTGATATTTTGGTTAAACCTTCCAAATGTAAGGTTTTAAATTTATTTTAGAATTATATTTTTTTTGAGTTTCTAAATTCACTAATTGTTGAAATTAGAAATTGGATGGTCTCTGGTTCCTAAACATGTTTTTATTTGACAATCTGATTATACTGAATTCAGAGAAGAAAAAATTATTTTATACATGGTACTCACGAATTAAGTAACATAACGGTACATAACTATTATAGAAACTATTCTAGAGTAGATATATTTTGTTCGATAGCTGATCACTATCTCATCACCAAAATAGCATTTTATATAGAGGTTGATGAATTATAACAACAAACCAGATACCAGATAATAATCAATCATACTTTGACAAGATTATTCCAATTTGATTCAAATTAATGTGTTAGTACCGGAACTTCGCGATATATAAAATTTTATATTTGTATGTACCGGAACTTCAAGATATATAAATATTTCATATTCTGCTAATTTTTATGAGAAGGAATTTGTTATTTATAAACCATATGTGGATGTATACCATATTCTCATGAAGAAAAAACAATGTACTCACAGACTGATAAACTCAACGGTATATAGCCATTTCCAAAAAAAAATTTTTTTTCGAAAGTATATAGATTTTTCGATAACTGAACCTAATGTATACCCGATTCTAACACTGTATATATAGGTTGAAAAATGTCCCGGAACTGATCTTACATATATATATATATATATATATATATATATATATATATATATATATATAATATATATATATATATATATATATATATATATACTTATATATATATATATATATATATATATATATATATATATATATATATAAATTAGAGATGAAATCACTTGCATAAAACCGACGGGTGAGCTGCCGCCGTAGTTCAAATAAGACCACGGGGAAGGGGAAAATCTGGGCTAGTGAATTATTTAGGTAGTCAGACATCAAATTAACTCAAATGTAACCCTTAGTCAAATAAGTTATTTTTCTCTACTTCCGTAAGTTTTCCAAATTTTTTTTTAGTGGATCGCCTGGATGAAGATCCCTGGGACCAGGGGTACGAAATAGTGGTAGGTGGGCTTAAACACGCAAGACTTTGAATCAGGAAAAAAGCATCGAAATAATCGAGGAACTGTTCCCTCACTATGAAACATTCGAGCTAGAGAGGCACCTGGTACCTGAAGCTCCACCTCCTTTTACCCATGAAGAATGTTCAAGGACACAGATTTAATGAAACCAAGGAAAGCATTGGGCCCGGATGGCATACTCCCAGAAGCAATAAAACTTACAGTCTGCACCATCCCAGAAAAGATACTAATAATTTTAAATCAACTGCTCTTTGAAAGTTTTTCATACAACTGGAAAAAATCTGAAGTAGTTCCGATCTCAAAAGGCATCCGGCAGAGAAAACAAAATACCGACCCATATGCCTCTCAGATAGCCTCAGAAAACTACGTATATATGATAAAAAAACTTTTTAACAAAAAATTAAACCGACGAAATACGGAGGTGAGAAGTTGAAAATAAAATAAACCTTCTTAGTCTCAATGAATAAGCTCCTTAAACTAATGCGCGGTGACATTCTGATAATTTTGTTGAAGTAATTTAATGATTTTCGTTGATTGTTCGTTTGGCGCCGACTCAAAATTAGTTACTTACATTAGTTTATGAGCTTAGTTATTGAGACTAAGGAGGTTTATTTTATTTTCTACTTTTCAGTTCCGTATTTTTGGAAATCTACTAATTACTACCCACTTGTTTTTTGGTTACTTCCAAAATACTTACTTACCCACCTTACTTCAACTATTACCAGTTAAATAATATGATTATCTACTTTTACTATTTGTTGTAATATAAATTATTTTTGTTGTTCTGGTTAGTTCATTTCATCACTTTGTATATCATTTCATCCTCTCATAGAATATAATGATTATGTCGGATGTGGAACAAAAATAATGACAGTAGCGATATATCATTGTCAACTACATATGTGTGCCAATGTTCACAAGTGAAAAATCAATTACCCCTATTCTTCTACCCGTAAGGGTAGATAATTTCATTCGAAATCCAAATATGAGGTATACCCTATCTATTAAGAGAAAAAAACATCCAAATCGAAGAATCCAGTACAAAGTTATGCCTGATAGAATCGGTTAACGGACCAGAATTCAGAGGGTGAGTGATCAATATCCTTCATTTTGCTACCCTTAGGGGTGGATTTCATCTCTCAAATCCAAATGGGACTCACTTCGAAGTACACCCTATCCACTGAGGAAGGAATTATCGGAATCGAACGTCTCAGTAAAAAGTTATGCGTGATCATACATAAAAAAAATAATGAAAAAAAATAAACATACGCGTCGACTAGAGAACCTCCTCCTTTTTGGTTTCGTTGGTTAAAAACAGATTAGAACTAGAGTTAGATCGAAAACGAGGTATCTCACCGACACAGTTTGGATTCAGATCCAAGATGTCCACCATGTCGGCCCTAGGGCAGGTAATACTCAAAACCAGGGTACTATGACCTGGGGAGCTGTTATTCTCGTTGAAAACGCTTTTAACACCGCAATGTGGCTTCTGATTCTGAATAGAATGTAGATTCTGGAAAAAATCGATCTTATCTATCTAATAAAACACTACGAAAAGGAGATTACTCACAGGTCATGTGGCCAACATTATGGAACGTTCTGTATGATGTGGTCCTGGAATTTGAAATGCCGGCAGAATGCTATACCGTAGCATATGCAGACGACTTGGCTGTCATTGCCAAAGCCGTGAATAAACAGGAACTGATAAGGAGAGCGAATACCTCCATGGAACGCATAGACCAGTGGATGAAGGATAACGGGCTGAAACTCGGGCCGCACAAGACCGAAGTTAGCATCCTTAAAGACCCGAGAAAGAGGAAGGACGTATCCTTTCCGCTGGAGGATACATAAATAATGCCCAAAAAATACGTCAAATACCTTGGTGTGTGGCTGGAAGACCAAATGGAACAAACACATCCGAAAAACATCTGAGAGAGCCAATAGACAAGCAGCTGCGCTAACCAAACTACTACCGAACATTAGGAGGCCAGGTATATAAATAAGGAGGGTACTATACAGGGTGATCCAAAAGTACTTTCACAAACAGGAGGTGATTTCTTACAATATTCTGATATGAATTGTTCAAATAAATATATGTCCGGAAATGCTTCGTTTCCAAGATACAGGGTGTTGAAGTTTTATTTTTATTTTCGTTTTTTTCAATAACTTTCGGAATGCTGACCCTAATCAAACGAAAATTGGTATAGAGAGGTTTTCTGAGGTGTCAAATTCGAACCTGATGTTATTATTGCTCTTACTCGTAGGGGGCGCCATATACAAATATTTTTCTTTTTTGAAGATTCATAACTTTTTTGAGCGTACTTCTAGCACATTTTTCAGTGGAAAATCAGTTCATTTATCATATCTACGTAAAGCAGCTCCTCTTGTTACTGTCGCTATAAGCAACCGTTTTCTAGATATTTGGACTTGAAAATTTCAAGTCGATTATTTGATAATCGATGCGTGTTGGAGTTAATACCATTATTTTAGACTTTTCACAAGAATGCTCAGGAAATGAATTTGACGTTTGAGTAAGTCGTTTTGGTTTTTTGTAGGGGGCGCCTATTCTATTTATTTTTACTCGTTTGAAATAGTTATTTTCGTATAAAGGGTGCAAAATCTGTATTTGTTTCAATGAAATTTGCAAGAAATATAAATATTTTATTTCGAAAAATTTTGAATATGTAGAATAAAATAAAATTAAGGAAACTAAATTGTATTCAAATAAATTGTTCAAAGTGTCCACCTCCAGCGAAGATACAGGCATTCAGTCTTTTAGGCTTTGAATCTCGTACCCGCTCAAAAATTATTGGTGTGTTTCTTATTGTTTCACAGGCGTCTACTATTCGATTTCTCGAATCTTCCTCGTTCGCTACTGGAGTTTTATAAACTAGTGACTTGAAATGTCCCCAAAAATAAAAATCCAGCGGGTCTGGGGACCTTGGTGCCCACGCCTTGTTAGGTTTTTCTACACCCCTACCGATCCATCGATTTGGATAGACAGTGTTGAGGAATTCCCTGGCTACAACGCTAAAATGGGCCGGAGCCCCATCATGCATAAACCGCATGCGGATACAAATTTCTAATGGTATATTCTGAAGTAGTCCCGGCAATTCATTTTCTAAAAAGTCTCTGTAAGTTGCGTCATTCAGTCGGAACGGAAGAAAGAAAGGACCTATCAATTATCAATTATTGCCGCCCATATATTTACAGAAAATTGATACTGATAATGTCTTTCACTAACTATGTGCGGCTTTTCCAGAGCCCAAACATGGTTGTTATGAAAGTTTGTGATAGCATTTCGAGACAAGTTTGCCTCGTCCGTGAAGAGTACATATCTTAAAAGTTGAGGATTTACAGACAATTTTCTCAAAAACCACTGACACATAGTGATGTGTTGGAAACAGTCTCGTGGCAAAAGAGCTTGTACCCTTTGACTATGTTATGGATAAAATTGTTGATCGTAGATAATTCTCCAAACTGTAGACTGAGTAGAATTGAGAGCTTCAGCAATTATTCTTGTACTTGTTGAAATTTTCGAATCCAAATATCTAGAAAACGGTTGCTCATAGCGACTTGTAATGAGGGTAGCTTTCCTACGTACAGTGTCCGCCAAAAAGTATGTACCATATGGGGAAAAAGTTTATTATTGGAGTATTGGGAAAAATATTCTGGGGAAAAGTTTGTGCATGTCTGATTACATGAAAATCGATGTTGACACATGTCACGTGATCGCAAGTATGGCGGCAAATTGAAAAAATATGCTATGAAAAGGAAGTGGGGTAAGATGGCAAGATATCAAAAATGCTACTGCTGCTGCTACTGTATGCGGCCCCGATCTAGGGCGAAGCAAGAGATCGCTGATAGCCGCAACACGTAGGAGGATGCTACTAAGAGTAACAATGGCATACGGACGGTATCCGCAGACGTTATAAATGTCATTACAGCAATCCCACCTATTGACCTCCTGGTGAAGATACGGATCAGATTAGATGCTTGACTCAAGGTTTATGGAAATGCAAAAAAGGGGAGAGGCAGGAAACAAAAGGAAAGTATCAGGAAAGATGAAACATCAACACAAGTAAGGCACAATGGACAAAGTGCTTGATTCCTGATATCGAAAACTGGGTACAATGCAATTTTAAAATATCAATCTAGTTCATAACCCAGGCAATCAGTGGGCATGGTTCCTTTGAATCGTATACGCTGAGGATAGGGAAGTCACAAGACAGCAAATGCCCATACTGCCCGTAAATGAATGATGATCCAGAGCATACAATCTTTACGTGTCCCAGGTGGACCAGAGAACGCATAGACCTAGGAATAGAATTCGGAGAACTAAATCCAGATATTATGATAGGTAAAATGATCAGTAATCCAAAACAGTGGAACAAAGGTGCAAACTACCTAGAGAAAGTGATGACACAAAAAGAGATCGAAGAGAGAAGTTTTCAAACACAAGATAGGAGGTAAATTGAACAATTCGTGAAATGTCACTTATACCCGACGCAATGTCCCATCGGACAGATCCAGATATAAGAGAGGGCATGCAGTGGTTCTGTTCGGTAGGAGTCCGACACTGCTGTTTTGCGATGGACACCAAGTCCATGATGATTTCCATCCCTCCTCCCCCCAAAAAAAGGTTTGTTATCAAGACTTCAAGTTAAATTCGACCCACTTCTAGTTGTCCGATTAACGTTAAATTTGACAGGTGTTCATCATTTCGGTGATAAGGCATTATGGAATTTTTGCCACAGAAAAAATAAACTGGCGGCTCCAATATGGCAGCCGAGTTTTTGATTAGGGTTCGATTCTTTTCAAAATTTATATGTGGTGGTTTCCGGGAACAGAAATTACGAATTTTTTGTCAAAATTCATAAATTCAAGATGATTGCTCCAATATGGCGACGAGTTCTGTGGCATAGCCCGATTCCAATAAAAATTGGTATGTGGGGGTTTTTGGGGTCGGAGATCATGATTTTTTTCGCAAAATTCACGAATTCAAGATGGTTGCTCCAAGATGGCGAAGTGTTTTGGATTATAGCCCGATTCCATTCAAAATTGGACTGTGGAGGATTTTGAGCTCGAACATTATGATGTTCTTGTCATGAATTCAAGCAACGTATTTTATTTTTATAGCCCAATTTCAATCAAAATTGGTATCTGGGTCTTCTTGGGGTCGGAGATTATGAATTTCTGTCAGAATTCAATAAGATAACGGATTTCATGAATGACTTAAATGAATTGAATACAAATTGAAAAAAAATTGAGACAAGCATCTATACAAATTCTTGCTGCGAATATGGAAATAGGTATTCTTGCGCGGCAAAATTTTGAATCTGGTACTCACAGAATAAACTTTTTTTTTTTTTCGTTTTGAAGGGGGAACCGCTTGGCACCTGGGCCTTGTGTCTATCAGCTCAGGTAGTGTCGGGCGCAATGGGACCATCTTGTCGACATAGCGTCAAGCATAGGCGGCGTACCATGCAGCTGCTTCTTTCTCTACCTTCGCATGGGTTTTCCACGTCACGTTACGGACAGTACATAAATGAATGAAATACTATACTGAAATATCACAAACATAAGCATCACAGACTTAAATATCACAGTTCATCTCCATCATTTATTGGGAATCGGTCCTGCCTTTGCATAGCCCTCTCTTCCCTTTCTTTAGCCTCCATCGCCTGTCTTAGAGAATTGTAGCCCACCTGCCATCTTCTTTCATCAGTGATCATGGGTCCGATCATATTCTCAGGCATAATTGTTACCCCCAAGGCCATTTCCGCGTTGTGTCGCTCTCGTTCCCATCTCTTGCATCCAAATATTGTGTGATTTGGGTCATCCCATTCACCACAATACAAGCACCAATCGTCCGTGGCTTTTCCTATCTTACAGGTATATTTTCTGAAAGACCCATGCCCGCTCAGGGCCTGGGTTACATAGTAATTTGTGCCCTTATGGCTACATTCTATCCACGTTCTCAGGTTCGGAATGAGTCTTCTGGTCCATTGAGCAGTAGTAGTATTTTCATCCCATCGCGTTCGCCATTGTTCAATGGTCCTGTTCCTATCTTCCTTCTTTCCTTTTTCAGTCAGATTGGGAATGGAATACAGACGTATCCTTTCCTCTATCATGAGGTCTATTGGCGGTATTGCCGTTATGACGCACAGTGCATCAGCCGACACAGTCCTATAGGCCATGGCCACACGGAGTAGCATCTTCCGCTGCGTTGATATCAACATGCCTCTGTATGTCTTCACTCTGGTGACATCGCCCCACACGGGAGCCGCGTATAGGAGGAAGAACTGCACCACTCCGTACATCACTCTTCTCTTATATAGGCCAGGTCCCCTTGTGTTTGAAAGGATCCTTGTTAGGGCCGTCACCTGCCTATTCGCCTTGTCACAGGTCTCCCTGACGTGTTTATTGAATATCAGTTTGTCGTCAAGCCAAACCCCGAGATACCTTACGAATTTTTTTGGAATTATCTCCGTGCCAGCCAGCTCGAAGCGAATTCCTTCCCTCTTCCTGCGTTCCCTGATTACGATAGCCTCGGTTTTCTGCGGGGCAATCTCTAACCCATTATCCTCCGTCCAGCGTTTAATTATTGCTAGGCTCTGGTTTGCAGTGCGCGTCAGCTCGTCACTTTTATTGGCCGTGATTATAAATGCAAGGTCGTCCGCGTACGCGACGGTTGCGCAATTCCTCGGGAGGTCCAGCGTTAGGATGCCATTGTATAACACGTTCCACAAAGTTGGACCGAGTACGGAACCCTGCGGGACACCCTGTGTCAGGTTCATCCTTATTTTCCCAGAGGTCAGCTCTCGACTCGATAGGTAACTCCCGATTGCCATGCGTAAGTAGGGGCTAATTTGAAGCCGGCCCAGTTCGTGCTTTATCAAATAGAATAACCTAGGGCAAACAATTGAAGAAATAATTTTTTCCATTTCAGTGCGTTTGTATGAAAGCTTGTCTTATTTTTTTTCATTTTTATTTGTTATTAACTGCTCTATTATATGTTGTATTCTCAAATGACGCCTTGGTTAGTTTCTCGTAATTCTCAGTAGATATACTGTCGAATGTAGTTTTGTAAGTTGAGTGTAATATATTGTTTTATCATAATAACACTGGAATGAGAAATGTTATTCGCAATAGAAAAGATGCTGGAAATACTTATAATTGGCGACAAAGGCAGAGGTATCATTTAAAACTCTTTGTGAGGAGGTAGCAATCCAAAGTATTTGCGTGCCAGCTATTTGGTGGGTTGGGCTTCAGCGAATAATTTACCTTTCAAATTTCAATTGGAAAATCTTATATACAGGGTGTCCCGAAACTATGGTGCCAAATTGAAACAGAAGATTCCCTTCAAAAAATAAATAGGACTTTCCCAATATCTGTTTTCTCAAATGTCGTTCGTTGCGGAGATACAGGGTGTTGAATATGAAAAATTAAAAGTATTTTTTATTCATAACTTCCACAGTTTCGAAATTTTTCCAATTACATCTGAAGCAATGTTTGTGTTCAATAAGTGCTTTGATTCGAAGAAAAAAACACATTTCCAGTTGCCACCAGTGGCGTACAAGAGGGGTGCCATGGTCCTTTTTCTCCCTTATTTTTTACGCCACTGGTGAAATAAAAAAAATTATGAATATTTCGCCTTTCTTATTCAATCTTGAATAAATAATGTATACATGTTTGAATCCGGAAAAACCAACCGTTTTCAAGATAAATGCGCTTTTATGAATACAAACATACTAGTAATGAAAACATTGTTCGGCTGAAGTGAATTTTACAATCCTAATTACTGAATATTCTACCAAAAAAATTTAATAACACATTCACATCCATTTTCTCACAAAGCTCCTTTTTTGCAGAGGTACAAGGTGTTGAAACTGTTGAATTGAAGGGCATTCATCTCGTAACTTTCATAGTTTTGAAAAAAAAAGTTATGCTTTCCTTCAAATGGTGCTCCATTTTGAAAAAAAAACCAGTTGTCACTGTGACGCGCATAGTGTCTTTTACCACCTCACATCCAACAAAACACAAATAAATTTTGATTATAGATACATGTTTTATATTTTTTTATTGTATTGTATTATTATTTATAAAACAGATTTTGCATTGAATTCTCATCCAATGATTTCAAACAGAAATGCACTTTTGCGTTGCATTTTTTACCAATTCATTCACCACAATATTGGAATAATGTAAACATTTCTCCTATGGAAATGTGTAATGAGCCAAAAATGTACGGACAGAAGAAATAATTCTCGAGAATGTATATCAAGACCCCTCAATGAGCGTTGGATTGATTGGTTTGGCAGAAAATTTATCCAAATCATGTGTTCACAGGGTATGTAAGGAACAGCAACTTCATCCATTTCATTTGGTTGGAGTAAAAGAACTTCGTGCTGGTGATCACCGAGAAAGATTTGAGTTCTGTAATTGGGTTAATGAAAAACATAAAAATGATGCTAGATTCATTAACAAAATATTATTCACGGATGAAACAACATTTACGAGGAAAGGTACCTTCAATCAGCGAAACGCACATGTATATGCAGAATATAATCCACATGAAACTATAGGAAACCATTCCCAATATTCATTTAAAATAAATATTTGCTCGAAGGAGCACTAAATGGTAATAAATATCTCGAATTCCTGAACAATAATCTTATATGTATATATAAATTTACAAGACCGACAACAATTATGGTTTATGCATGATGGTGCAAAGTTGGCATCTCCAAGTCCAGACTCAAATCCACTAGATCTTGATGTTTGGGAAGAATTAAAACAGAAAGTTCATTCAAGATCCATACACATAATAGATTAGTTGCGAGAGAGAATTCAGGAAAACATGGAAAGGATGCAGCTAAATGAAGATGTTCTAAGAAAACTCAAATTCAATTTCCTTGTATCCTACACAATAGTGGGCTCTTCAAACAGTTTATGAGATAAAATTATTTTGAAGAAATTGTCCAATGAATAGATTCTATAGTCTTCTATTTTTATTTTTGAGAAATTGCCATGACATTCTTTTTGTACGCCACTGTGGCAACTGGAGGAAAACATCTCTGCAAATTTGACTGAATTTTTTCGAAATCTATGATAGTTAGGAGAAAACATGTCTTTCATTTTCCAGTTTCAACACCCTGTACCTCTGCAAGCAAGCAGCTTTGTAAAAAATGCATGTGAAAGTGTCATTCATTTCTTTGGTAGAATATTCATTTGAACGGTAATTAGGATTGTGAAATTCACTTCAGCCCAACAATTTTTTCATTACCAGTATGTTTACATTCTTAAAAGAGGAATTATCTTGAGAATGGTTGGTTTTTCCGGATTCAAACAAGTATATATTTTTCACTCAAAATTGATATTTTTCCTGATTTCACCAATGGCGTAAAAAATAAGGCAGAAAAAGGACCATGATACCCTTCTTGTGGCAACTGAAAATGTGTTTTTTTTCAAAATAAAGCCCTCATTGAAAAAAAAAAAACATTTCTTTAGATATATAGTCTAGTTAACAAGTGCTTTTTAGGTCAAATTTTTTCGCATTTTCCGAAAATTATGATTGAGGTGTCATTCGATTCGGAATGGCATGTAGATATTTTTTGAGAAAAAACTAAGGCCGCTCGCAAAAATTGCAATAGTTATGAACAATTAAGTGTAAAAAAAGGGGGTTTGGTTTTTTGCCAATATCTTAAAAACCATTTGAGATAATTCAAATTTGAAAGGGGACTCAAGAAGAGGAGAAAATTTTCCAACGAAAACTTTGGACTCCTAGAACTGTAGGACCAATATTTATAATTTTCCCAGAGGGTTGAAAATACGCCCGAAAACGGGTACTCCGGCTTGCCAAGCCACGCCCCCGTCGGACCTTTAATGAATAAATATTATTTAAACTTATTAAATATAAAAATTAAAAATTGAAAGAATTCAGGCGCCTCCAGGATAGATCAATGAATAATAATCCGTAGTCCAAAAATGTTTATCGCGATTTTTCAATAAGTTATCCATTAGTTAATTAACAATTTTTTGTAGCACGAACATCAACATTGCAAGTGCGATAATTGTTAAACTATCAATCTGAGAATGTTTTCTTTCCGTGGAGCTATTTTTCGAAGGTCTAAGAATAGATTCCCGTTGGAAAAATTGAAAAATTGGTAATTTTCGTTTTGTTATTAACAATTTACTAAGGTGAAAAATTATAAAGCTTCATTAAACATTGAAAAATTTTTTGTCATAATATTATTATTGATCCGTTTTCTTATAATCAGAAGCTACTTAAAAATGATTTTTAATAATTTTCATTTCCTATCGTTTAAAAGATTGTTATAAACAAATGCGTTGTTTATGAGATGATTTTTTTATTTTTTTTATAATATACTAATTTTTTTTTAATTATCTTATGAACAACGCATGTGTTTATAACAATTTTTTAAACAATAGGAAAATTAAAAATTTTAATAGTTCTGATCTAAAAAAACGGATCAATATTATGAAAAAATATTTTTTTTTTCAATGTTTAATGAAGCTTTATAATTTTTCACCTTAGTAAATTGTTGATAACAAAACAAAAATTAACAATTTTTAAATTTTTTCAACGGGAATCTATTCTTAGACCGTTGAAAAATAGCTCCACGGAAGGAAAACATTCTCAGATTGATAGTTTAACAATTATCGCACTTGCAATGTTAATGTTCGTGCTACAAAAAATTGTTAATTAACTAATGGATAACTTATTGAAAAATCGCGATAAAAATTTTTGGACCACAAATTATTGGTCATTGATCTATCCCGCAGGCGCCTGAATTTTTTCAATTTTTAATTTTCATATTTAATAAGTTTAAATAATATTTATTTATTAAAGGTCCGTGGCTTGCGCAAGCCGGAGGACCCGTTTTCGGGCGTATTTGCAACCCTCTGGGAAAATTATAAATATTAGTCCTACAGTTCCTCTTCTTTTTGCATCTTTTTTCAAATTTGGATGATCTCAAATAATTTTTAAGATATTGGCGATAAACCAAACCCCTTTTTTTTCACTTAATTGTTTATAACTATTGCAATTTTTTGCGGGCGGCCTTAGCATTTTCTCAAAAAATATCTACATGCCATTCCGAATCGAATGACACCTAAATCATAATTTTCGGAGAATGCGAAAACATTTTGACCTAAAAAGCACTTGTTAACTAGACTAGTAATTGAAAAATTTTCGAAACTGGAAGTTATGAATAAAAAATACTTTTGAGTTTTCATATTCAACACCCTGTATTTCTGCAACGAACGACATTTGAGAATACAAATATTAGGAAAGTCCTTTTTATTTTTCGAGTAGAATCTTCCGTTTCGATTTGGCACCATAGTTTCGGTATTTTCATATTTTTTAAATCTAAAGAACATAATGGTGACATGGTGAGTTTTTTTCACTGTGTGGATCCACTCGTTTTTTTCCACAATTTCATTATAATTATAGTTCTTCCGATACGTTTGTTTTCGTTGTGATTCGTTTCTGGTGAACAAAAAAAATCAGTTGCTCGTCACTTTGTTTGAAATTTGAAAGTATTATTTCATCAGTATCCCGATTTATAGCACGAACTGAAAATCATTTGTTAGTAGCAGAACAAATCTTTTGTTCTGATGTCGTATACGCTTCTACATGTAGCGTAGATGCTCCATCGATGAGCAGAATATGTATTGAAATCCGACTGAATATCTCGAATTCCATTCAGCATATCAGAATATCGAAATGAAACATGATGTATACCCGACTCCACTACAGAGAAAAGTTCCGCACCTTCAAACGTGATTATCGGCATTGCAACCCGTTGGAAATTATTGCTATATGCGTATTGATTTCCCTCATACGGTTCATTGTGATTGAATGAAAGCATTGGTAAACATTCGAAGCTATATTTTGATCAATTATATGGAATGAACGGTATTTCCATCACATTCAGCAGCTTTTGTTTGCTAATCCCGTTCGAAAATCCAAACTGTGCTAACGATATGAGTTCAGCAAATATCAAAATCAATCAGAGCCACTTTTTGTTGTTTTTAAAATCATTTCATCCACCCATTCCATGAAAAACATGAGCAATAGTGATTATAGAGAGATGCGTTTGATGATGAATGAAAAGTCACAATTCCTCCAGGTATTTCAACCAAGTAAAGAATGCGTGAATATAACACACAGTTTCCAAGTAATTGTATATTTCTCATATAGGTAGGCCTTTCCATTTTAGATAATTTTCTGTACGCAACTTCCGCCGTGTTTTTCGGGCACTTTATTAGTGTAGAACCCGTGAATATAAAGAATTCAATGTATTATTATATTCGATTTCCAAAGCCTTGTCTCAAATATCGTCGAAATCAACGAAACAAAAACATCTGAAAATTTGTCCTAAGTGTGCTGAATGTGATTTGTAGGTTAAAAGATGTGGACGAGGTGATGGTCGATTCCAACTGATTGATCATGTTTATGAAGATATATATATATATATATATATATATATATATATATATATATATATATAAGAAATGAAATGCTCAAAGTCACCTTCACAGAAGATTCAAAATAAATTGAAAAACATTTTTTGGTAGACCACAGGCGAAAAACAATTACTTTCCTAGCAAATACCACGCAGAACGTTGAATGATATTCACCTGAAAATCCATGCAAACTTCCATATAAATGAAAAAAGATTGCAAATGTTTCTTTCTGATAAGCTCGATTGTGTTTAATTTATGTCGGGTCCGCCTTACAATCCGCATACCGGTTTCAGGCTTTTTTGGCCCTCATCAGTACGGAGTAGTCACCAGCCAGAGATCCGGAGAGCTCTAGCCGAAGCGAGACACAACATAAACAAAATCAACATCGAGCCTTTAATATCTGTAGGTCCGCCGGAAAAGATAACTTTCAACCGGCGGCACCTAGTGACAGAAAGAAAACGGGATAACAGGATGACAGGATAAGGGAATAACGGGAAAACGGAATAACGGGATAAATAAAAAACGGGATAACAGGAAAACGGGATAACGGGCATAACGGGATAACGAGAAAACGGGAAAACGAAAAACGGGATGACAGGCTAAGGGGATAAGGAGAAAACGGGATAACGGGATAATGAAAAAACGGGATAACAGGAAAAGGGAAACGGGATAACGGGAATAACGAGAAAAACGGGAAAAGGGATGACAGGATAAGGGAAAAACGGGAAAACGGGATAACGGGATAACGGGATGAAGAAAAAACGGGATAACAGGAAAACGGGATAATGGGACAACAGGAAGCGGAAGGAGTCAAAAGCAAAGTCTAGATGGAACAACATAAAGGAAAACATAGAAAAAAAGAAATTCTACGCGGACGAGAGTTTTCGGGAAAAACATTTCAGGGAACATAGAAATTTGGACAGGACAACGTCTGTCGGGTCAGCTAGTATATATATATATATATATATATATATATATTATATATATATATATATATATATATATATATATATATATATATATATATATATATATATTATATATATATATATATATATATATACAGTGACCGGCAGAAAGTACGCATCATATGGGAAATTCTTTTATCAATAAATTTTGACGAATATCGATATGTGCAATCGCTTCTGCATCAGAAGCAACCCCAAAAGACGTTATACGGTGCCGTTCGTCTTTTCGTGTTTGGAGGGAAATTTAAAAAAAATAAAAATTATGTTTCAAAACACACTTAGTTGGGAAAATATCGAAAAATGTTATTCGAAAAAGTTGTTCAGAACGTAATTCTATAGCTATGTACAAGTTTTGAAAAAAATCTGAGATAAAAAAATAAAAATCAATTTTCTGCCATAATAAAAATTTCAATTTAGAAAAATACATTTTAGACAAAGAAACTCATCAGTAAGGCCAACAGTAATATTTTAAATGATATCTTGTAAATATTCGCAAGCTACTTCTATTTTATTCGGAAAAAATTTGAAATCTATGGATTTGCCATGTATTCAGCTGCTTCATAAGAGGTCACTGAAATATCTCCAGGACATTATAATACCGATACTGTTCATTATTAATGAAGGTCCTTGTATCTACATAATTTCTAATTGAATTTTTTATTCAAACAAAAAATAAATTGATTTTTGGCAAATTGTTGGAATCATTTAATATTATCATTGTTGATGCGTGCATCGACAGATTTTCTCATGATCAAAGAGGCCATGAAACAATTGACTAATAATGATAATGTGTTATTAAGCCTTGTCAAACGATTTAGTAGTGTTATTATTTATCCACGTGTTTTTATCGTCTTTATTCTATAGTTTTTTTCATTGTAAAAGTTACATTTTGTTGTGTGTTAACAATAATTAGAGATACCCCAAGAAGAGCTGAGTTTGCAAGAAAAAATTGAGCTCGTCTTAATATGTGGTGAGCGTTTTCATAGTTCCAGAGAAGCAGCAGATATATTCAATGCTAGATATCCAAATAAGAATGTCCATGGATCTACTGTGTTGCGTATTTTAAACAAATTTAAAGCTACAGGCAGTGTAGAAAATCGTTACAAAATTCCACATAGTAAGCCCATCACTAATGAGGAAGGTACCTTCAATGTTTTGTTATCGGTCACAGAAAATCCACGGCTGGCACTATCGGAGAGTTAAGATAACGGGGGCCTTACTTTTTATAATGGGATCCGAAAGTACTCTTGGGCCCTTGAAAAAAATATCACCGGCTGTGGGAGTCGAACCCGTGTCGGCTGTGGGAGTTCAACCCACTTGCCCCGTGAAAAAGAGTGAAAAGGGATAACGGGAACAGGCAAAGCCAAAGGATCAACAACAACACAAAGAAAAACATAGGAAAAAATACAAATTCTAGGCGGACGGTAGCTGATACCATCTAGTTATTAATATTATTGGAAATTCTGACAATATTTATTCTCTATACCCAATAAAACTGTACATTTAACTTTGGACCATACAAATAATAATCAAAACTAATTAATATTTAGGCGCCAATCTACTATACAGTGACCGGCAGAAAGTACGCATCATATGGAAAATTCTTTTATTAATAAATTTTGACGAATATCGATATGTGCAATCGCGCTTCTGCATCAAAAGCAACCCCAAGAGACGTGTACAGTGCCGTTCGTGTTTGGAGGAAAATTTAAAAAAAAAAAAAATTATGTTTCAGAACACACTTAGTTGGGAAAATATCGAAAAATTTTATTCGAAAAAGTTGTTCAGAACGTTATTTTACAAGTTCACAAGTTTTGAAAAAAATCTGAGATAAAAAAATAATAATCAATTTTTTGCCATAATAAAAATTTCAATTTGGGAAAATACATTTTAGACAAAGAAACTCATTAGTAAGGCCAACAGTAATATTTAAAATGATATTTTGAAATATTCGCAAGCTACTTCTATTTTATTCGGAAGAAAATTGAAATCTATGGATTTGCCATGTATTCAGCTGCTTCATAAGAGGTCACTGAAATATCTCCAGGACATTATGATCCCGATACTGTTCATTATGAATAAAGGTCCTTGTATCTACGTAATTTCAAATTGAATTTTTTATTCCAACAAAAAATATATTTATTTTTGGCAAATTGTTGGAATCATACAATATTATCATTGTTGATGCGTGCATCGACAGATTTCCTCATGATCAAAGAGGCCATGAAACGATTGACTGATAATGACAATGTGTTATCAAGAGTTGTCAAACGATTAAGTAGTGTTATTTTTTATCCAGGTGTTTTTATCGTCTTTATTCTATAGTTTCTTTCATTGTAAAAGTAACATTTTGTTGTGTGTTAACAATAATTAGAGATGCCCCAAGAAAAGCTGAGTTTGCACGAAAAAATTAAGCTCGTCTTAATATGTGGTGAGCGTTTTCATAGTTCCAGAGAAGCAGCAGATATATTCAATGCTAGATATCCAAATAAGAATATCCATGGATCTACTGTGTTGCGTATTTTAAACAAATTTAAAGCTACAGGCAGTGTAGAAAATCGTTACAAAATTCCACATAGTAAGCCCGTCACTAATGAGGAAGGTACCTTTAATGTTTTGTTATCGGTCACAGAAAATCCATGGATGGCACTATCGGAGAGGCAGGAACAAACCAGTATATCTGAAAAATCCACAAGAAGAATTTTGAAGAATAATAAATTTCGTGCATACAAACCGAAATTCATCCACACCTTACTCGATAGAGATTTTGATGCACGCTTAGATCTTTCATTTTGGATCCAAGGCATGATTGAAGAATGCCAACATTTTCCTACAAACATTTTATTTACTGATGAGGCGACTTTTACATCAAACGGTACTGTCAGTTCCCAGAATTGTAAATGGTGGACTGATGAGAACCCAATTTGGAAGATAGAGGCAAGAAGTCAATTTTTGTTTCAAAACTAATGTTTGGTGCGGCATATTAGATACACAGATCGTTGGGCCTACTTTTTTAGGGGCAACCTCAATTCACGAATTTATTTGGTGTGTTTAAATAATGTGTTCTTTTATTTCTTACATGGATTACCGCTGCAAAGGAGGAATTATATTTTTTTCCAACAAGACGGAGCGTCAGTACATAATACCCTTGAAGTCAGAGCGTGGCTTAACGAACACTTTTCTCATAATTGGATAGGACGATATTCAGAAAACTCGTGGCATGCAAGATCCCCAGATTTGACGATCTTGGATTTCTTTTTATGGGGGTACCTTGAAAGTAGGGTTTATAAACATCGGCCATTCCGTAATATCGACCATTTAGAAGAAGTAATACGACAATGTATCAATAACATTACACCACAAATGCTGCGAAATGTGTCCAGAGAAATGAAATCCCGAACAACTACATGTATTGAACGTCAGGGTAGACACGTCGAGTAATGGACATTTACAAACTTCCGAGTATGCATTAAATTGTTTGGTTTATAATTATTTCAGCTTCTAATTTTATTATAAAATGTAATTATGTAAAAAATTAATCAATTTTTTGTTCTAATAAAGAATTCATATTAAAATTCTGTAGATACATGGTTCTTTGTCAATAATGAACAGTATCGGGATTATAATGTCCTGAAGATATTTCTGTGACCTCTTATGAAGCAGCTGAACACATGGCAAATCCACAGATTTAAAATTTTCTTCGAATAAAATAGAAGTAGCTGGTGGATCTTTACAAAATATTATTCAAAATATTACTCTTGGGCTTTACTGATGAGTTTTTTTGTCAGAAATGTATTTTTCCAAATTGAATTTTTTTTTATGGCAAAAATTGATTTTTATTTTTCATCTTAGATTTTTTTCCAAACTTGTACAAAGCTGTAAAATGTCGTTTAAACAACTTTTCCAAATAACATTTTTCAATATTTCCCCAAATAAGTGTGTTTTAAGACATAATTTTTTATTTTTTTTAATTTCCTGCCAAACAGGAAAAGACGAACGGCACTGTACAACATCTTTTGGGGTTTCTTTTGATGCAGAAACGATTGCATGTATTGACATTTGTCAAAATATGATATTAAAAAAAATTTCCATATGATGTACTTTCTGCCGGTCACTGTATATATATACATATCTTTTAAAAAAACATAAAGACAATATCACACCTAATCCTCTTTGAAATGATTATTATTATTTTTTATATTTATATATACTTTTACATTAATTCTCACTCTGATTCACTAGAATTTCATATTTAGGAAACTATACTGTAGACTTCATCTGCATTTAAATTGTCGAGTTTTGTGATTATTCGAATTCACGTAGTATCCTATGAATAGCTATAATCATGTATTAACTTAGTTAAGTCTGAGAAGAAAATAAATTTTAAAGCTCATAAACGAGAATCTATTAATTGGTCTACCTGACGTCCATATTTCTAATAAAATATATATATATATATATATATATATTCACTTCACTTCGTAGGAGAAAGTGGTCCAAAAACAGAACATACTGATCTCATCAGTTATGTAAAAAAAAAACATTTCATCAGGTGATTTTGATCCATTTAATTGCTAATGTGAAAGTTTGTGCTATAACCTCGAATGGATGTTTTTAAAACCGTTTTTACACTATGCCCTTTTCGTGCCTATTTTCATGGCTATTTGTTGGCTATATTGCCCCAAATAACTGGCATCATTACACCGTGCCTTTTTGATGATTGTTTCAGGCACTAATTTCAGAGGTGCAAACCTAAGGAAAATTGACATTTACCTTGAATGATTAAGTAATTCAGTATTCCAGGACTATTCGTTTCTACTTTTTCCTTACCTGGTACAAGATTCCTTCTTCTCTACTGTCATACTGAACAAAACGAAAACTATGTGATTAATTCCATTTATTTGTTGGTTATGTCAAGTCCAATAGATAATTACTGTTTTAGCAAACCTGACATTTCCACAAACGTCCTTGAAATCCCCTCGATTCAGGGGAAAAAAATTGAACCAGTCCTATTTATTTTCATGCCTGAAACAATCAACAAAATAGTCTCGCGCGCATGCGTATTTGTTTAAAATTTCAGCCACCGGCATCCAGGCAGACAAATAGGCACGAAAAAGACATAGTGTAATAAGGGTTTCACAAACTTTTATTTGAATTCGTTCGTATGTCATTCGTTTGGAGAACTTGACGACATCCGATTGAGCTGGAATTTGGCAGGTGTTCATAATTCCGGTCAAAATGCAGTATTGAATTTCTGTTAGAGAAAAAAACAGAATGGCGGACGAGATTTGTAATTCCGATTTGATTCAAAAATGGTATGTAGGGGTTTTCGTGGTCGGAGATTATGAATTTTTTGTCAAAATTCATAAATTAAAGATGGCGGCTACAAGATGGCGGACGAGTTTTGTGATTATGGTCTGATTCGATTTCAAAATTGGTATGTGCGGGTTTTTGCGGTCAGAGATTATAAATTTTTTGTCAAAATTCATAAATTCAAGACGGCGGCTCCAAGATCGCGGACAACTTTTGTGATTATTGTATGATTCGATTCAAAATTGGTATGTGGGAGTTTTCGGGGTCCGAGATTATGAATTTTTCGGAAAAATGTATGGAATTGAAATGGTGGCTCATGGATTTTTTGTCCGAGAAAAAAACAAAATGGCGCTCCAAGATGGCGGACGAGATTTAGGTTTATGGTCCGATTCGATTCGAAATTGGTATGTGTAAAATTCATAAAATCAAAATGGCGGCTCCAAGATGGCCAATGATCTCTTTGTTTATGGTCCGATTCTATTCAAAATTGGTATGTAGAATTTTAGGGATCGGCGATTATGAATTTTCTATCAAACTCAATTCAAGATGGAGAATGAGTTTTGTAATTTTGGCCCGATTCGATTCAAAATTGGTATGTTGAGGTTTTTGGGGTCGGAGATCATGAATTTGGTTGAAATTTATAAATTGAAGATGGCAACTTCAAGATGGCGGATTAGTTGATTTTAAGATGGTCTCCTCATTGAAGGACTAGATAACTCAGAACTCAGAAAAATGGCCCCATAATAACGATCCATCAACAAAAATGCATAGATTAAGACGTACTTAAGTATTAAAAAGCACAGAATGAAATAATTAATAAAATAACTTTTTATTCAAATGCACTAGGAAGTAAAAAATAATTGCTTAGTATGTGTGACGTAGGTTATTTCGTGAGTTATAGATTCAAAACTTCGTCGCTTTATACTCGAACTGAAAGCTTTGCGCGACAAGCTTTTGAATCTATAACTCACGGAAAATAACCTACGTCACACATCTAAAGCAATTATTCTGTACTTTTTAGTGCATTTGAATAGAAGCTTGTCTATAAAAAGTTTTTTAATAATTATTTGATTACAGGTGAGAATAGCAAAGACCTGTTTTGCTCTACTACTATTGATTTATATTTTCTGATTATTCATCTTCATTTTTCTAATTATTGATATATTAATTAATTCAAATCTTACATGAATATTATTGTTATCCCAACCTTTCTACAAGTTTAGATTGTTTTCCACCTTGTAATTTTTTTTAAATTCGATGGCGCGGCTACTTGAAAAGATAGATTTCAGAATTTATTTATTTATTCTGGAATTGTCATTCATCAAACAAATGATTCATGTGTCAGAAAAAATGAAACATATTTCCCTTGAAAAAAACAGCAACCTTCCGCTTCCTGATATTTCAATGCGGTCTCACTCATATCAATAGAGAGAAGTATAACCAAACTGGTTTCCTTCTGGTTCGATTCAACTATAGAATTCTATGTGAATGGGGTGAGAAGCCTGCACCAAATATAGAAATAAACGACAACTTGCTCAATTTGGCTGACATCCACAACTTTCATTTAACTTTCTCACCTCAAGCGTTTCTATCTGAAGCCTGTGACAAATTTAATTGAAAAATATTTGTTTTCTGTTTTTTTTCCTCAGAGAACTTAATTGATAAAAAACTCAATACAGCTGCTAAACAAATAGAGTTCAGTTTAAAAAACAAATGAGAATTAGAAGTAAACGTTATGACAGTTTGGTGTCATTTATTTTTCATTCTTGAATAATTATTGGGTTTATCTGATTTCGAATGCCTTCTCCAAGACAGTTACCGTTAGCAGAGGAGGCAGGATCAGTTTTAATATGTGGAGATATCTATAAACCAGTGCGTGGAGCAGCAGATATTTTCAATGAACGACATCCAGAGTTCACTATGCAACTGTTAGCAGAATTTTAATTAATTTCCAACAGACAGGGTCTTTAGACTGTAAATATAATAAAAATGAACGTACCAAAACTGTATGTACTGTAGAGAATCAAGTACTTCAGGCAGTTATTGAAAACCCTAGAAGATACACTCAAGAAATTTCTGCTTATACGGGTGGAAAAAAAGCTCTGTGTAGAAGATTCTTAAGAAAAATAAATATCAAGCAGATAAGCCAAAGTTTATTTGCACGTTCCACGAACGAGAGTCTGCACTGCGGTATGACTTCAGCATGTGGATTCGAACACAAATACAAGATCAACGTCATTTCCATAGACACCTTTTATTGGGGATGAATCTACGTTCACACAAATGGCGTTTTCTCTTCCCAAACTTGTAGGTGGTGGTCGGACGATAATCCAAATTTTGTCATTGCCAATAAAAACCAGTATAACCAGAAAACAAACTCATGGTGCGGTATAATCAATGCCAAATTAATAGGGCCGCCAAAACCTTTTTACAGTTTTTGAAAAACGAACTGACGGATTTTTTGTATAATATGAGTTTACAAGAACGAAATAAATTATGGTTTGTACATGATGGAAGTCCCACTCATTCTGCTAGAATTGATTCTGAATGGTTAAATGGGGAATTCGGTGATAAATGGTCAAAACGAAATACCTTTTATGGGAATAAATCAAAGCAGAAAGTATACAAGGATCGACCATTCAATTAATAATGTTGATGAGCTTGAAAATTCGATACGATTTCATTGCAGAAATATTCCAGCAATTGTGTTGGGATCTACTCTTAGTGAATTTTATGATCGGAGAATCAGATGCATTGAACGAGAAGGTTGACATACAAAGATGATTTGATAATTTTTTTACCCAATTTTTTTGCATTTTAAATATTTTCTGTTCTAATTCATTTTGGTTTGTTAATTGTTAAGTTATAATGTATTTGTGGTTTAGTCAATATGGATTGAAGAAAAACTGTTGTTTCCTTACCGACGTTTCGAATTAATTCAATTCATCCTCAGGGCTCTGTAACAAATAGTGAAAAGGTTTTATGTTTTGATTATTTTACTTGTCACGATGTATCAATGTACTTACAATTTATGTTAAGATGTTAGGAAAAGTACTCACCAAAAAGTCGTTATTTCCGAGTTAAAATCCTCAAAATTTGAAAACATATTCAGACGTGATAGAGATACAGAAAGCGAAACTCTAACGTGCACAATTTTGCTTGTATACTGACGGGACGAAAATGAAATACTGAGATATGAATTATTTCTTTCATTCTTATCTCAGTGTTTCATTTTCGTCCCGTCAGTATACAAGCAACATTGTACCCGTTGGAGTTTTGTTTTCTGTGTATCTATCCTGAATATGTTTTTGAATTTTGAGGATTTCAACTCGGAAATGACTACTTTTTGGTGGGTACTTTTCTTAACATTTCAACATAAATTTTGAGTACAATGATACATCGTGACAAGTATAATAATTAATGAAAACTTTTTAACAAAAAATTAAACCGACGAAATACGGAACTGAAAAGTTAAAAATAAAATAAATCTTTTAAGTCTCAATAACTAACTCCTTAACTGATGTAAGTAACTAATTTTGAGTCGGTGCCAAACAAACAAGCAAATAAATTAGATAAGGCGTAAAATGATGGCATCGAGTTGCGCGGTGACATTCCGATATTTTTTTTGAAGTAATTTAATGATCTTTGTTGATTGTTTGTTTGGCGCCGACAAAATTAGTTACTTACATTAGTTCAGGAGCTTAGTTATTGAGACTAAGAATGTTTATTTTATTTTTTACTTTTCAGTTCCGTATCTCGTCGGTTTAATTTTTTGTTAAAAAGTTTTTATTTTTCAATTTTTTGTGGGTGAAATCTACCAATTACTACCTACTCGTTTCTTGATTACTTCCAAAATACTTACTTACACACCTTACTTCAACTATTACCAGTTAAATAATATGATTATCTACTTTGATTATTTATTGTTATATAATATAAATTATTTTTGGTATTTCTGGTTAGTTTATTTCATCACTTTGTATATAATTCCATCCTCTCATAGAATATAATGATTGTGACGGATGTAAGAGAACAAAAATAATGACATTAGCGATCTGTCATTGTCAACTACATATGTGTGCCAATGTTCACAAGTGAAAAATCAATTATTCCCTATTTTTCTACACGTAAGGGTGAATAATTCCATTCGAAATCCAAATATGATCAACTATGAGGTATACCCTATCTAATAAAAAAAATCATCCAAATCGAAGAACCCTGTACAAAGTTATGCCTGATAGAATCGGTTGACGGACCAGAATTCAGGGGGGGAGTGATTACTATCCTTCATTTTGCTACCCTTAGGGGTGGATTTCAAATGGGACCAATTTCGAAGTACACCCTATCCACTGAAAAAATAATTCTCGGAATCAGACGTCTCAGTAAGAAGTTATGCGTGATCATACATGAAAACAAAATATACGTGTTGACTAGAGAACCTCCTCCTTTTTGGTTTTGTCGGTTGAAAAATAAAACCTTTTCACTATTTGAGGAACCATTGTTACAGAGCCCTGAGGACGAATTAAATTAATTCGAAACGTCGGCAAAAAAACAATTTCAATCCCAACTAAACCACAAACAAAACAATAATGATAACTTTTAATCCTCATTTGTTTTTTTTCCATGGGTATCCGCGATTATTATAGTAGGATTCCATGTTTGTTGATTAATTTGTACAGTTTTTTGATAAACATTTGAAATGAAAATTGTGCACTTTCAATAAGAGTTTCTCAATATTCATATTATCATTACTAGTGTTTCATTTCGTCAAAAAGAATGTTTGCGAAATTTTAAAGTTGTGTTTAATAACGTTGCAACAAACATGGAGTTTGTAAATCCCTAAAAAATTAAAAATCTTAATTATCTTTTTAATTGAAATTGAACAGAGTCATGCGAAATTGATTTGATTTTTATTAATTTATGAAAGTGTTTAGGGTGAATACATTTTTTTTGGGAAATGTTTTGGTATTTAGGTATAACTTTCGATTCTAATCAACATTCTGCTCAATTTTCTGAATTGGAGGTACTCTACTGTTGTACAATTTTTTATATTTTTTTGAATACCCTATATGTTGTTCGACTTGCAACGATTCTGAGTTCACCTGATATGATTATCGCACATGCACTAACTGTCGGATATATTTGTATTTTGGTTGTGCAATCAATTTTAAGAATTCCCATATGTTGCACACTTAAATGACCACACTGTACAAAATGTCGCAAGTTTTTTGCCCCGTATTCATCTTGCGTGGACAACAATGCTTGCTGAGCCTTTGTTTGGAAACAATCAGAAGTTTCCATCGGAAATAGAATTACCATGACTAAAAAATATACAATCTATAATTCCACAGGAAGAGTTTTTATATACAAAGAATGATTGTCGAAGTAGAAAACAATGGAGCTTTGTTCATTCTTTCGCAGATTCATTCCGTTTCTGATTTCAATTCGAAACTCTACAAAGAGAACTTCAGGTAATCTGAATATTATTTCCGGAAAATAATTCGCATCCGGACTCACCGGAATGATTTAATTAAGCACAATTGCCTCATCGATTATGTTTCAGTTCAAGTCACCCAGTGAGATCCGGAATTTTCTTTCGGTGATCAGGAAACGAAAATTAATTGGTATAGGGAATCACCAGTAATTGATAATTGGGCGAACTCCAGAAGTATTGTAACGACTATCGAAATACTGAACTAATTATTGTCTGTTTATTTACACTTCAGAAAAAACACAACACCATAATGTATGCAATATAAACTTTGTGTGGTGTCTGGAACAAGTGTGTTTTTACCGGGAAATGCATTCATAATGGGTTTGACAAAGAGAGACATAGAAGAAACAGGTGCTACAGTCGAACCAGACACCAAAAAACTTCATGAAGGCGAGTATCTGTGTTATCGAGAGAGCTATGAAAAGTGTCAGTGAAAAGTACGACAAAATGCTGACAGAGTTTCATCAGGAAATTGACTCCTTAAAAAACTATAATCTTCAAATAAGCTCTGACTTAGATAATCTTGAGCAGTTCTCAAAGGCTAAAAATTTACGTTTTTTACAAGTTTTTATTCAGTTTAGTTCATTCGTTCGTTCGTTCGATCGTTCGTTTGTTCGTAATATATAATATAAATGTTTTTCTATTGTTTTCATTACTTGATAATATAGGTAATTCCGATGCTAAATATTGTAACTGGTGTTCGAGACTCCTGCTCTCACACCTCCTCATGATGTTCACAAGATCAAAACGAGTGGTGGAAGAACCAAAATAGAGGAATAAAAACATACCTTATAGTTATAGTTATATATATATATATATATATATATATATATATATATATAAATATATATATATATATATATATATTTCTTTCTGAAATGTTATAAAATGTGGTGTGCAATAAACGTATTATCATTATTACTCTGACAACTGGATGAATCAATCACAGTTCATTGTTAAACTATCATGCACGTTACTGTATCCAGTTTCTTCACGATGCATAGTGGGGCAAGATACCCAAAACGTTAGCAAAAAATGAAAAAATTGAAATAAGTGTCGGCGGCGAATTTTTCTGTATAGAACACATAGTAAACCATCCTACGGATCAGATAATACCCTCAGTTATTATTTCGTGATAATTTTATAAAACCAAATATGGAAGCTTCAACTTCAGGTGATTGACGATAATTGTACTATTTGAATGTTACAATATATTGAAAATTAGTAGGTCAATAATACATTTTTAAATTAGTTGTTAAAAGTGTTGAAATTTTTGGAAGTGTTGTTATGGAGCTCCACCATATACCGCTTTCATTTAATATTCAGTCGGAAGCTTGAGGAGTCTCCTCCAAAATATGCTTTTCCTTGTTTACCTTTTGATACTTTTTAACCCAATAGTACATCAATTGTATGAGTCATTTCAATGCATAATTACAATGCAACGTAGTCCGCTTCGGGGTCCATACAACTAGCTTGTTTATATTCCCTTTGTTCATTTATTCGTAGAGAAAGTTGTATGGAATGAAAAATAAAGTGTTTGATAATAATAGTAATAACTAGCGGCCCAAAATGTGACCTAAAAATATTTTAAATTTGAATTCCATCATGAGGTGTATCGAAGAAATGGTCTCGATACCCTGATTTGAATATGTTTTCAATTGAATTGAAGGAACTGAGTGAGGTCTACAGTCTGAAAGGTATGTTTTTCAGAACTGAAAGGTATGTTTTTCTTCCTCTTTTTTGGTTCTCCCACCACTCGTCTTGATATTGTGAACATCATGAGGAGGTGTGATAGCAGGAGTCTCGAACACCAGTTACAATATTTAGCATCGGAATCACCTATATTATCAAGTAATGAAAACAATAGAAAAACATTTATATTATTTAAATCAAAATACAAATGCCGATGGATATGACATTTTCAATCGCAAGAAACAAGGAATGGCTAGAAATGAATAACTGCTTCCATCCTCAAGTCAATACAACTCCACGGAATTCGAATCTAGTTCTGAAAGATCTGAAGATGAATCTGAAGCTTCTCAAGTGATACAAGAGATCACAACTACCACCCCAACAAGAGCAACAAAATATCAGGGTGCATACCAAGAGTCAATAAGATTCAAGTCAGAATGTGCTATGTCAGGAGAAGATCCTCTTGACGTGCTAATTAGTGGAAAATTATCGTTGTACCAATATGACAAGTGTTCCGATAGATTTCCATCGTACAAGGTAGTACAAGGTGCAAAAAAAATGTCACACTGAAAATATCCGAGCGACAAAAACATCAGGATCTTCACAAGATCTACTGAAACGCACTGTCCAAAGATTACTGCAAAGTATCGAGCAAGTTGTAGCTACTTATCTTGCAGACTCAAGAGTTAGATCAACTTTGATCATTCACAAATTGGGGTTTTGATGGTTCATCAGGACAAAGTTCCTACAAACAAGCCTTCCATGGTACTGAAGCCAGCGATTCTGTTGTATTCATAACATATATGTTTCCAGTCAGGTTGACATGTAAAAAAAGTTGATATAGTAAGTCCTGCTTCGACAGTATACTGTCGACCGATGAAAATGGAATTTAATAAAGAATCCACACAACACACAACAACAAAAAAATCATATCGTAATGATAGCAGTCGCAAGTGGTTTTAAAATTGATGTTGATAGATTTCGATCTTATGTTTATGAAACGGCTAGGTATTTCACCTCTTTGTATCCCTGCTACAATATGTCACCAACTATGCATAAATATTCGATTCATGCAGCTGGGATCATATCCTGGGCACTGCTACTTATTATACAGTTGAGTGAGGAAGCTCGGGAAGCATGGAATAAGGATCTTAGAAGATACAAAGAACATAATTCCAGAAAGTGCGGTAGATCCGAAAGAAATGAAGATATTTTCAACTTATTTTCTATGAGTAGCGGTCTAGTAATTACAAGCAAAAGAAAAGTCAAATTATTTAACTGATAATAGTTGGAGTAAGGTGGGTAAGTGAGTATTTTGGAAGTAATAAAAAAACGAGTACGTAGTAATTAGTAAATTTCAGCCACAAAAAATTGAGAAAAAAAACTTTTTCACAAAAAAATTAAACCGACGAAATACGAAATTGAAAATTAAACATAAAATGAACCTTCTTAGTCTCAATGGCTAAGCTCCTTAACTAATGTAAATAACTAATTTTGAGTCGGCGCCAAACGAACAATCAACGGAGATCATAAAATTACTACAAAAAAATTATCAGAATGTCACCGCGCAACTCGATGCCATCATTTTACGCCTTACCCAATTCATTTGCTTGTTTATTTGGCACCGACTCAAAATTAGTTACTTACATTAGTTTAGGAGCTCAGTTATTGAGACTGAGAAGGTTTATTTCGTTAAAAAGTTTTTATTTTTAAATTTTTTCTTGGTATCCGCTTGAAAACCGTCTACATGATTTGGTACGCGTAGGTGAGTAGAAACGTGGGAGGTGTCCTCCTAAGTTTTGAAGAACGTGGTGGCAACCTCACCATACCATTTCTCCGAAAATGGTAGGGCGTTTACAGACACACACACACACACAATATCAAATTGAACTATTTTACTGTCGCCATCAGATACAGAGTCACTATCATTTGAATCGATTATAGTTATCCACAAACTTGGAGCATTTTGCATGTATAATTTCCTAGTTTTGATTACCTGATCGATTGCACTTTTCTAGATCTCAGCACTGATATTCCTTGAATTCCTGCTAGATTTGTATCACAACACTTTCAACATATTTGAGAACTATTATGCATTCTTATATCATGTTTCAATTGAAACCATAATAATTCCATTGGGTTTAGTACACAATAGTAAGCAGGTGACAAGTGGAAAAGTGTATTACCATTTTTCACTGTCGTTTGATTAACATAATATCATTTATTATCATCTATGCGAGTTCTTAATTGAGATTGGAATATAAAATCAAGTAACTATCTGAATAAAAATGCAAATTTTAACTTTTATATATTTTTTTCAATTAGGGTCGTTTCACAGTATCAATCAGTTGTAATTCAATCTCCAGCATGGCTTCAGCCGGGAAAGTAGTTGTGTTCTGATATATATTCACCAAAAATAATAATAATAAATAAATAATAAATTATTTTCGTAGATTTTTAAATTTTTAGGAAAAGCTGACTGTTCAATAATTCAATTGAGAATGTTTCCGTTTTCAGCGGAATCTTGTTTTGAACAAGGTCTGTTTCCTGAGGTTCCGATGAATAACCGATCATTGCACTTCTGAAAATGACTCCGTATCCACCTCCTTCTCTAGTACATGGTCTTCCAACATTATTTCTGAATACAGACCTGTTCTATAGCACTCATATAATCAGAGTTACTTTGAGGCTTGCTAATGGCAAATGAAAGTTGTGTTAAAGTTTTGTAACGAATTCATAAAAATTATGTTTATGTAAATACACTGCTGAAATATTCATTTATATTTTTTGCGTTCAACATTGGTCAAACGTTTTCCCCTTGGTTTTTACGCCATTGTAAATCGCAATATATTTTCAAGCAGGAGTTGGATGAGCAGGGGTTTATTTCCGTGTCTGAATTTGGAATGATCGAACAGGTGACATCCACCGTGATTTTTTACGAGTTTAGCCTCACTTTATTTCTCCGCGGGTTATTTTCAGGAGATGAAAACTACCCTCATAAACATCCCAGTGATGAATTGGAATCAAGAAGAAGAATCATATTGTGGTCTTGAAAAAAAATTACTTTTTGCATTCGAAATATTATTCCTGAAGCTGTGAAATATCCTATCAAGAGTTATTCATTCGAAATGAAGATAGATTGCTGAATAGAAACAATGTCAACCCGAATATAAAGAAACAAATTGAGTAGCAAGAATGAGAGTCTGCTCCACAATTGGGGGTATTTATTTCTCCTGAAGAAATAGGCATTGCATTTCGGCAAGGAACCTTGCCATCTTCAGGCACCCAAAATCTACAAAAAATTAAGGTGCTAGTTATAAAAATAATCAAGAACTCACTTTCATTATGGAACAGACTCTCATTCTTGCTATTCCATTCAGAACTGACTCCACCTAGATATGGACTATTTGAAAAATAAAAACTGAACGAAAAAAGAAAACTGAAAAGCAAAAAATAAATTGAACCATCATAGTCTTTAATAACTTAGCTCCCAAACTAATGTAAGTAACTAATTTTGAATCGACGCCAAACAAACAAAGAAGCAAATTAATTATATAAAGCGTATAATGATGATGACAGCAGGATGCGCGGCGGCAGCGCGTCGCCTTTCCGGGAATTGCCGAGCGTCAATATCAGCGAGACAGCTACTCAAACTAGCACACACGTGAGGGCACACGTCGTTGCTAGTGGTGGTGACAAGAGCGCATTTTTTGGAATGTTATTATTCATCGCTGGGGATTCCACTTTGAATTTATATGTTATTTTGTTCTGATCATTTCTTTAAAGTAATTTAATGATCTTCGTGTTTGGCGCCGACTCAAAATTAGTTACTTACATTAGTTTAGGAGCTTAGTTGTTAGGACTAAAAAGGTTGATTTGATTTTTTGTTCCTTTATTCGTTGGTTTGATTTTTTGTTAAAATGTTTTGATTTTCTATTGTTTGCTACCTACTTGATTTGGATTACTTTCAAAATACTAACTTAACCACCTTACTTCAATTATTACCTGTTATTCACTGTTATCAGCGACGTCCGCGTTGAAAATTGTATTTTTTGTGATGACAATTACAAATTAACTCACCCCTTTAGGGACGGAATTTATAAAAATACTGAAGAATGTATTTCTTTATTTGTAACAAGGACCTCAAATAACAATTTTTATGCCCCTTACTTCAAAACCAACGGAACCCACACACAAACTTTCACCCCCCTATGGGATGCAGTTATAAAAACACTGAAACATGTATTTCTTTATCCCCATACAAAGACCTCAAATACCAATTTTCATGACCCAACTTGAAAAATAATAAACCCTTTCCCCCCTTCCGAATTTCTGAAAAACTGATATAAATATTTCTTCTATTTTTATCAAAGACTTCAAATATCAATGTTTAAAACCCCAACTTGCAAACTAACGGAACTCCTATACAAACTCCCAATTCAACCCCCATTTCCTCCCCTAGGGGTTGAATTTCCAAGAACATCGAAACATGTATTTTTTATCTGTAACAAAGACCTTCAAATACCAAATTCCATTATCCTAACTTCAAAACTAACGATACAGACTTTCAACCCCCATTTTTCTCCTTTAGGGTTGAATTATCAAAAACCCTGAAACACATTTATCTTTGTTTGTGAAGAACAGCCCAAATGCTGATTTCCAATACTCTTATTTCAAAACCAAGTGTACTTTCACTTTCTCCCCCGTTCTCACCCACCTTTTCTCCCCTTCAGGGATGGAATACCAAAAAAATATGCTGTCAAAATTTCAGCTCTTAGGTCTAGCGGTTTGATCTGGGCGTTGATTGTATATTGGTCAATCGGTTAGTCGGTTATTCATGACATGTAATTATATATGTACATATTACCCAAACACGAGGTAGCAGCTGTGAACCGTTGAGGAGACCCTTCGACTGTCTTCCGTCTCCATCATTAGATTAATTCTGGGACTCCATTATGTTGAAGTGTCATCAGAACAACAAATGTGTGCCAAATAAAATCAATAAATCATCCCCTATTCTTCTACTCCTAGGGGTGGCATTTTTTTCTGGAATCAAACGTGACCAACATCCAAGCATACCCTATGGAGAGGAATCATTTGAATCAGATAACCCAGTACAAAGTTAATTGTGGTAGAATTGGTTAAGAAGTTAAAATTCAGTGGGTGAACCAACAATCATCCCCCATTTTCCAACCTTGGGAGTGTTTTTTTTTCAAATCTGAATTGTACCAACTTTGAGTTATAATCTATCCATTGAAAAAGGAATCATCAAAATCGGTCTAATTTATAAAAAGTTATTCGTGGTCATACATAAAAAAAATATACGCGTGGACTAGAGAACCTCCTCCTTTTTTTTCGTCGGTAAAAAAGCAAGTTATATTGGATTTGTCAATATATTTTTTGACCCAAAATCATTGTCAATTCCACAGTAATTATCCTCATTCATTTCACCAAGTACTATATATTCAATTTAAAATCTTGACTTTATATAAACCACAATCCTCTTTATATTAGCCTAGGAATACACACCACGCACAAGGTTTTGAAGGTTATACCTTGAATGGACGTTTCCCTACTTTATTTGCCATATCTCAAACTATATGTATGGATTTTCACTGATCTATTGTATTTTTAACCGACAAAACTAAAAAGGGGGAGGTTCTCTAGTCGACGTGTATATTTTTTTTATTTTTTTATGTATGACCACGCATAACTTTTTACTGGGACGTCCGATTCCGATAATTATTTTTTCAATGGATAGAGCGTACTTCAAAGTTGGTCTAATTTAATTAAAAAAATGAAATCTACCCCTGAGGGTAGCAAAATGATGGATATTGATCACTCACCCTCTGAATTCTGGTCCGTTAGCCGATTATATCAGGCATAACTTTGTACTGCGTTCTTCGATTTGGATGATTCCTTTTTTATTAGATAGGGTATACCTCATTGTTGATCATATTTGGAATTTGAATGGAATTAACAACATTTACGGGTGGAAAAGTGGGGGATAATTTTTCACCTTTGAACATTGGCACACATTTGTAGTTGACAATGACAGATCGCTATTGTCATTATTTTTGTTCTCCTACATCTGTCACAATAATTATATTCTATGAGAGGATGGAATGATATACAAAGTAATGGAATAAACTAACCAGAACAACAAAAATAAATTCTATTACAACAAATAGTAAAAGTAGATAATCATATTATTTAATTGCTAGTGGTTGAAGTAAGGTGGGTAAGTAAGTATTTTGGGAGTTATCAAAAAACAAGTAGGTAGTAATAAGTAGATTTCGGTCACAATTGAAAAATAAAGAATTCTAAACAAGAAATTTAACCGACGAAATACTCAGTCTCAATAACTAAGTTCCCAAACTAATGTAAGTAACTAATTTTGAGTCGATGCCAAACGAACAATCAACGAAGATCATTGAATTACTTTAGAAAAATTATCAGAATGTCACCGCGCAACTCGATGCCATCATTTTACGCCTTACCAATTCATTTGCTTGTTTGTTTGGCGCCGACTCAAAATTAGTTACTCGCATTAGTTTAGGAGCTAAGTTATTGAGACTAAGATGGTTTATTTCATTTTTTACTTTTCAATTCCGTATTTTGTCGGTTCAATTTTTTGTTAAAAAGTTTTTAATACTATTCGATTTTCCAAAATGAATTTCAAAAGAGTTGGTGTGCATGAAGTATGATCAAAGCTGTTATTATTTTCAAACAATGTGATACGATCTATGTAATTGAATCAATATATGTAATTAGTGAAATCGATTGAGAGATTGTGATTTTGAAGTGAGATTGAGTATACTATTGATGTTAATTTTCACGAGCTATTTTGAATCAGCATCGGTAGAGTAGTTTTCTTCTATACAACCTCTATCATTGTGGGTACAGGAGATGCAAATGAACTTTTCCTGAAAAATATTTTTCACCAGTTTGGCTTTATAGAAAACATAATGTTTGAAGGGGGGGGTGGGGATTTTTTGAAACAGCACTGCGTTCTGAATAAGCTAGTCAAACCTGAAACAAAGCGGAATCGATACCAATGTTATTACGAGGGAACATGAAACTTCAGATCGACCCTCCTTGCGATGCAAATTCATCTAACCCAATTTCATTGTTTCAGATCAACAGCCTAATTGGTCCCTCTTTGGAGGCCGACGAAAAAACGCCATCTCGGGAAACGAACACCATCTCATAAATAATAATCAGCCATCGTCCATGAAACGGAGAACAGCCAAACTCCCGGGTCCGAGAGTTTTATGTAAAGAAGAGGGCGTGCCCGCTGAATAATATATAAATTCAGACATCGCCGGGGGTGCAACTTTGGTCTCTGGCGTAATACTATAAAAGTGAATAATGCACTGAGTTGACGGCTCACAGGAAACAGCAACTTTTCCCTAATGAGCACAGGACACTGTTTGCCGATTAACTCGGCGCGTAAACTTTCCAAGGATTTTGTTGTTTCCTGTTTCCTGCTACTTCTCCTGCTTCATTTAGGTAAGTTCCCTAGACATAAGATCGGACAAAGTTGAGGGGATTATATCCGGAACCAAGGCTCATAAAATATGTGTACATTATCCCCTTCGGATGGAAGTCATTGAAAAAGAACGTGAACTCTAAATATCAGCGCTTTCAATTCCGAACAACACAAAAGTAAAAACCCCTTAAAATTTTAAAAAAGTCCGAAAAACCTTCGTTTCCAAGATACAGGGTTTAAATTTTATTTTATTCCCTTAATTAAATAACGTTTGAAATACTGATATTAATCAAACGAAAATTGGTATTGAGAGGTTTTTTGAGGTGTCAAATTTGAACCTGAATTTAATATTGCTCCTACTCGTAGGGGGCGCCACCCGCACGTGTTTTTATTTTTCGAATATTTATAACTTTTTTGAGCGTACTTCTAGGACATTTTCCAGTAAAAAAATTAATTTCTTTATCATATCTACGTGAAAAACCTACCATTGTTATGAGTCGCTCAAGCAAGTGTTTACTAGATATTTGGACTTGAGAATTTCAAGTCGATTATTTGATAATCGATGCTTGTTGAAGTTATTACCATTTTTTCACGAGAATGCTTAGGAAATGAATTTGACATTTAAGTAAGTAGTTTTGGTAATCATATATTATGTGACAGTCAACCGTTTGTTGTTTCGTTGAAGTTTCTGTATGTTTTAAAACACTAATATTGAAAAAATGGATTATTTAAACAATAATGCTCATTTAGCCTATATGCATTTCGTTTATGGCCTCGCTCTCGAAGAGAATCCAGAAAAAAGTACGAGAATAATTGCTGAAGCTCTCAATTTTACTCAGTCCACACTTTGGAGAATTATCCACGATCAACAATTTCATCCATACCATATTCAAAGGGTACAAGCTCTTCTGCCACGAGACTTTCCCCAACGCATTACTATGTGTGAGTGGTTTTTGAGAAAATTGGCTGAAAATCCTCAATTCTTGAGATATGTACTCTTCACGGATGAGGCAAACTTCTCCCGAAATGATATCACAAACTTTCATAACAACCATATTTGGGCTCTGGAAAATCCGCACGCAGTTAGTGAAAGACATTATCAGTATTAATTTTCTGTGAATGTATAGGCGGCAATAATTGAAAATTACTTGATGGGTCCTTCCTTCCTTCCGTTCCTACTGAATAGCGCGACTTTTTAGAAAATTAATTGCCGTGACTACTTCAGAATGTACCATTAGAAATTCGTATGCGCATGTGGTTTATGCATGATGGGGCTCCGGCCCCTTTTAGCGTTCTAGCCAGGAAAATCCTCAACACTCTCTATCCAAATCGATGGATCGGAAGGGGTGTAGAAGAACCTAACCAGGCGTGGGCACCAAGGTCCCCAGATCTAAACCCGCTAGATTTTTATTTTTGGGGACATTTGAAGTCACTAGTTATAAAACTCCAGTAGCGAACGAAGACTATCTAAGAAACCGAATAGTAGACGACTGTGAGACAATGAGAAACACACCAATAATTTTTAAGCTGGTACGAGTTTCAATGACTACAACACTGAATGCCTGTATCTTCGCTGAAGGTGGACACTTTGAAAAATGTATTTGAATACAATTTAATTTTCCTTATTTTATTTTATTCCACATATTCAAAAATTTTTGAATTAAAATGTTGATATTCCTTGCAAATTTTATTAAAACAATTACAGATTTTGCACCTTTGATACAAAAATAACTATTTCAAACGAGTAAAAATGAATAGAATAGGTGGCGCCCCCTACAGAAATCCAAAACTACTTACTTAAACGTCAAATTCATTTCCCAAGAAATCTTGTGAAAAATGCAAAATAATGGTCTCAACTTCAATACGCATCGATTATCAAATAATCGATTTGAAATTTTCAAGTCCAAATATATAGAAAACGGTTGCTTATAGCGACTTGTAACAGGGGTAGCTTTTTCACGTAGATATGATGAATAAATTTATTTTTCCACTAAAAAATGTGCTAGGAGTACGCTCAAAAAAGTTATGAATTTTCAAAAAAGAAAAAGACGTGTAGGTGGAATAATAACATCAGGTTCGAATTCGACACCTCAAAAATCTCTTACTACGAATTTTTGTTTAATTAAGGTCAGTATTTCGAAAGTTATTGGAAAAAAAGAAAATAAAAATAAAACTTCAACACCCTGTATCTCGCAAACGAAGCGTTTCCGGACATATATTTACTCGAACAATTCATATTAGAATATTGTGAGGAATCACCTCCTGGAGATTGTCAAAGTACTTTTGAATAAAGATAATAATTGTCAACTTCGAAATCCCATTCTGTATCTCTGTTCACCAGAATGAATACTCAACGAATCTATTTGTCTGTGCCATCGACATCGACCTTATAGAATGCTAATATTTCATAACAAGAAGTCATCCATACACGAGATCGAAGTGCCTATATAGCATGCGCATTAATTGTCTATGACGTATCCAAATAACACGGGCGTGTCGCAGGGAGGAGAAATCCTATCTAATGAATATCATCCCTTCGAGACAAGGCAGGCTTCATTTCTCTCGTTTCGGTCGTCCATCACGACGTTTTGATTGCTTGTCTTCATGTGAATACTGAAGTAATCATATAATTTATATATATATACATATAGGGTGGCCCATGAAAACTTGACATAGGGGTTTCGGGTAATGATATCGTAGATATGGAAAAGGGCTCAGACAGGACAATTTAACTTTCGAAGAGGACATTATGTTGTCCTACCTGCAGCACAGTCACTTCAACCATCGATCAGTGAGGTGAACAACCCCTGAAATTCGAATAGGGAATATGGGTCGAGTGCCAAATCGTTTGAAACCCCGTTAAAATCTTTAAACAACGGTGTACAGTTTTTTCAATTGGGATAAACCATATTAAGTTACCATTAGTCCCATCTCAAGGATTGCTCGAAATGCGCACTGCCAACTTCCATGCAATCATATGGTGGAGTAGCATAAATTCTGCTTTTGACCTCTTAGACAGAAATCCAGGGAAGACAGGTCTGGCGATCATGGGGGCTATTCGATGGAACCTTGCCTACCAATCCAGTGACCTAGGAAGAGTTGATCTAAATACTACGGAACAGGCCGAGTATAGTGCGGAAGAGCGCCATCTCGTTGAAATATCAGCTGATCCTCCAGATAATTTTGGTTATTTTCAATAATGTTTGTAAACATGGGTTCAATGGTGTTTTCAAGCAGTTCCAGATATATTTCCCCTGTTAGATTGCCTTCGCCTTCTAAGAACAAAGGGCCAACGATAAGATCACCAAAAATACCAGCCCATACATTTTATTTTTGGGGATGTTTTGTATGTACCTCATGAAACATGTGGGAATTAGAATCCGCCCACTATCGATAATTATGGCGAATAACTATACCATTTAAAAGATCCGAACATTAATCATTAAACAGATGTTGAGAAGAAATTGTGTATCTGCAATCGCTTGCTCACTTACTACCCCACAGAATTGTTAACACCGATCAGAATCATCTTCATCCAGTTCTTGGGTTGATTTAATTTTGTGAGTCTAAAATTTGTGGAGTTTCAAAATACGCTGAATGCTGATTTATGAGACAACGGAAACAGTTGCTAGCTGTCTTGTACTAATCACATGGACAAGCACAACAAAGCCCAAAATTTCCAATATTGTCGCCTCATTTCTGACTGGATGGCGGTTCGCTTTGGCGTTTTTTATTTGCTCCCGATCCCGTTTCTCGGAATATGGTAACTAATTCAGAAACATACTGCCACGACACAATTTTTCCATATTTTGGTGATTGAACCGTTCAACATCGCTTTTCGCACATCTATTGTTTTCATAATTCAGTTGAATCAACTCAAGCCTCTCTGCAACTGTGTACACCATTGTTTCTTGATAGTTCAGGAGTACAATACCACACACGAATGGGAATCACTTGTAGTAATCAACTGAGACACACACAATATATATATATATATATATATATATATATATATATATATATATATGTGAATTGCATCAGATTATTGATAGTGACATCTATAATCTGTGCGGTGAAGCTTGGACCTAATATCGTGGAATTTTAAAATCACGAGATTTCGTGCACTTTAACAGGTTACTAACAAATTGTTAGAAAGACCTACCCACGACATCAATAGTCGTACTTCTCATGCGTTTAACGCAAACATCGATATCGAGAGTGAGAGAAATCTGTTACGAATCCAAAAAGACACACCATGTCTACAGCCTGTTTCATGGTTTCCCAATCATCAGGACGGCTTGGTCTTTTCAAATTCGCATCAGATTTCTCGTTGTTCATAGCCTTAGGCCAATACAAACATGTGATTGCATCAGATTATTGATAGTGACATCTATAATCTGTGCGGTGAACTGGACCAATATCGTGGAATTTTAAAATCACGAGATTTCGTGCACTTTAACAGGTCACTAACAAATTGTTAGAAAGACCTACCCACGACATCAATAGTCGTACTTCTCATGCGTTTAACGCAAACATCGATATCGAAAATCTGATGATTGGGAAACCATGAAACAGGCTGTAGACGGATGGTGTGTCTTTTTGGATTCGTAACAGATTTCTCTCACTCTCGATATCGATGTTTGCGTTAAACGCATGAGAAGTACGACTATTGATGTCGTGGGTAGGTCTTTCTAACAATTTGTAGTGACCTGTTAAGTGCACGAAACTCGTGATTTTAGAATTCCACGATTGTCCAATTGTCACCACAGATATAGATGTCACTATCAACAATTTATTCACTATTTTGTATTGGCCTTAAATCCACGAAATCTGATGAATTTGAAAAGACCACAGCCGTCCTGATGATTGGGAAACCATGAAACAGGCTGTATACGGATGGTGTGTCTTTTTGGATTCGTAACTAGATTTCTCTCACTCTCGATATATATATATATATATATATATATATATATATATATATATATATATATATATATTAGTTCTATTGTGTATTTTTATCGGTACAGAGGGAAAACTGAGCAAAAACATTCACAGTATCGTAGCAAACAAATGATAGATTGCAAAAAATGTAACTGAGTTGTTCAATGTAATAATGAAGATGATCAAGCACCAGTTTGACGAGCAAGAAAAACGACATCTCAAAGAAAAATAAGTCTAGGGAAACTAGTCGAACTCATATTTGGGGTTGTGGCTTGATACCAAGCTTACTTTTGCTGAACACGTTAGCACCATAGAAAAAGCTTCCGAATGTAAAAAACTCTGGGGTTTGCCAGCCCAATTCCCTTCCAGCTGCAATATGGTATGGCATACAGTTAGAAAAAACGAGAAGCTCATTCAAAAACTGAGTAGAGTACATCGGCAGATGTCCATCCTTGTTTGTTGCGCACACAGAACTTCATCAACAGAGGGTGTGAATTTCATCGCTGGAATCACCACAATGGAGCTTCAAATTCAAGAAAGACTTGAAAAGTACAACGGAGTTTCGAGAATAACTTCCAGAATCAACCTCATGACCCAATGCTAGCAGAAGTGGAACCAAGGAAGGTGTGGGCTCTGGACGTGGAGCCCCATTCCGGTTATACAAATATAATTATAATAATCTTCAACAGCCTCATCCCAATGGACTGCGCCAACCGATAACCCCGGAAGATGATCGAAGAGCTGTACAGGACTCGAAGGACTTGACTGCTCCAGGCCCAGACGGGTTGAGCAACTTGTGGTGAAAAAAACTCCCACTTAGCCAGAGTTTTCAACTCGTGGCTTAGCGGGAAGCAGCAGATTCCGGCTTGGTTTGTTTTACAAACGGTTCACCTAAATTTGAAAAACTATACACCTTTGTTTAGAGAATTCAACGGACTTTCAAACGATGTACCACTCGACCTCTATTCCAATTCAAATTTCAGAAATTGTTCATCCCACTGCTCGAAGGATGAAGTAACTGTGCTGCAGGTAGGACAACGAAATGTCCCTCTCGAAACTAAAATCGACCTGTCCGAGCGTTTTTCCACATCTACGATATTATTACACAGACCACCCTATATATATATATATATATATATATATATATATATATATATATATATATATATATATATATATATATATATATATATATATATATATATATATATATATATATATATATATATATATATATATATATATTTATATATATTTTTTATTTTTTATATATATATATATATATATATATATATATATATCCGCCAAAATCGTGGAACCATATGGGAATTTTTTTTATTAAGTATCTCAGAAAATTTCACTCCTCATATAAGTTGGTGCATTCAATTGGACTGAATACGCGCATAGCTGTTATTATCAGTGGCGTGCGGCTAAGCGGGAATCGGCCGATATTCTAAATTCACTATGGAGTAAAGTGAAATTACTAAGTAAAATATCGATTTTTCCATTTATCCAGTTCAGTCTACCAATTAGTAATTTCGATTATTGATCAATGAGTTGGCCTCATGGAGAAGTCAACTCCTTGAACAGTTATTGAAATTAGTAATTGGTAGTCTGAACTGGATAACTGGGAATATCTTTTGATTGCAAACAACTTTTTTCATTAAAATTTTTCGATATTCTGAATAGTAATGTCACTTTACCCCATAAAGAATTTAGAATATCGACCAATTTCAACCTAGCCGCACGTCACTTATGATAACGGCTGTAGTGTATTGCGTCTAATTGAATGCACCAACTTTTATGGAGAATTGAATTTTCTGAGAGACTATTAAAAAAAAACCCATATTGTTCCAAGATTTTGGCGGACACTGTATATATATATATATATATATATATATATTGATAATTTGTCCATTGTGCCACAATTTCCTTTTTCCTGATTTCTCTCGGACACAATTTCCCACTCCATATTACAAATTTGGCTAAATCTTATCAGTTGTTGGAGATCATCTTCCTAGATCTTCTACTGAAATCGTCACGTCGACGATGATGTTGGAGTCAATAGGTATGGGGTCTCGACGGCCATTGATAAGTACGTTCGATCTTCGATATATATATATATATATATATATATATATATATATATATATAGATGGAAACAGTAAATAGTGGGGTTATGCAGCAAATAAAGAGAACTCTTTGAAGTTTGTCCAAGCTTTCGGAAATTTCATTAATTATTTCCATCATCAGGAAGACTACAAAAGTGTATAATTCAAAGTTAGTTTTTTTTTAAATATAGTTTGAATATGACTTGCATCTTTGTTGAGAATGAAGGTGTTCAAATATGATGTTTGCAATTATGAAGGATGAATATGATATAATACAGTTTAAATAACTAGTTAAGTATTAAAATAAGGATAATCACATTTTTATAGGTGAATGTCATTTCCCCATGAGGGAAGAAGTGTCAAGTAACAGATTAGGTTGGTTAGGAGGTTCCCCTGGGGAAATGACATTCACCTATAAAAATGTGATAATACTTATTTCAATACTCTACTAGTTATTTTAAACTGTATTATATCATCATTCATCCTCCATAATGTGTCAACCATCATATTTGAACACCTTTATAATCATTCTCAACAAAGAGGTGAGTCATATTCAAACTATATTTTAAAAAAAACTAACTTTGAATTCTACACTTTTGTAGTCTCCCTGATGATGGAAATAATTATAAAATTTCCGAAAGCTTGGACAACCTTTAAAGAGTTTTTTTAACCCCACTATTTACTGGTTCCATCCCTAACTAGTCAGCAACGACTACCAGTTCTCTAAATCAACAGACATGGGGTTCTATCAAACTATATATATAGATATGTATATATATATATTTTTTGGGGTGATTTCTTGTCGAAAGTTAAAGAGGGTCTTTCATGTAAACATAAGCTCTCGGGCCTTCCCTTGAAAAGTTGCACGCTTCCAAAAATGTTTTTTTTTAAATTGCCAATTGTTGAAGAGATGCCATTTAGTGGGATGTTCTACCAATAGAAAGGCTACCTATGAATATTATTTCAATTTTGTTGTGATCATTCAAAGGGGTGAAACATGCAACTCCTATTCCATTTCTCACCAGAACTTTCCAACAAAACAGAATTTGAAAATATGTGTTGAAAAAAACGATTTATTGCAAAACTCATTCAAATCCTGTGTTTTTTTCGTAAGAGCAATGGTTTTCTAATAAAGAAATAAAATAAAACATCGTGCATGAACAGATCTTCGGTAAATGGAATCGAAAAAAATCAGTAGGTGGCTGGCACGTTTTGTTTGCACAAATTATGACTTCAGTCGTAGAATTTTGAAATCATTCTGCTTGTTCTAACCTAAATCTAGTAGGTGGCTGTCAAGTCACTTTGATTTTCGTGTGGTAGTTGAAACTTCAGTTGTGCCTTTCAAATCTTCAATATGAATAATTAGATTAACGCTGAAATGGTCGATATGCATTTTATATATGGTCGTACCAATTCTTTGGAAGCTAGACGGCTCTATGCAGAGATGTATCCGCACCGCGTGATACCTCTTCGAACTATGTTTCCATAGCCTTTTTATAGGTAGAACACGCTCACAAAATGCCATTTCTTTAACTATTTTCAAACAAAAAAAATCCAATTTCTGGAAGCGTGTAACTTTTCAAGCCTAAGAGCCTACGAGCTTCTGTGTACATGAAAGAACCCTCTTAATTTCCCTGAAAGAATCACCCCCTAAAAACTTTCGCAATTATTGACATCCAGAGGAACTTCTGATTTTACTAGGGGAACTATTAATATTTAATAAACAATAGCTCAAGTAATTTGTATATTTTTTTGGAGGAAAAGTCCAATAACTGAAACCACTATTGAATCTTCGCCGTCGCAACGTTTCGATCTTTATTGAGTCATCTTTAAGGCACTACAATATGAAATGGGAATATAAAATATGTAAAAAAGGAATGTTGACAGATTAAAATGACGATTAATAAATAATAGTTTAAGAGAACTAAAAAACACGCTTTTATAGAAAACCAGACTAAAAAAATAGAAAATAAGAAAAAAATTCATTTTATTTAAAAAAAAGCGTGGGGTGCATGGTATCGCCAATTACCTGTGATCTGAGATATTTCCTACTTTACTGTCCTAGGTGTGTAATGTACTATATAATTATTGATACCATGCAGCCCACGCTTTTTCAAAAATAAAATAAATTTTTTTCTTAATTTCTATTTTTGCAGTCTGGTTTCCTATAAAAGCGTGTTTTTTAGTTTTTTTAAACTATTATTTATTTCCTACTTTTTAGTGTGGTTTATTCATGAAAGCGTGTTTTTTTATTTTTTTGAAACTATTATTTTTATTATTTTTTTGCAAATAAAAAAATGGATTAATCCTATCAAATTAGGTAATCATGATCTCCGACCCCAAAAACCCCCACATACCAATTTTGAATAGAATCAGAAAACTTGGCCGCCATTTTGAAGCCGTCATCTTGAATTTCTCAATTTTCACAGAAAAATCATGATATATGACCCCAAAAACCCCCACAAAACAATTTTGAATAGAATCAGACCATAATCACAAAACTTGGCGCCATTTTGAAGCCGCCATCTTGAATTTTCAATTTTCACAGAAGAATCATAATATTCGACCCCAAAAACCACCACATACCAATTTTGAATTTAATCAGACCACTATCGTCCACTACTCGTCCACTATTTTGGAGCCGCCTTCTTGAATTTTTCAATTTTGTTGAAAGAATCATAATCACCGACTACGAAAACCCTCAGATACCAATTTTGACGCAAATCGGACTATAATCACAAAACTCGTACGCGATATTGGAGCCGCCATTTTGTTTTCTTTTCTCACACAAAAATTTCTTAATGCATTGTCACACAAATTATGTTCACCTGCCAAATTTCGAATCATTCGGACGTCTGGAAGTGGGTCAAAATCGCGCCCAAAGGAGTCGGTTACAAACGAACAAACAAACAAAAAAGCGTGTAAAAAACAAACAAACATATAAGTGAAGCCAATATAAAGCGTGTAAAAAATAAGATAGGTACATATACAGTAACAGAAAGTGTTGAAATAAAATGCATAGATTGTAAAATATAAACGAGTTTTGAAGAACAAATGAGATATTACAACATCCGAAATGCATCTCCTCAGTCATATTATAGAATAACGAAAAACCGTTGAAAGACATAGAACTTTCAATAAATATTAAAATTCTGTCCGAGTACTTGGTTTTAGTCCGCTTGACATTAATCATTAGAATGAATCACACCATATTTCTGTAGATAATAAAATGACAACAGTTTTACCACGTGAGATTAGATCAATTCTGTTAATATTGTTCGAGTGCTTCACATTGACAATTATGATTTCATCTTCATCATTCTCCTAATTGATTGCGATCTCACCACCATATTTTTTTTCCTTGAATGATCAATGTAAATCCGGTGATCAGTCTCTATTTGAACACCTGAGTGTGAAAATGAATCTTAATTCAGCCATTGCCCCACTGCAACTCCATTCTCTGGCATATCATAGAAGTGAATAATGCAATGAGTTGACGGCTCACAGGAAACAGCAATTTAACCGTAATGAGCACAGGACACCGTTCGCCAACGAAGTTGGCGTATGGAATTTTATGAGGATTACATTGTTTCGTAGTTTCTGTTCCTCCTCTCAATGTATTCAGTTAAGAAACATGTTCCGGAATGGGTATATGACATCGGGACTTGAGAGGATTTGTCGATGAAATATATTATTATTCCGATTAGTTTACACAGGGTCTCCCAGGACATCCCCTTTTGGACTCAAAATATCATGGATGGACTCAAAATGGATGGACTCAAAATATCATCAGTACTCCATATGACTTTTTTTCCTGCAATCCTTCGTTGATAAGTTACGGGCCCTCGAAGTTACAAAATGAAAAATGTTTTTATTATAGGCATGTGGAAAAGTGCCCTTTTTCTAATACTCCTCGACTGATCACAAAACGGTGGTACTCAAGTTCTTAGACCATTTATTTTTTCGTTGAAACCATTGTAATTGACTTGAATTGCTCATACGGAGATATTTGAATGACACTGCAATACTCTGATGTGTCATTGAAGCAAAATGTCAAATAAACTGAGCTGAATAAGATATATGCGTGTGTTTCTGCAAATTTCATTTTGATCATTCGAATCATATTGGTCCATAGATCTTGTGGAAATTTTGTTAGATATAGTGGACTTCCTATATTCTTTAACTTTTCCGTGTTACTTTTGAAATTGGTTGACAGTAGCGAATGACAAGTACATTCTTTGGTTACCATAGAATCGAGTAAATAAGTAGCGATTGTTAACTTCAATAAAGCAGAATTGCGGTACCCTGAAGTTATATTCAAATTTAACCTTCAATTTGATATATGAAATGAACAATTCAGAAGACTTCTTGAGTGACATTCCATCAAAAATCTTGGAGGCTGCCGCTTCTATAAGTAGCCGGTTAGTTCCAGAAAAGTCCTACCGGCATGCAGCATTTGCGTTGTGGTGTAAGTAGAAAGATACACTATTACTGAAAGAACCATCCATCAAGAAACATTTGTTGTCGAAGTACTCGATGATTAAACGTATTGTAAAATTAAAAGAAAGACATTGATATAAGCAAATATTTCAAATTAACGGCATATCTAAAAAGACTGAATGAAGGTTTCAAACCCAAGACATCAAAGGTTTTCGAAGAACATGAACAACAACTTCTTCTTCATGAAGGTGGTTACCATTTTTGGAATCGCTGGTGCGTGCCGTCGCAAAGAATTGATGAATATGACAATAGACGATATTACCATTCCGAGCACAAAAACCACCATAATGAGAACTTTTGTGGTTTGCGACCCCGAAAATTGAAGAACAAGCTACCTAGGATTATACAAAAAGTATGCCAGTCTGCGTCCTGCTGACACTCATCATTGGCGGTTTTTTCTCTTCTCCAAATCAGGAAAATGCTATACAATGTGTGGGAATTGATACTTTTGGCAGAATGCCATCAAACATATGTACTTGGGCTTCATAAATCCTGAGAATTACACCGGTCATTGTTTCCGGCGGTCGTCAGCCACAATGTTGGCCGACTCTGGGGCCAACATTCACGGTGAATGGCAATCTACGTCTGTTGCAGAATCATACATCGAGGATTCGCTCGAGAATAAAAAGAAGATTGCTCGTCATATTCTAAAAAAACGTTCAACACTCCAATACCAAAATCCAGCACCCCATCGACATCAATTTCTCGAGAAGCAGCATCATCACCTGTCAGTAATTCGGCGAAAATCCAACAAACTTTCTTTCACGACACATCTAACGGAAGCCGATTTGCATAATGCTTCCAATTGTACATCTAATTTTAATATTATTCATAATTACATCCAGGGTTCTTGAAGCAACCCTATACTCAATGAACCTCCTTCCAAGCACACTCGTGGCTGCTTTTGAATGTTGGCTCATCTGGGTAGAATCTTCACCAAAGTTTCGTTGTGAGGTACTGCTGCCTTTCCAACAGCCCTCAGTTCCGCACCATCTCATGGCTTTTCGAGAGTTTCTATTCCCTGTTCAACGTGTTTTCAACCATAATAGGTCCCACGAGAATCTGAGAAAAGACAGTCACCTGCGGCAGAGCCCCGCATGCCGTAGGAAAGCCAAAGGAAACCGATAGGCATAATAGTAACTATTCCACCCACTAGTCATGCAGTCTACAGCTTATCCTGTTCCACCTTAAACTTGGGGAGATTATTATTGTAGTTCTTGTCTACTCGGCCACATTGCTAGCGATTGCTAGCTTCGAGCACGGTACCAGGCAGGTCCAGCTCTCTGGCGTGCCAGGACCGCTCTGGACATGTCATCCAGTCGCCCTCCTGACCCGCCGGAGAACAGGTTCTCCCCTCAACGCTGTGGTCCCTGTTATCTTCGTTGGGGTGAAATTTCTTCAGGAAATAGCAGGACCACAGGTGATCATGTCATTCCCTATCCAGCGGTGCTACGTGGAAGCAAACATCCGATGACTAAGTTTACCCACCATTTCACAGCACGAATCTGCGTGATGCGGTGGGTAACACCACAAGCAGCAAGTCAAGCAGCTTGATAATGGCCAAAAGCAGCCAGCCACGCCTTTATTTCCTAACTCTGTAATGTTATTATATCTATGATAATTTGCTTATAACTACTAACACCAAATGCGGAAAAATAGTATGAACATAACTCGTGAGAAAGCAGTTTTACTCAACTCATATAGCTTTGAAGTTGAAGTTGAAGCTAATCGATAGGAATAAAGCGTTCACGTAATTCTTCATTATTTCCAAAGCGTACCTGTTCTCTAAATTTCATCATCCTGTTGAAATAAATCTTGAATATCCTAAAAATATTTCTCCGATGAGAAATCATATAACAATTATCATCAGAATATTGTTAACAAATCCGTTACAGACTCCAATATGTTGTTTTCAAGCATTACACCAATAACTTTTGCCAATTATGTAGTTTTTTAGGGCCTGCTACTCGGACCAGTTCATTTGCTGGGTTACAGACTTCATAGTTACAGGATTGCAGACTACATTCACGTTTGGATCCATCACTTTGATATCGAATGAATAATCATATTTCCTGCAGCCCCTGTGATAACATAATTGGATAAAGTCGAAAATTTCGTTGCACGTGTCTCTACAATTTTCGTAATTGATACCTTGTTATACCGCGCAGACTACTTACTGATATAACCCAGGCTGGGGAAAACCACCACGAAAGTGAATAATTGAGTTTGTATGTATTCCAGATCTGGGTCCAGAAAGTGTATTGATCCTCCGGAGATTTATAAATAGTGTTACAAACCTAGTTGTAATGAAATAATTAATTTATTCCAGACACGGACGTATTCATATATTATTCTCTATCAGTTGGAAAGAATGTAAAGGGTCTATAATGATTTTTATCCCGCTCTATGAGTTTGTGGAGCGTGTATTGAAAGCTACGTCATTGAATCATTGGGTTTCTGATTGATTAATTGTTTGGAAAATAAAATAGAGTTTGTATAATTTTTTTAGCGTCGAGCGGTTGCGGAACCAAATTTCCTTCGAAAGAGTTGTGCTGACGTGAATAAGTTCCAGACTTTTTTTCGACATTCTCCCTCTTTCATTCTGAATAAAATACTTATTGAGCATTGAAACAGATATTAACTTTATCCAGCTCAGTTGAATGAATTATCTGTGGCTTGGTCCCTAATATAATTAATAAAATAACAGAAAGGATATCATCCAAAGAAGAAATCTTAGCATTTGAATCGTAATGAAATTTAATCATTTGACCTTATTCTGGATCGAACTATCATTTAGTTGAATGATGAGAAATTCTGAGTAACTCAATTTCAGGCTGGTAACACCTATATCACTGAAAAAATGAATGCCACAAGAGAGGTGTGTACCGTCTAAGACTTCGAACCGAACTGGTTTCTCCGAATATCCTTACTGTTACGTTTACCCATTTGCCAAACATATGTGAAACATCATCCGGTTTGTTGATACAAGCATGGTAATTTTGCAAGAATAAAGCTTAAAAACGTTTACAAACAATAGCCCAGTGATTTTAGATATATTCTTATCTACGATATACATTTGACAATTATTCTTTCTATCCCCAGATGAATCCATCAAAAATACAATATTTATTGCGTGAAAGTTGAAAAACAACCATTTGCATGGAAATAAATATACTTCCACGCTACTCTAACTCTTATTATCAACAATATATTCTGAACTTATTATTCTCCCAGGAAAATCTTCTGTAAACCATCATTTGTATATATGAAATGTCATTTCATGACGATAACTTAACTTATTCTCTGCCGTTAATCAAAAATAACTTTTGTAAATATTATATAATGATAATAAATGTCTTCATTTCCACATTATGGAAGGTGAATAAGAAAGACGAGGAAGAAGAAAATATTCCTATGTTTAATGCGGAAATCCCAAGGGGAAGTTCACCAGTTGGTACTCTACCACTTAACCCTTGTTGTGGTACAGTTGTAAATATTAAATAGTACTTCTACAACTACATACTATCAACCAATCCAATCATTATTTACATATATACTGACTTGCTTCATTTTGCCTCTTCTCATTGTTATTTTTCAGCATTAGGTCACGGATCATAAAGTAAGTAAACAGTTATAGTAGTTGGCGATCATTGAGTAGGAATGACTCCAGTTCTGTTTTGCATTTGTAATATATAAATAATGTCATATTGTTTGAATTTATCAGGTATCGCATTATAATATTTGTAGATATTAAACTAAAAACTTCTCTCAAATATGGAGGTTCTGTGTGAAGGACATGTCAGAACATTTTTATTCCTGATGTTGATATTGTGAACATCGGTCCTATAATTCAACTTATCATATAGGTAAGGAGGACATTTGTGTATTGAAATTTCGTGAAACAGTCACAAGGAGATAAAACTGGAACGTTGTTTCATTGGGAGCCACATCAGCTCCTTCAATTTGTGGAAAACATGTTCAAATTTTTCAATTCGATGTATGAATCTCATGCATGAATTCTGTACACGTTGTACTCCACTAGATGTTTCTTGATCTTTGCGTGAGGGAACAATAATTTGAACTGGGATAGCACTAGCGTTTCACATGATACTTTTTTTGTAGCTATAGGTGTGTATAATTCATGGGGTATAGTAATCTTAGAGCTCCCCATATGCTCTCAGAATATTACTCATGATGTGCACACGAAATTTTATCTTAGAGTCATCCAAAATCAAGCCAAGACTTTTTGTATCGTCAGAAATGTTAATGGCGTTATTTTTAATAATAATTTGAAAGTAATTTTTGGTGAAAGTTTTATTCAACTTGTTCCCGAAAACCAAGGCTATAGATGTTTTCGTGTTTAACATGAATGTTGATTGGCCATATCTGCAATATTATCTAGATCATCATTCAATGGTATTTTCGCATTATTCAGGTCACTTATAGAAAAGTTGTAGTACAATTGGATATCATCAGCATACATATGCGTTTTGCAATGTCTAATGAATTTCCCGAACTGGCTAGTGTAAAAGGAGAAGAGAAGTGGCCCCAAAACTGAACCTTGTGTTGTGGTACCCCAGATAGAACATTTCTAGAAGCAGATATGTTATCTTCCAATTTAACGCTTTGCTTGCAATCTGAAGATAAGAAGGGACTAGTTGGAGCAAGTCCGTGCAAACACCACTCGATTTTTGGATTGATAGAAGTGTATCTTGTCTGACAGTATGAAAGCTTTACTGAGTCAAGCATTACCAGAGTTCTGAGTTATCAATTGCCTGAAATTTATCATCAGTAACATGAAGGAGTGCAGTGGTAGAGCTATGTCCTGTTCGAAAACCTGATTATGTGTTTGTGGCAAGATGTGATTTTCATCAAGAAAATGAAACAGCTGTCTGCCAAAAGTTTTTCCATTATTTTTGATGAACCAATCAAAATACTGATTGGCCTAGATCTGATATTCCTTGAAGATTTTCAATCTTAGGAATTGGTAATATTCGAGAATACTTCCAAGAAGTGGTGAATTTAGATGTAACCATTATACTATTGAAAATGTGAACGAATACGGTAAGATATGAGGGGAACACATTTTTATAATTGCTTTACTGGGACCATCGAAACCAGAAGCATAGTTTTCAACTTTTCTCAGAGCTTTCAGAACAGTTGTCTCATCGACTAACTGAAAAATAAATTATTGATAACATCTGCATCCTTGAATTTTTGCGTGATATTGTCACAAGTTAGGGAAAATCATTTTACTTTCCCAAATCACCAGTTCATTATTCAGAATTGATGAATCATATCACGATTCCATAACATCCAAATCAAAACATCTAATAACAAAAACTGGGCCGACAATCCAAAACATTTGTGGCACAGTTTTAGCGACCTAGAAATCCCAAATTGAAATATAACAAAGCAGAATTGCTGAATTGCTTACCTCGATCCAGTTGATGAATAAAAACAATTAGGTTTCGAGGTAAACAGAGAAAGATAGGGGAGTTAGTAGTGGTTGTCAGGTCTTGGTGTGTGACACAAGTCATTGGTCATGCCCCCTGAAGAAAGAGCTGGAAGCCAGTAAAGGTAGAAATGTAGTTTCTATTTTTGAGCTGCCGTTCTGGCAGCGTTGTATATATAGTTCTTGGGTGTAAGTATAGTTTTGTATATATTTATGATTGTAATAAATATTGTATGTTTGTTTTTGGATTCTGAGTTCATAATCGGGTTATCACAAAATCCCTCTGAGCTACCAACCCCCTTTAAGGCCCTTATGGCCATAGACGTATGACAATATCGGCTCATGTTTTTTTTTGAAATATCTAGCAGTATATTCTACTTCGACTGTACTATAACACGGAAATACGCTCCTTAATTGCCCATAAAAATCATTTGGGTAGTGGTCTCTTTCGAGAGTATTTGAAGAAATAACATATGTTTCGCTGTGAACAGTACTCGACAAAAATTAAAATAAATAATCTCAAATATCTCATTTTCTAACCACCGGTTCGGTTATAATTTCAATGTTAACTGTGAATCTTAACGAATTTTGGAAAAGTGAATTCATTCAAAATAGATATTGCATTTTGTTACAAGCGGGAGTATTATCGGGCGACTTGACAATCAGTTTTCAAAGTATTGCCTATTTTGCTTTTTGATCCAGGAATCGCTAATCACACTCTAAAGGGTCAATACAATTAATCTGATATTTTCCAGTTCCATATGTGCTCTAATTTTATCAGTTATTTGTTGAACAACTGTTATCAAACCAACTTTTTTTCATTCATGAATAACAAGAACTTCCAGTTTTCGTAATTATTCTAGAACAGCTATTCAGGAGGGTATCCATGATGACTGAAATTTCCCTGTTATGTTAACCCCATGGTATATTCGGAACACTTTTTTAATGTTAAATTACTTTCTTTTCAATACCATGCTTGGTTCTAATAGTGATTTTTTACCTGAAATCAACAATATATTTCACCAATGGCACCCAGATATGCATATTATTCAGTTTGGATGATTCTGAGCATATTATTATTCACTGAATTCTAGTGAACGCTGCAATTCAAATCCATCAGTGATAATGCAATTGAGAAGAAAATAGTTTGAAAAACTGTAAGCCGACTACGAAAAAAAAAACTAAAAATAAGATATTGATTGCTATCATCGTCTCGTTAGAAAGACAAGTTTTTTGATTTGATATGTTAGATATTCCTATTTATTCAGTTCTATTGAAATCTTCTGGTGGTTTCGCATTAATAACATTATGAGTCAATTCAAATGCCGTGGTATTCTTTATTCCTGATTGACGGCATCTCCATTGTTTTTATAGAGTTTGATTTTGTAGTTGACAACGCACGTCTATGGCATTTGAATAGAATTATAGCGTTATCAATGTGAAACTGCCAGAAGACTTCAATAAAACTAGATAAACAGAAAAATCTAACATATCGAAATCAAAAGACTCGTCTAATAAATAAGACGATGATGATCAACACCTATACTCTGTTTCCCAATATGAGAGAGTAATGAATCATTATTGAACTGTAAAACCGAGTCGTCTTCGGCGTATTCCATAGGCGTACGAGGTTAAATCTGAAGTTGATGTCATTGGATAGCTTATGAAAAACTAAGATAGGAATGTACAAGTAGATATAGGACATCATGAATGAAACATTTTCCGGAGAACCCAAAAATACAATAATATACTGGGTGTCCCAAAAAACAAAAGTTTACACCACAACGTTTTAATGCGAAGTTCAATTATTCTTCTATTCACAATTCCTGGCAGTTCAGAAATCTCTACAACTTTCCTAGTTCAACCATTTTTCTAGCTCTTCAAATAGGGAGCATATCTATTGGTCCAAAGATAACCAATAACCATGTAACGTTGGTTCAAATATATTTCATACCAGCTTAGTGACTGTTGATATGATCAGCCCCCAGCAATGGACAACACTTAAGTATGCTTTGTGATTTCCTGTTTCAGGTACAATAAAATAATAAATTTACAATCACCTACCTGATTATCTTTTCCTTACTTCGAAAGTTTTTTTCAATAAATAACATTATGTAGATATAAATCCGTCTCTGCGATAAGAGATAATAATATAGTCGGATTTGTTTCACAAATGGAGGGTTTTTCTAAGAAAACGATTATAAGCTCAGGTAGAGGCACATGCAGTTCTCCTACCTGCGCCTCAGTGTTTGAGAAATTTGAAATGTTTAGTTACTTTCCAGCAGTTGTAGGAAGAGTTCGTTTTTGAAAATGGCTAGTATTTCTTAACTTGTCGCTGAGAAACAGATTAGTAGAAGGGCGCTCTTTCAAAAAGGTAAAATTATTATTTTCAATGTGTTCAACGCTGTTTGCCATCAAAACTCAACATTCCGAATTACAAAAATAGTTGAAATATGTTCGAATATGACTGGAGTCAGACAGTCAACAATATACCGACTTGTGGACGAGGATAAACGCGGCCCCATCAGGTCACCAAAGAGAAGTACAGGAAGGAAAGGAACTGTTATAAATGAGGATGAAAAGACTGCCATCAGAAGAATCATACACTCGTTTCACTCAAAAAGAGAAATACCTACTTCGAACAAAATAATCGAATGGAAAAGGATGATTCCATTCCACCCATGGGTAAAAAGAAAGTGTGGAAAACTTTGAAGGAAATAAATTTTCGTTATGAAAAATTCAAAACAGAAAATCACTTTCAATAGAGACAGACGAAATCATCTGCTGGCGACGATGATATTTGAGGCAGTTATACAGTTTCGGAGGGAAAACAGAAATATCTATCATATGGACGAAACTTGGTTAATTGAAGGATATACCGTTGGTAAAATATGGCAGGATGAAAATATAAATGCGCAAGACAAGCTTTCATAGGAGGATGGTCCACTGGAATAAAAGCACCCTTGGGAAAAGCTAAAAAATTCATAGATACTCACAGTGGTAGAAAAATTGATTTGCCGATGATGGCTCACTAGCATTTCAATCAAAACGGACTTGAGACTATTATCAAGACATGAACGCTGTTGTTTTGAAGAATACTTCCGAAAATCTTATTCCTCCTGGGTCTGTTATAGTCATGGATAATGCCAGCTACCGATCCGAAAAAATACCAACGTCTTCTTGCAAGAAAAAAACACATAAATAAATGGCTCACTTTAAATAAGGAGCCATTTCACAAAGCTATGCTGGAGATTGTAGAGTTGAATAAACCTCTTTGTACGAAATTTGTTGTCGACAAAATCACTTCAAAACGGAATATAACGGTACTCCGCCTTCCTATATTCACTGTGAATTAAGCCCCATAGCTGTGGGCGCAAGTAAAAGGGTTTGTAGCAAGGCTACACTACTTTTGGAATAAGAGAAGTCGAAAACCTCTTGCAAGAGGAAATAAAGACAGTGGATTGCAGAAAATGGAGTAAGTGCGTCGAACATGTGATTGGAATAGAAGAAAGAATGTGGGAAGCAGACTATATGCTAGAAAACAGTCTAGAGCCACTTATTATTTCTCTGGACCCCAACGACGATAGTTCATCGAACTACATGGAATATGATGGCTAAAACTAAGTTATTGTATTCTAAATAGTAGATTTTTTCATAAATATTGATATTATTATTATTTCATCTACTCAATATTAGAATAATATTATCTCAATTATCTGCCTTTTCTATAATAATAATATATATATTATTATTATATTCATTATTCCAATAAACTACCTGTAGTTAGGCCGCTGTCACATACATTTCACTCAGAAAAATCCTCTTTCTATTGTTAAGCAAATTAGGTGACCCTAATTTAGGACCGATTCGAGTGTGTACGTATCAAATAACTAAAATACCAAATTTTTAAAAACTATCATTGCAAGTTTACAATATAACCATTAAGTTGTCCACCCTGTTCAATGGTTCTGTCTTGCAAATTTACATTTTATCACTCTCTCACATTAGGAACAGAGTATAATTCATTTCTCACTTTGTGGTTTATTTCATTTTAATGCGACAAGAAAAAAGAATGATATGAATGAGTAAGTAGTAGATACTTAATAATTGAACAAAAAAAAGGAAGGAAGTAACTTCCCTTCGCCTATTATCAGCTATGTTACCTACTAGAAATGAAGATAAATAATTGTGGAATGATTAAATGGTGTACGAATGTTCGTCTTGTGACAGTAGAAAATGAAAATATAACTAAGATCCGCGCAAAAAAATGCTTATTATGAACATGACCGTCAACGACGTCTGCCCTCACGCGCGTTACCCGTTTGGGTAACTATCTCAGTGACATCCGATTTTATAATTATCTTTTGCACTGAATTTTTACCTCATTAAACCTCATTGGAGTTATTAATAATATGTGAGATTCTAAAATTGATGGGTATCTAATAGAAACAGAAACATGAAACAGGTGGGGTCGTGATTCTGTTGTTATTATTCAATATTGTACTATATTTATATCAAGGTACTCAGAATTTTCTCCTCTTTCATTCGATATCCCACTTGATACGATAGCAAAAAAAAATCAGAGACCCCAACTTTTTTTTTATGTAACATCCGCCATTTTGATTTTATTCATATAAAATGAAGCAAAATGTTACCTGGACCATGATAACGAATCGATTAACACTTTCATCAAAATCAGACGAGTAGTTTAAGCGCTACGGTGAAACACTCGTAAATACAAATATACCTAGACTGCTAAAATAATTACCCTTCCTCTTCGGCTGTGCCGTAGTCGGGTGAAAATGACTGTGAGTACATCAATTTCGATCAAGAAAAAATATTTCAGAATCGGCTCGGACTAAGTAATGGATCATATCACAAGAAATATTGTTATTACATGTGATACTAGAAGAAATGATGGATTTCTGAATACATGAGTATTTATGAAAAACTGACACATTCGTGTTCTATCAATTGGGACTTAAAAAGATGGAAAAAATATTCACAATGTGAAACAATGCACAGTAGTCCAAAATAATGAAAAAGCGAAACTAATTCGAATTTTGGTAAAGTTTTCGTTACGCTCCCAACTCTCTGAGAGGGTAAACAAAATACCATATAACCTTTTTTCAGAATTGCGGGTAACTATTGCGGAACATTTGCACTCTCCAGCCCCTCAAAGACGACCTATATATCGTGTACGTTTCCCGGCGTCATACGTCTACTTTTTCTTCCGAAATCTATTAGCTCCAGAAAGAACATCTTCTGAAAAATTTCTGTGAAACTCAGTTGAAAAGTCAATCAACGTATGTATTTTTCATTTCATGTTTGCTAAGGTAAATTGGTCGATCATTTACTGGGTTATTAATAGTTTTACATTTTCGTTAGACTTACAAAAAATGCTTCACGACTCCCCGTTCTGAAAAAATATCTAATGGACAGCCTAAAGTCTCTATAAAAACATATAAGAAATTTGCTTGCTCATACTTGCACTTTTTTTCTATTTAAATAATTGTGAGCACCTGCAAGAGTGTACCAAAAACGCAACAAATATGTTTTGACTCACAATGAATTAAAACATCATTATTTTGTGAACGAATCGACTTTTTTGCTAGAATGTGACTGTCTTTATCATAAACAATATTTTATGGTTCTCGTAAGCTTTGAAAACAATTCAGTACAAAGAAGGCTTGTATCTGATTCTATTGTTTAACCACCCCTTCTAAATAATGCCCCTTTGTGACAAGTTTTTTTATATTTTTTCCCATGATTCTCGTCAGCCTCAAAAGCAATTCCACAGAAAAGCCTTGGATCTGTTTTTTTGTCCAACCACCCCTTTTAAAAACCACCCCTTCGTGACAAGTTTCTTTCAAAGCAATTTCGCGAAAAAAAAAGACTCAAAACTATTTGTTTTCAAACATCCACTCTTAAAAACTACATCTTTGTGACAATTTTTTCTCATGATTTTTGACAGACAAAATTGAGCAAAAAAATTAATTATTTCCGTTTTTGTCGTCACTCTGTAATGAAAAGAACTCGAGATGATTTTCTCCATTATATTCATTCAGGTAAGTCATCGGAAACAGTTTCTTCACTTCCTATTCAAGCGATATTTGTTCAGTCTCTCAAATTCAAACTTTCCATAGGAAGTTCAATATTCCATTCCGAATAATAAAAATTCCTGCAAACTCAAATGAATAAAAAATCGAACAATATACCCGAGGAGAGAACAAAACCGTTCGCTCGCTTTAGATTAACTTCTATACAAAAGTTACCTCAAATCGATCTGAAGTTTTTCAGATTACTTGATATTGCGGCCAATTCGAAACTTTGGTTAACCCTATTGGGAACTTTTGCCCGATCTACTCTGAAATAAAAGGAAAATATTCGCAGAGCTGTTCCCTCGGTTAAATGAAGTTATAATTTTTGTAATGTATTTGAACTGAAGATCAATAGCTGTTGATGATTGAGAATTTGTAACAGTTCATTTTATACCCTGTTTATTTTTAGTTGATTGAGTTTATCTATATATTTTCACATGCAAATTAAATTTTGGATCACCCAACAGTAATAAATCCAAATTATGTCACAATTATTCTGCTTTTTGCAACTCACAGCTCTTGAAAGAAATAATCAGATATTTCAGGAAAAATACAAAAAAACCTATTTGGACAGTGAAATCAGATCTAGTGTCAACAAAAGTGAAATAATATGGCAATTTTTCTTTCTCAATATGGTTACTTCTGATTCTGAAATCAATGAAACTAAGGTAACCGTATGTTTGAATAATTGTACCGCGGCTAATGCAGCAACTTTCTTTTTCTACCCTACCGATGAGAAGAAAATTCCAGACAACATAGTATGAAGTCCAAGAACTATGCGGTTATGATAACATATCCTCCAAGCTACTCAAAAATCCACGTCCTTCTACCTCATATAGTTGATCTTTTCAACGAGTCCCTGGCTCAAGCAATGTTCCCACCTTGTCTCAAAAAATCTAATGTAATACCTCTCCACAAAACGGGAGATAAAAAAATTTCAACAATTACAGGCCGATCTCATTGTTGACAACCTTATCAAAACTACTGGATAAAATAGTGCGCAACAGACTTTTCTAAATGCCCACAAAATTATATCTCCGAATCAACATGGGTTTTTGAACGAAAAATCTACTTCTTCAGCATAATAATAATATAATAATGAAAAAGTTCATTCACAAAGAAACAAGAGTGTTTATATAATGAAGGTGGTTATAGCAAATAAACATGGGGTACCACAGAAGCTTTAGTTCCTGAGGACTATCGCTTGTACGTGGTTTCGTATGTATACAATGTAATGATGACAAAGATAATGATAATAAAGTAGTGTAAGTTATGACAAAAGTAATGTAGTGTAATAATAATATAATATAAATAACATAAACATGCAATATGTAAACGCATTCATATACTAGTTGGGTAAAATATAATTATTTTTTAAATATAAACAAACAATATAAAAAAACCTCTTATTTTTGGAACAATTATACATAAACAAGTGAAATTTGGAAACTGAATATTAGAGGTTGTAAACATCCCTACTAGTGATGAAAGATGACGAAATCGTCAAAGATGACGTCACAAGGCCATTGTGACCAATAATCTTAAATGGAACCCTACGGCAAGCGACACCTCTTTTGAAAGGTATCGAAAAAACCTATTCAATGATACTAATTTTGTTTGTGTTTATGGCAGTTTCAATGGCTCATTAGTAAACATTAAAATTTTAATTCCATTCAGTATGATATTAATTACAGATTTACGAATCAATATCTACTTGAAGAAATTGTTCGAAGTGACCCCCATTTATTTCCTGACAGTGAAATATCCTATTTTTAAACTCTTCTCGAACTTTTGCAAATGGGTCTGAGGAAACAGCTTCACATTCTGCAAGAATACGTTGTTTTGAAACGTCAATATTGTCAGGTTCAGTGGCGTAAACCTTCGATTTAAGGTACCCCCACAAAAAAAAAACAAAGGTGTGAGGTCCGGTGATCGAGCTGGCCATTCCGTTGAACCTCATCGTCCAATCCATCTACCACGATACTCCTCATCCAAATACCGTCTTACTGCACCGTCATAGTGTGGAGAAGCACCATCCTGTTGGAATGTTATTTCCAAATTGCCGAATTCATCTGCATTATCTTCCAAAATTTCAAGGATTAACGGTTCTATTGCGTTTTGCAACAGCTCCAGATAAACCTTACCAGTTGAATTAGTATTTGAAGAAAGAGGCCCAACGATGTGGTTTCCCAGGATACCTGCCCAAACATTCACCTTCTGGGGAAATTGGGTATGTGTTTCACGAAACAGGTGAGGATTGGCGTCACTCCAATACCTCACATTCTGTGTATTTACATTTCTATTTGGGTAGAAAGTACTTTCGTCACTAAAACAAATTGTTTTGACATAGTCTGGCTGTTGGTTAATTTTAGTTCCCATATTTTCACAAAATTATAGTTTTCGGTCTGGGTCGTCGTCTGAGAGTTGATGAACCATTTTTAATTTGTATGGATGAAATTTGTTTTTTTTCAACACCCTGTGAACTGTTTTTCGACTGACTTCACAGGTAGATGCAACGTGAGTTGTTGGAGAAGTAGGATTAACTTTTTTTTCATTGCTCCATTTTGTAAATAAATTGTAGAACAATTCATAACTCTCTCTTGACGTTACCGGCAATAATTCATAAGTAGCCGCTTAACAGATTCACTAATCTCATGTGGAATCATTTCAGCCTCACTTTCACTACAGATTTCCATTTTTTTTATTTGAAAAGCAAAAAAACACACCAATGTTACATGACAAGCGCTGTCATGATAAAATACAAAGTTCATGTTATTGTCAAAGCCGCCAACATAGATACCCAAAATCGTCCCGAAAGTAACAACAATCGTCCCGAAAGTGAAGAAATCATTTCTAAAGTGGAAAGAAATCGTCCCGAAAATGGCTACTTTCGGTACCATCTGTGTAAAGTGGTACTTCTGCCAGTATATCAATTTTTTTCTCATCTGAAATTTGTGGTCTGCCAGATCGTTTCGCATCATTGATACTACCCGTTGTTCCAAACTTACGAAGGAGCTCCCTTAAATGAGTCCTCGAAACGGGGCAATCGGGAAACCTCTCATTGAAAATGCGTTCTGCTGCATGAATATTTTGTCCAGTTTCACCAAGAATTAGGATCGCTGCTATTTCATCATCTGAAGCACGTACCATTTCGCTTCTTGAAGCACTCAAACGTTCGGCTCACAACAGTTGGACAAATTATTAAAATGTACAAAAATATTAAAAGTACCAAAAGCTGCTGAAACAGTTGAGCGTTCGATCAACAATACACAAATTATTAAATGTACAAAAACTCGGACAATTACAAAAACGTCAAATTAGGGAGACTAACAAAAACGTCAGCTTATCTGACAGCTATCCAGAGGCGAAGCTTGAATTTGGAATTTTAGTATTAACTGATTTGATTCATCACAGCTTTGCGTTTTTTAAAAGCGAGTTGCCAAAACTGCCATGAACACAAACAAAATTGGTATCATTGAATAGGTTTTTTCGATACCTTTTAAAAGAGGTGTCGCTTGCCGTAGGGTTCCATTCAAAATTATTGATCACAATGGCCTTGTGACGTCATCTTTGACGATTTCGTCATCTATCATCACTAGTAGGGAAGTTAACAACTTTTAATATTCAGTTTCCAAATTTCACTTGTTTATGTATAATCGTTCCAGAAATAAGAGGGGGGAAGGGGACCTTTGAGAAGCACTATATATATATATATATATATATATATATAGAATCATAGCATCTATTTTGGAGCCATTTATACCGTTTTATGTTCGAGATCATTTTTTTAGTAATGATATTTCTGGTTAACAGAGTCGTGTATATTATTTCTTTCAATACGAAATCCAGTTATTGATTTTTTCATATAAGTTTGAATTATTTATGCCTTTTGTCGGGCTAGGTATCAAGCTGTATAGTCTGAGCGCAAGATAGTCACGTTGACCTATTGTTTTTTCACAACGTGGTAGTAGTTGCGATCTATGTCTGGTGGTGTAGTTGTGGGTCACTTGTTCTGGAGTTTCTTTGTGTTTTTTGAAATTGGTGAGCATGGACACACAGAAAAGTTGTCTAACGTCGTACATACTAGACAATACATATAATTGATCATTGGTAAATAAGAGTGGCTTACCGAATATTATTCTCAGAATCCACCTCTGGAGAACGTTGAAGTTTTCAAGATGAGTATCATTTACACCTTCCCATCCTATTATTCTATAAGTTAGCTGTGATTGTACGAATGCGTAGTATAGTACAGTAAGATGTTGAGTGTCAAGATATTATGTTAGGTATTTGAGTCTTGAGAGCATGCCTCTTGGTTTTTTCATTATATTCTTCATTTGAAGGTTCCATTTGAGGTGTCGGTCGACTATGATACCTAAATATTTTATCTAATCGGCTTCACGAATCGGCTTTCATGTATGTTATTACTCGAAAAGTCTATGAAAAGCTGGATTCCAAAAATTTTTGTGTCTGCCTTACCTGTGGCTTCAAAAAAGCTTTCGATAGTCTGAGCTTTCAAATATTGTTGGTTAGACTTGCTCACCACGGCTACGTGTGCTCACCACCTCCTAATTAGTTCTCAAGCTATATTGCAAATAGACAACCAAGGGTCACTCTATCATAAAACAACAGCGAAGTACACTCTACCTGGGAGTATATGAATACAGGTATTTCGCAGGGCTCGAACTTGGAAAATTGTTATTTCTTCTCTACATCAACGATTTAGCAAAAATGTGTCTCCTGTCTCAACAGTGATGTTCGCTGATGACACACTATTTTCCGTCGATCGTTCATATGAGCAAGAGTGCATCAATAAATTAAACACAACACTATCGCTCATTAACCAGTGGTCCAGGATTGATAACATTGGCATGAACTTCTACAAAACACATTGTATCCCATTCTCTCAGAAACAATTTATTGGGCGTGTCCCAATTTCTTATAACGTGAAATTCGAATCTCATAGTAATGTCTTGGATTTCTCTTGGATTCCCAGCTCGATTAGAAGCAACATTTTCAGCAACTCAATAGGAAACTGAGTAGTTCTTGTTTTGCTCTGAGATCTTCGAAAGCACAGGGTTAACATTGTTTACTTTGCCAATGTATATTCACATCATCCTTATGGAATTATATTTTTGGGTAAACAGTAAAATGGCAATCTGTTTGTGTACTTCCGGAAAGAGCTGTCAGAATTATCCTAGGTCTTCGTCGTTCAGATTCAACTGGGTATTTGAACTTTTCTCCACATCTATATCCTTGGAGCTCTATGCTTCACTCACAAAAATAGGTCTATTTATAATTTCAGTTCATCCTCCACGCGCCAATGTAACCAAATTATTTTACTTCCTCAACATAACACATCGTTCTTCGAAAACAGTGTTTGATACTCCGGAGCTGAATTATACAACAATGTACCCACTAAATTAAAAAATATGCATTTTCACAAATTCAAACTATCGTTAAAAAACTTCCATTGTAAAAGGCTTACTATTCAATCAATGACTTTCTCAACGATACAATTTGAGAACATCCTGGTATACTGTTATAGGTATTCAGTGCCAATGATTGATTCTGTTTTCTTTTTTATTACGTCATATTACTAAGTTTGTGAATTGTGTCAACGTATTCTTGTTACCAGCCCTTTTGAACTACTGTATGTATAATTGTGTCATTTCATGTTGTCGTATGTATATTGAACGAAGGGGTATCTGTTTTGTTATGATTATCTGTAACTATTGGACACTTTCTCACAACTATTATGTTTTCTACGGAAACAAATGTCTATCCTATTCTATAATCATATAACTCAATACGATTAAAAACTGGAAATGCCATTCTAGTAGCAATTCATTCTCAATTGTAGGATTCTATTTTCTGCCACTGAAAATGTTGATATGAAGTACTAATGGTATTATCCCGGTGCCTGTCTGTTGCTCTGAACATATATGACACTTACATATAATATAATACATGACATGTGGCTTCATTTCCGTTTGCGATTCTATTTTCTGGATATATTATTTTTACATCAACCAAATTCATAGCACTCTGTAGGGCGAAAGATCTGTTTCAACACTTGGGAATCATATACTGAGAACATCGATCCCAACCCCCTATCAAATTGTGGAGCGGTCTCATTGGAACTCAAGTTTCATCACGTCCCCTCATTTTCCAGGAGCTACACTCCGACATTACCAGGAGCTACACTCACTCATATCATCCAAATTCATAGCATCATCAGAGATATCAATTCCAACGTCAAATGACGAGAAATCATATGATTACTCTCGTTTCCGACGTCCATAGTCTCAATGGATTTGAAACTTTCCAACGACGTTTCGATTGCTTGTATCTGCAATCGTCTTCAGGTGAGTATTGACAAGTCTTGGTGCTACTTACTCTTTATAAGTCTGTCTGTGCAGTGGTGCGTACAACTCCGCCATGTGCAGTGCGCCTCTGCAGTCCGTCAGAGAGAGAGAGAGCAATGAGTGGTTTCCAAACGTTCTTGATCTCAACGCTTGGTTGACTGAAGGCGTTATTGGCCTCGATGTAGGCGGCCTCGTTGAACTTTCGTTTGAACCAATGCCCCTCTATATGTAGAACGCTTGCGTTGTCCCATAGAATTCGATGGTGCTTAGTCCAAGCGTGGTCTGCAATTCCCAATTTTGACGTTTTACCGCGTTTGGTTCATTTCAATGGCCTCTGTGTCTCTCCGATGTAGGAACATGGAACTTCATAAATGCAGTTCTAACTGATTTCGTTTCTGTTGTCAGGTTTTGTCTTGGTGAGGAAACTCCGTAAAGTACCGCTGGATTTCAAATCCATTAAGACGATGGACGTCCAAAACGGGAGTTATCAAGTAACCACAACCTTCACACGAACGTGAGAAATTATATATTGAGGAAACCAGCTCCAACCTCTCGTCAAATCGTCAGGTGGAAATTTCTTGCCCATCTACAACTCCCAGAGACTACACTTTGGTTTTTTGAATGAAGACTTTCATATAATTCAAATTCATTGCACCATGTGGGGCATTACCAGAGAGATTGGTCACAACACCAAGGTGTCTGGAAATGATTTATTGAGACCACCAGCTCCATCCTTTCGTCAAATTATCAAGGGGTATTATGAAAGCTTAAATTTTCCACATGTATACATATTGCAGAAGCTACTTGTCACCTCACTGAATGAAGATATTCCATATTATCCGATTTCCTAGTACATATATTGAAAACATCAGCTCCAACTTGTTCAGTTGTGAGGTGGTCTCCTTGGAGCACATATTTTTTCACATTTCCATAAAAGAAGCTCCATTCACATTCATAGAATCTACCATATGCGTGAACGTTAGAATATATGGAAATAATATATTGGGGAAACTTAATAGATATCTATCATTTTCCACAATGAGCTCAGTTATCCCATTGTGAGAGTTCAAACGGGGAACCTGCTCCCAGAGATCTAAATGTTAATTGATGAGAACAGCGCTCTAGGACATACTTTGAGTGTATCATTCACTATTGTCTCTTGACTGTGTGAAGCCATAAAATTATCCGTTTGATGTTCATTGTAGATAACGCCTCAGGTGTTCCGTCGATGTATATTATCATTGTGTTGTTTATCAACTATCAAAGGAAATGCGATGGAAAATTGCAAATTTCCACTGAGAAATTAATTCACTAGAAAAATAATCTTTGCTTGGAATTGAAAACCAATTTTTTTCTGTACAACTGTCAGAAAAACTCTATTGATGTGTGAACGTTTTCTTTCTTTTAACATTGAAGAAAGTCTTTTATCCAGGGAAAAAATAGCTTTTTTCAGGACAAGTGGGTGGAGCGTAGCATTTAATCGGAAACCTGCATATTGAGCATCCGTCCCGCGAAGCTGCGAGTGCTTCAACCAGGCGAGTGATTGAATGCACTTCACTCGCGTGTTTTGAGTCTGATTTTTTCCATTTTCGCAGAAATTAAAAGAAATTATTTTGCAATTGTTGCATAAATAACTATTTTGTCATTAACTCGGAACAAAATTGCAACCAGCCTACTAAGAATAAAAATCTGCGCTACCGTTGCTTGTGTTGAATTTAATTTGGAAAGCAGCCTACTCGATACGAATAATTCGACACCGTTGCTGCGTTATGAGCAATGTGTATGATGGTTGTTTATTGGTACCCCAGGTGACACTTCTAATCACATGTGGAAAAAAAAATTAATCACTAGCGATTAGAAGTACAACTTTTTTCGCTAATTTGGGTTGAAATTTGTCACATTTTAGTCACGAAAATGGAAAAAAAGGATTTTTTTCACTTTGAAAATGATTCACAGAAAAAAAACCCGAAGAACTACTTTTTGAAGAATGTATTTTCAACAAAGTTGATTAATCATCAATTATTCGATATAAAATAATTTAAATTATCAGAATAATAAGTGGTTGTGGAGTTTGACCATTTACATCCAATTTAAATTTTCGAAGATGCTCAACCTTGCTGCTGCTGCTCTATATATTTCTTGAAAATTTGATTCCACAATTTCATTAGATATTTTTATTTGGTTGGAAGCAGATGGACAATTCAAAATTTTATTAAAAATCTCAAATTTGCTATTTAAACTATCTTCTATATATGCTACTGCTACAGTGGCAGATTTCCAGCCACAGTGACGTTTTATGCATTATCCAAGAGTGTTACAGAACTTCTGCTAAAACTGTGACCTGTGTATCTTTCATACAGGTCTTTCACAGTCATTTTGCAATCAAGCTGGGAATTTCTCCTATTTTATTCATTTTCACATTCTCGTCTCGAATATTCAGAAAATAATTCATTACTTTTGGTATGGGGCGACCGTGATGTTTTATACTTGCGGTGTATCTCAATATAATCAGAATTTATCCGGTATTTTAACAATCAATATAGACCCAGCATTTTCACTGGCATTGTAATGACCCAATATGGGGTGTTGTTCAAATAGGAAGCCCACACTTCAGTTAACTTGGTTAAGAAGTTGTTACCAAGTATAGGAAGGGCTATAGTGAGTATGAATAATTTATAAAAACTCATTGGAGACTTTTATCGAGCGGCAGTTAAAAATCGTTCCCTCGGTATATAGATGCTATAGATTTTTAGAGAGCTGGAATCGTTCAAATTGTGTACCTTGCCAATCTAGTTCAGGATACTATGCAAATCATTAAAGCACTTATAAAAACAAACTATATTAATTAAATAAAAATTACTTCGTTAAAACAAATATACACACTGTATGGTATGATATTCCAATCCATACTACTTCAGTACTTCTGGAGTACTGAATACCAGTTGCTTTTGATGTAATACAACTGGCAGTAAGCTGTACCAATTTCCTAAAGTTCCTGTATAACAGAACCGAGATTTCAAGAATCTATCAATTACCCAAAATGAATTTATAATGATCAACAATTTTCATATGAAAAAATATGTCTGAACAAGTTATAAACTAAATTCAGTTTTCTTTAACACACTGTACATAATATCTAATATTTCATGAATTCAACAATCTAAAAACATAAGGAAACTATGATGGATGAACAACTATCATTACGAATCCACTGTATGAAAGTTTTGAAATTATATAAGTCAAATGTATACATACCCTTATACAAAATGTCTGAAAAGCTACCACTAAATGAGTTTATAAAACATTAATACAAAAAATATTTTTTTGAACGAGCACGTATTATTCAAGAAAACTGGATGACTGATTCATAAATATTAGTAAATCTTCACACACACTGGATATAATATTAATTTGATTCAATAATAAAACTGTGAAATAATTCTTGGTATAGATTCACATTAACAACATTAGTCAACATGTTACGGAATGCATTTCACCGTGATGGAAGTCTTGTTTTTATACACGTTGTTACAAATAACTGGAGATTCTATAGAGTTGTTCAGAATTCAAAGCTAATTCAGTTCATGATTATAAAAAGCAACCAATAACCATACTCAAACATATGGATGAAATTTCAGAAAAAGTATTTCTACTTAGGGTAGAGATTTCGTAGAAAATCGAAAATGCTATTCAATTGAATAATAGTCGGAAAAGATCTGATATGCCAAATTGATACAAAATTCAGAAATAAAGCTCACATTTTGCCACTATTACAGCTTTTGGATTTCACACACAATATATTCATCAAACGATTTCTAAATTCTTATTAATAATCATCAATTTCTTGACTATTTTCTCAGTTAATATTTTTAGTAATTGAGTACCGAATTCTCTCTAACGTGCACTGATTCTAGGTGAGACATTTTCTCATTTCAATATTCTTATAACACTCTTGAATATTTGAATTATTTCTATTTGACAAATAAGACTGCATTTTAATCTGACTACATCGACCAATAGTTCTCGAAATAACTGATACTCCGAACTGTGTACTGTGCTGTGTATTGACTGAGACTTGAACGAGCTGAAGGAGCTTGAATCAATATTTTTTTCCATTTTTATATACCACTAGTGGATGACGCTCAATCCACGCGAGGGCTATCAGTCTACCCACATAACAGTTCGTGATGACAGGTTTTATTATTATTTATGAGTTCAAATTATTGTACTCGCGGTCCCTGGATGAGTAAAAACAAGAGTTGTTTTTTGTTTGTGTTATTTTTATCTCCATGATGATAATTAATTTTTTCAAGGTCGGGTATTTTAGAGTGGTTATTTCTCCCACTACGATTATTTATGTTTTTTTATTAAAAAAATCCGAGTTTTTGTTATCTCTCAGCAGGAGACATTCCTAATCTTGTCAACACCTTGTAATGTTATAGATTTTGTTGGCTGTAATGAATCTCAACGATATATTATGAAATCCCTGATAGTTTTTTTTCGGACTAACATCACACACGTTGAAATTTTAGTTCATGAAGAGAATTTTTTATTAGGTCTTTATGTTTTTTAATCTCATCTCTTGACATGTTTATCACTGGATGAATTTTTTTTATCATCATGTGAAAGTTATTTTCCTCTGAACTTTCGACTTCTTAGCATGGATTATTCGTTAAAATAATTTTTCATATTTGAGGTGGCCATTTCTTCCCATATGAAATCGTTATATCTAGGGTTTCTGGTAAACCTTGTACAATATTGGCACTGGTGATAGACCAGGTCATGACTGTTCAGAATATCAAAATTTCCTTCGGTAAACATCTCACCGTTTTCGAGATAATGGGAATTTTATAAATTCCTAGAAAATCGCTACCTCATCTCGGATTTTTGAGTGCTCTGTCTACAAATTAAGACTAATTCAAATATCTTCGCTGTTGGAGATTAATGATGAGCAATGCTTCCTTACGTACAAAACAGTTTTTCAGGAATTGATAAATTTTTTCAAGAACTAGAGGTAAAATGCCAGATTTGAATCCCACCAATTTTTATTAACAAAAGTTTGACATTATTGTCTGAAAAAAAACATAACCATGTGAAGGTGGACATTCATAACAAAAGAATGCCCATTTTGTCATGAATCTACCATGTATGAAACGTACTGAAATTATTTTTGGAGGGAGTGATATTTCAATTGAATTAGAGTGTGGTTTTATTCTAGGCTTCCATCAACTTTTATACTCGCCCAAAAAGTGTTCTGTTTTGATTTCATCAAGATGGAAAGTGGAAATGATTATTAATAATAATGATAGCATTAAAGATAGCATTAAAGAGTATTTTCACAAAATGAACTTTTCATGTAATCAGCCTAATAAAATCAATATTGAAATTAAATGGTCGATTATTACACGAATGATTGTAATAAATATCGCAATTGTCTAACATCCAGATACCAACGAAGTTCAAGAGATCGACAGATATATTACTAAATATGATTTTTTGCTTATGTCCTGTACCAGACTTTTTTCCACTCTTTGTTTTTATTGTGTATTGAAGATAAAAAATATAGGTACTTATTTTGTTTCATCCAGCAGTATTTATTTCACCATCATGCCGTACACACGTTATACTCCCCGAGAATATGCGCAAATGCACTACATTAATGGTGAATGTAGAGGTAGTGCTACTGCTGCAGCTGCGCTTTATGCAGAACGATATCCGAATGCATCACATCCAAGTTCTCGTGTTTTCATAAGAGTTCACAACTCTCATTTGGAAGGCAGAATTCCTGGAAATCGAGGTGGCGAAGGTAGACTGCACCACGATAATGATGAAGGAGTACTGCAAGAAATTGATGAAGACCCAAGTATTTCTGTAAGAGAAATCGAACGACGGACGGGTTTTCCGAAATCTACGACTCATTCCATTATAACATGTTACCAATATCATCCATACCATGTGCGGCGCGTCCAAGCATTACTCAGGGGAACTACCCGGTAAGAGTACAATTCTGCCGTGAAATGTTACGAAGGAACCGTGAGGATCCGAACTTTTTTAATAAAATTCTGTGGTCAGATGAATCTTCATGCAAACGAGATGGATATACGAATATGCATAACTTTTTTTTTTTTATGTTCTGGTTCCCACGACAAGGGATATCCTGTAATGTTCAGAGAACATCGTGGGAACCAAGGGAAAGAAGGTAGGAGTTGGTGTTCTTCTTAAATTTCTGGAGGTTGTATGCCTCGGGGAACACCTCCCTAGGCAATGAGTTCCAAAGCCTCGCTGTTCGTTGGATGAACGAGTCTTTGGAAAGTGATGTTCTGCAGGTCTCCAAAGTGACCACGAAGGGGTGTGATGACTGAACTTGTCGGGTTAATCTCGAAGAGACTGCCAAAGCAGGAACGATTGTTGATATTTCAGAAGAGCATCGTCCATGAAAATATCTATAAAATAGAGACAAATCGCCAACTTTTCTACGGTGTTCCAGACAAGTGAGCGAGTTTGTAAGCGAGGCATCACCGACGAGACGAATTGCCCTTTTTTGGACAAAATCCAATAGCCTCAGGATATGTTTAGGTGCCGCGCTCCAAATATGGGAACACTATTCCAGGACAGGTCGGATCTGTGCCTTATAGATCATAAGCAGCTGAGTGGGGGTGAAATAGCTCTTGGCACGAAACAAAAAACCAAGTTTTTGGGATGCACTTTTGGCAATGGACCTCACGTGATTTTCCCAGGAAAGGTTATTGCTGATAGTAATACCAAGCATTGATATGGATAACTTCAGTGGTATGGTTACTCCTGACAAAGTTATGTTAGGCACAGTGAGATCGGCTTTTCTAGAGAAAAGACATGCTTGTGTTTTGTTTGCATTGAATTCTACCAAGTTATTAGATCCCCACTCGAGAATTGTTGCTAAGTCCATATTTATATTATTAACATTTCTTTTCACGGGCTGATATAGGGGCCCTGGAAGAGAAAGCGGTATGGAGGGTACTATCATCGGCAAAGCTGTGTACTGGACATGAAGTTGCTTTCAACAGGTCGTTGATGGGAAGTAGAAATAGTGTTGGTGCGAGAATAGATCCTTGCGGAACACCAGCATTTATGAGTAGAGTGTCAGATGAAACTTCATCGACCACTAAATGGAGAGACCTGTTTGAGAAAAAACTAGCAAGCAGAGAACACAGCTGAGGGGACAAGCCATAAGACGGAAGCTTGGCGAGGAGTCCCTGGTGCCAAACTCGATCGAACGCCTCGGATATATCTAATGCCACAGCTTACACAGCTATAGTCTAGAAAATCCAAATTCAATGAGAGAGGACAGATCACAACAACAGTTCAAGTTAAACTTATGGAGGGGAATTTTAAATTACGAAGTAATCGGCCCTTACGAGTTGCCACAAACTTTGAATGGCAACATTTATCTGAATTTATTGCAAAATGAACTGCCCCCTCTTTTAGAAAATGTACCTTCAGTACTGACAAAAACAATGTGGCTTCAAAATGATGGCTACCCGGTGCAATACGACGTATGAGTTCGGCAATATTCGAATCAAATGTATCCACGACGATGGATAGGCGCCGTGGCCCAATCCTGTGGCCTTCCAGGTCACCCGACTCAAATCCATTGGATTTTTTCTACTGGGGCAATTTGAAAGAACTAGTTTACGCCACACCTTCAACTGACGTGGAACAATTGAGACGGTGTATTCACACTGCCGCTCAGAGAATCGCTGATTCGGGGGCTATAACGCATTTGAAAAGGTCCTTCTTGAGGAAATGTCGTGCATGAAATCGGATGGAAAACAATTCGAACATTTATTGTAATATCATTCAGTGCGATGCCGAATAATCGATATTGTGGTTCACATTGTATGTTAATTGAAGAAAACGTTCAATTGGTATTTACTTTTTCACATAACAATGAATGCTTCTAAGCAATTGATTCGTTATCACTCATAATTATTTTATCATTTCATCTTGATAAGATAAAAATAAAACACATTATCGATAAAGTCGTAAGAGTTGATTTTAGCTCAGAATAACACCACACTCTAAAATAATCGGAATACCACTCCTTCCAAAAATAATTATAACAAGTTATATACCATTTTAGAGTCTGGACAAGATGCTCAATTTTTTGTGGTACATTTCTACCTCCACATGGTTATAGTTTCTCCAGACAATGATGTCAAAGTTGTTAACAAAAAATTGGTGGAAATTAAATCTGGCATTTTACCCCCATTTCTCGAAAAATTGTATCAATTTCTGAAAAACTATTTTGTACATCTGGAAGCATCACTCATCAGTAATTTTCAACAGCAAAAATATTTGAATTAGTCTTCCTTTGTAGACATGGCACTCAAAAATCTAAGGTGAGGTAGCGATTTTACAGAAATTCAAAGTATGCCCATTATCTCGAAAACGGTGAGATTTTTACTGAGGTGAAATGCTAATATTCTGAACAGTCATGATCTGGTCTATCACCAGTGCCAATAGTGTACAAGGTTTACCGGACACCCTGTACATGTATATTCTTGGGTCATAACAGCATTAATATTTATATGTAATGATTCTTCACGGCGACAAGGACCGCTCATACCCAAAATCAATTCAACCTACATCTGAGAAAATATTGAAATTACTGAAATATCAAAAAATTATGATTATCTGTACCTCATAAAGTGGAATAATTTTACTTTACTTCCCGCACCTGACACACGAACGCACTAACGCTGTTAATTTTTTCTCAGACTGATCAAAAACAAGTGGTTTGTAATGGGTAAAAACACAGTTGCAAGCACTTGCTCCATCACGAATATAAGACACATCTCAACTTGATAAAAAATTACATGGAAACACTAGGATGACAACAAATCATCATATAGCACTATTTTTTGTTTCAAAAATAAACAACATGTGTTGGGTGAGAGTTGGTATCAACAATGGTCTGCAAATGGAGACGATGAAAAATTTCGATATTCAAAAGCCGCTGCTGATAATGTTAGATCTGAAATTCGTTCAATTCCTTGTGAATCCGATTTTTATCCTCCGAGTGAGCAAATGATTACTGATGTTCATGAATACATACCAAAAACCCGGTGGATGCTCCTGAATTATTTCAGATACCGAATCGCTTTACAAAAACATTAGTAAAAGATGCTCGTGCTCAATTGGCCAATTTACCGTGCACAGCAGATTCAGCGGTACATCTGAAGAAACTTAATTCACAAGTCCAGTCGTAGCTAGGTAATTATTTGTCACCTATTGAATGGGAATGAAAGCTTGAAAATAACTTAAGAATCTCATGAACGCTTTCCGTTTCATCGCTAAAAGATTGCATGTAACAATTGAGTAAACGTCAAACCGAAATTTTTACCAGAAGTGCAATATTCAAGATGGCGCCCAATATTACGCCAAATTCAATTTATTTTCCGCTATTTCTAGGTTTTGGATATATTTATACGATCTCGGTGTCTAATTCAAGATTTTCGGGAGCGAAGAACACGTTTATTCACTGAAACAACATTTTGAACTTCTAACCATTACTTTCTTCAATTTTTTTAACCTAAATACACCAACATTCAGAACAAGTTGCCACGTTCCGGATGTTTTCCTGTTCGTCTCTTCGCCTGTCTCTTGCACATTTCAATACTGCCCACTTTGTCAAAAATAATTCCATGTTATGAAATATAATTATATAATAACCTAATAAGAATAATGGGAAGGAAAGTTCCGCAATTTGCGTTGTGGGACTTTTGTTAAAATTATTTTATGTTGGCTTTCCGATTTTTGTCTTCAAATTTTCCGGCAAGACGTGTATGTCAAGGATATATTCCTAGAAGGTGGTGGTCATACGTCATGGAGTCACTCTACAACAGGCTACACGCAGTTAACAATTAGTCTATTTGTTACATGCTGCTGGCCATATTATGGGCTACCGTAATGTTTCACAAGCATACAAAGAAAGTGGGGCAGTTACTCCACCGAACTTTAAGCATGTGGTAGAAGTTCAAGACAACGAAGGTCCAGTCCTTCATATTACGGCAGACAATATAAATATTTTCTTCGACAGTTTTGATCTCAAAAAGATGCTCACTGCCACAGAAATGGTGGTTTTCCAAAGAAATGGTGAAGATACTGATCAGATGTACAATGGCACTATCAAAGGCCGCAACTTTGAACATTGAGCTAAACGAGTTGTCTTATGTTGAATCTTCCAGCGAACATGAGCCAGAATTTTTGTACCAGGTTGTCGCCAATTTGTTCCAAAGTAATGATATGGTGGACTTCTCTAGGATGAGTAAACATGTGCGGCAGTCGAGGACGAAAGACATGCCATTTCTCTCATCAAGAGTTGACAGCAAAGTAGGATGTACAGAATCTCACGAGAACAACACGTCTGTAGAACGTGGGCGTTCTGCTGTTGGCAATTATATTTAATCCAGCCCATGAATTATCAATTCTAAGCACTGTTTTGAACAGGTGTATCGCTGTGGGAGATAGGCTAGGCTATAAGTACATAGTTCTTACAGCAGATCAGCAAATTTACTGCAAGTTATTAGAAATGCAATGGAATTCACATGTGTTTGAAAACCGGATCACATTGAGGATGGGGGGACTCCACAAAGCCATGAACTTCCTGCACACTACAGGAAAGCATATTTCAGGAAGTGGTCTTCCTGAAATTTGGTTAGAGAGCGGAATCTTGCTGAAGGTTCTGCTGTGGAAGTTATTGAAGGTGAAGCAAAAATTGCAGGCCTTATGGCGGCTGCTATATCCTTGAATTCTCACGTACCTTGAGATCAGTTTCCTAGCACTGTCAGAAATTAAGACTGAACTCGCACGTTTCCTGAGCGAGGAGTCTATGGAGTATGATTTTGGCAGCCCAGAGGTCATTGTGGCTGGTGGTTACGTCGACGAGACACATATCGAGTCCATTAACAAGGCAAGAGACCTTACTGATCTCGTGGCTAATCAAGAAGAGGCCGACACACGGATGGTGCTCCACGCAGTTCTTCGCCCTTCCGGTTGAAATTTCGGTTTGACGAACGGAATTTTCGGATTTTCCGGAGTCGGAATGTCAGCAATTACCGTTTTGCAAAACAAGACCGGCCTATAATACCCGACCCAATGGACCAGCCACCTGCTTCGGAGCAGATATCAGAAATATAGTTCTGCAGATGAAAATCTGGGGGTACCGGGAATTGTGGGTGCAGAAAAATCGGGCTACACTGCACGCAAGCTTGTTTAGAATGCAATGGCAATAATTACTCACCACCGATGACGACAGATGAAAATGATGATGATGTAGAAGAGGAAGAAAGTGGAGAAAATAATTCAAGTTATTTTTAACATGCTTTTCTCAATAGGAACTGAAGAAGTTATATTTTTTTCTTTTCAATTCAATTCGCTTCCTAGATTTTTCTTCAGTATTGAACTCATCATCTTGATTTCAAACGACTTGTTCCTAAAGTACATACATTTCTGAAATATATTTTATATTTATATGATTTATTCGACAGAAATATTAAGATAATTTTTTTAAATATTTTGACAAATTTTAAACTGGAACGTAGATTTTTCAATCCATAAAGGTTAAATTACCTTTGATTACCGACATTTTGAAAAATAACAAGAAAATTAGATTGACCGTTTTAATACACTTTTTCTGTCTAACGCTCCTCTACTATATTACTTATTGAAATTTGATTGAAGATAGATACCATGTGTTCTAAATTTATCGACTTGAATATTTACGAATACACAGTTCATTGTAAAAAATTTGTTCTTATAATTCATTTAGTACTTTTTGCTGGCGGATGTTTTCTTATTTCACCAACGGTAATCCCAGAATTGGGGCTGTAGTTCATTGAACTTTTTATTGTGTTTTGAGAAAAATCCCTTTTGGTTATTGTGCTTGCAACTTCAATATAACTGTTGTCAGTTCATCCCAGATTTCCAACAACCTCCGGTATCACAGGTAATTACAACTCTCACCTCTCGTTACTCGGAGAAAAGTGAATTCGCAACTTGAAACTTCCATAATATCCTTTAATGGAAGTTGTGGAGATGACACGATATCTCAAGAAACAAATTCCATATAACTCATTTTGCATACACTTTGTGAAATGCAACGTTTTATCAAGCGAAAATTACAATGCCTGGGGACATTTTCTCTTCCAGAAAAGATCCCTCGAAACTTTATAGCTCATGCATATTCAATGTAAGACGCAGCCCCTATAATTCCAGTGTTTGTTTTCTTTCACTTCTGTTCTCATCCCTTGTTTTACTTTCTTTCTGTTTGATTTTTCTCGCTCCTAATGGTGTTATACTTTTAATACCTATACTGGCTCTCCGTAAACAGATTCAATGTTTTATAATGCGGGCACAATCCAGGCGGGAGACATTCTTAACGCTCCACTCACTTACGTCATGCAATTACATGGAGATTCTTTTGTGTAACTGAGGGAACATTTTCAATATTTGCCGTCCAATTTGGCATTGTTCAAACAATTTGATTGCTTGGATTTTATCGATACGAAAAAGAGAGCTTTTTATTTTCTATCTGAAGTTTTGAGTCTTTTCTAATATCATGGCAGGAAAAGCAGATCATGTATCTAGTAGAAAAATAGTACATTGTATATGTAGTAAGGAAAGCTGAACATTCCCGGACGACCGTAAAGATTACAGTCGAGGCCCAAGCCGGACTTCGGAAATGTGGCTTTTCCTGCGAGTATACATACTATTTTTCCATTCAAAATCATTCAAATTATCACAATCAACCTGTAAGAATTTCGAAATGAGCATCATTAATTTCATTCGCAAATGAAGGAGGCCATGAAATATTCGTTTTGTAACTATGGAAACAAAGTAATATTGAATTGTCAAACTTCACGTATGAAAAGTTTAATTTTTTGGCGTATCCCCATAATGTTTTTCGCCTTTTTGAACGTTCTAAAAAGCAAAAATGAAGGTAAAATGATAGTGATGATGATTGTTCCATTTCTGGAACCACCCAGAACTCACGGAGGCAGTGAATACTGCTTCATTGAATTTGTTGCCAACAAAATCCAGAGAAAAATATAACTATGCATATTGAAGGAACTTCTTTATATAAGACCACCTACCCGGTGGAACTATATATCAACCCTGAATGGAGTTTAGAGATATAACGCTGGATGAACTAATTGTAATGAGAAAAAACTAAATGAATTGACCATTCGATTCGAAATCTTCAGAATCTAACAACTGTCAAATCGATAAAGAAACAATACAATTCACTTTTTCAAATATATACAGAGGATCCAAAATAGGCCAATCCAAAAAGGTAATTTCCTACATTCTCCCACCTTGAGTCACGTGATTATCTAAGGAGTGACTCAACATTGGAATCTTTTTGGTGTAATTATTTTCCTCCCATATCGAGTAGTAGTGGATTTTGACTCAGATTCGTGTTCCTTTTCTTCATCAAAATCCTTCGATTCCATAGGGGTAGGGACAATTATTTTCTCAGCTGTTCTGATTCTTCCCAACGTTTGAACATCCTCTTCTCCAACTTCTAATGGAAACACACGCTGAATAGGCCTCAATAAAATCCCTGACTTTGTTTCTAAACGAAGAAGTCGTACATTTCCATCTCTACCTGGTAGAAGTTCTTCCGCAATAGCAAGTAGCCAATCAAGTCGTTTTGTCTTATCATTCCCAATCAACACAATACTTCCAACTCTGATAGAATTTTTGGCCACGTTCCTTTTCGAATGAATAATGAGCTCGCCTAGATACTCCCTTTGAAATCTTTTTTGTAAATGTTTCCTCAACCTCTGTCGATATCTAATTTGCTTATTCAAATCAGTCGATTCAATAACGTCAGCATCTGGAACTCCGTTAATAAGTCCAAAATTAGATCCCATATCTTTCGAAAAACATATTTGGTGTCAGGGGTAACAAATCAGACGTATTTTCTGATACATAAGTGATAGGCCTGGAATTCAGCACCGACTCGCAGTCACACAAAATCGTCGACAATTCTTCATAGGTTAAACAAGCTCTACCCAAAACTTTCCGCAACAGTTGTTTCACCAACCTTATAAGTCGCTCCCATCATCTTAGCTCCAACAACTTTTTTGAAGTACATCTTCGAGAAGGTAGATCAGCGGGATAACAGTCCCCAGGAACATGGAACCATGAATATTTGTCAGTGAGGTTACGGATTTCTTGGACTCTGTTCCATACAAAAGGTTTCCATATCTCATCTCTTTTAATCCGAGATAAAACAGTTGTAGAATCAGTCCACCAATACATCGCCACACTCTCTATATCTATGCTCTGTCTAACCGAATGGGACAACCTAGCTCCAATTGTTGCTGCCATCAACTCTAATCTTGTAATGCTAAGTTTTTTCACTGGTGAAACTCTGATTTTGTTTTAGTGACAACTTCTAGAGTACTTTCTCTGATACATCCAAAACCAAGAAACAGTACATTTCGATTTTTATCCCAATTCAGACCTAGTACTGATGTGAACTGGTCATTGTTGTTCACAACTTCTGGAGGGTTCAAAATAGAATGTTCCCATCGAAAATCGAATTTGCCATCTAACATGAGACTACTTGTTTCTTCGATAAAAATATTAAGATCATCAGAATGGTCGACACTAGTAACGCAATCATCGACGTGAAAACTCTTTTTCAGCTTCGAAATAACCCAAGGAGAATATAATGGATGGTTATTTTGATGACTCTCGGAAACTTGTAGAATATGAAAATTGATGACACTACTGAGGAGAAAAAGGCTACAGGTTACTCCGAAAACAACTCTACAATGTCTATGATATTTAATCTGGTTATCTTCCGAATACCAACGAAACGTCAGAAAGTCTCTAACGCCAGGAGTTAAGCTATTTGTAAAACCTTCTTTATGTCAGAGACCACGCCATCGTGTGCAACCTAAATCTCAGTAAAATTGATGGTATCATTTCAATCAGATTCACACCTTTTTCCAAACATTGGTTTAGGGAGGGATGATTTTTGACTCTTGCCGAAGCATCGAATACTGGGCGAATTTTCGTGGTCGAACTGCTCAACTTCAGGACATGTCTATGAGGAAGGTATATACCTTCATCTGAAATTTCTTCTTCAGGTACTCCTTCTATAATACCTCCAGCATCCATTCATTGAAAACCTCATGATATGTTTCATAATATCCTTCATATTTGAGTTTGGTAGCTAAATTCACGAGTCGCTTCTTTGCCATATCTAAATAACTTGGTAACGGAGGATGTCCTTCAATCCAAGGCATCTTGACTTCATACCTTCTTTCATCGTTGATAATAACTGTTTCAAGAAAATGAATCATTACTGCTTGTTCCTCCTCTTTTTTATTTATTTGTTCTTTGGAATCAGTAATTCCAAGTATATCCAATTCCCATAATTCAGACATTGACAAGTTGCCAGAAACCAGAGATGTAAGTAACATTGATGAATAGTTTGGAATATTCATTTGTGGAATTTTTCCCATCAAAGTCCATCCTAATGAGGTCTCAACTGCAACCAACCCACAATTCAAAGAATAACTTTCTCCAGTCAATAATTTTCCCGCTACATCAGCCCCGATTAAAATTTCAATAGGCCCAGGGTTCTTATCACTGATCATAATATTCAGTTTAAGTTCGTGCATCCAAGGACCCTGTGTAATACACATCAGATTATTGCAAATGACATTTTGGTCTAAAACTTCAAAGTCACAAACATATTTGTCATTCAAATTGCTTAGTTTGATACGGTAACGAGTATGTTCAATGCAGTCTGAATGTGCACCACCAAATAAGGAATGAGCAATATTTTTTTTTCGAACAGGTTCATAGTTCATTTCACGAGACAACGTTTTCGAAATATAAGATCGTTCGTAACCAGTATCTATCACGGCACGAGCTAAACGAGTTTTTCTGTCACTGATAACTTTCACTAAGAGAATCTGTAGAAAAACTTCTCCGTAAGTATGATTGGAGAGGGATTCGCTTCGAGTGACAATGTCTTTCGATTGTGCTTTTCCATGATCACACATTACAGCTGTATGTCTTCCATTACATGTGGGACATTGCACTTTCACACGGCATTTTCTTGCCATATGCCCAAATTTCAAACATATGAAACAACAGCCTTTCACTTTCAAAATGTGTGATTTTCTGCGTGAGTGAGTTGATCACCATCACAATCAGCCGATGAATGGTTTTACTACAAAAACACATTTCATAGGAGTTTTTTGATTCAATAAACCTGCTGCAGAAGGTACTACTTCAGCATGTTTCGAAACATTCTTATTCTTAGTAGTTCTTTCAGGACTGTTTCTTATATCGAATCTGGCAACTGCTAATGATATCCTTTCTTCATTTTCCACTTCCTCTTCGAAAAATTCCATTAGTTTTTGGAGACAATCTTTCAACGTAGACTTTCTGGAACAAAATTCACTACGTTGCCAGGCTCTTAGTATTTCTCTAGGTAAACAGGACTCAATCATAGGTTATAGCATAGCCGCACATGTTCCAGAGGTAACATCCAGCGTTTCAAGAGCTCTCAGTTGTGATTCCATACTATCATATAGATCGGACAATTTAATCTTCTTGTGCATGTTGTTCAAAACTAGTGACAACAGCTCCTCACATACACCTCTACTAGAAAATCATGCCTTCCGAATCGTGATTTTGAGTTCTCTATAACTTTCGGATAGTTTTCTCCAGTAGGCAGAAAACTGTTTACTAACTGTCTTGCTCTGGAATCGGGTATTGTTGCCTGAATGGGATATTGAAACTTATCCTCATTTTGTATGGCTTCATCCTCGTGTATCCTTCGAAATTGGCTCCAAAAAGATAACCAACCTTTCATGTCACCACCAAACTTACAGAATTCTATCTTGGGAAGTTTCAATTTTCTTCGCAGAATATTAGAATCATTACTCTCAGAAACACTATCGGCTGCTTCTTTTCTGAGTAGCCTTTCCACTCTTATTCTCAGTTTATCATATTTGTGAAAGTAATCATCAACTCCGGCAATTTCTGAATCTAAATCTTCTGGAGTACAATCACCTTTCAAAAGTTCATCATACATTTCTGTGTTCAATTCATTGAGACCTTCATTCTTCTGATCCAACATTCTGAGATTTCCTTCTAATTCAACTGAGTCTGGAATATCTCCTGCTAGCATATCCATCATGGCATTACAAATCTTCGTGAAAGCAGTTCTCTGCGCAGATCGGGCTTTCTTAATTTTCTCCATTTGGGTCCTGTCCTGTCACGGTCGCCAAAAAATGAAGGAACTTCTTTATATAAGACCACCTACCCGGTGGAACTATATATCAACCCTGAATGGAGTTTAGAGATATAACGCTGAAAAAACTAATTGGAATGAGAAAAAACTAAATGAATTGACTATTCGGTTCGAAATCAAACTTACATTCTCCAAAATCTAACAACTGTCGAATCGATCAAAAAACAATACTATTCACTTTTTAAAATATATATAGAGGATCCAAAATAGGCCAATCCAAGAAGGTAATTTTCCTACACATATGGAATGATTGACATTGGCAATGAAGATGCATTTATTCTAGGTGATATGAATGTGGACATTTCAAGAAGGACTGAAACAGTATGCAGTTACCATGACTTCTGTAATTCCCATAATTTCTTCCCCTATAACAGTACAATTCCTACTCGTATACTAGTCACCCACGCACTTTGATCGATCAACTGTTGACTAATTGTAGGAATACAGATATTTCCGTGTCTATTGTAGGTAACTCATTGAGTCATCACAAACTTCAAATAGTGAGAGAAAAAAAGCAAAATAATACCGGTATACCGAAGTAAAGTCACTATAACAAGAAATTTGTTGATATAAACTGTGTTCATGGTGACTTGCAGAACATGAATGAACAAATTAATACAAATATGAATATTTATTAATTTTACGACGCAATTGAACAATGATTCACTGACAATACTGCCTACAAAAAACTACCAAATAGGTTCAAAAGTGATTCCAAATGAGGGTTCATAGCAGAGTACTTGAAGCAATTAAAAAAAGGGATTTTTATTATAACAAAACTAAACAATATCCTGACAATCTCAACTTGAAGAAAATGCATGAAGATTCTACAGAACAAGTCCAAGTGGAAATCAAGTCTGCAAAGAAAGCATCATTTGCAAAAATATAAACTAGAACAAACAAAGACTTAAGTTATTAAGAATTATAGTTGATTATAACATTCAATTTGCAATTAAAAAGTATTGATTCATCAATTTATCATGTTATTAACCCAAAATATGAACAGATGAATGGAATAAAAACTCGGAAGGACTCCAAAAATGACTCTATGATTGAAAATGGAAAGCTAATTGGAGAACACATCAACAGTTTCTTTTGTAAACATCGTTCCAATGTTAGCAAACAAAATACAAGATGAGAAAATACACCTGGACACTGAACTACAGTCTCATGAGAAACTTAGTTTTGAACTCACCACAGTAATAAAATCCTACAAATGATGAATGATTTGGAAACAGAAAAGGCAAGTGGCATAGACGATTTTGAAGTGGAGACTGTCAAAGCATGCAAAATGGAAATTAGTGCAGTGTTGTGCAAATTGATAAATCAGTCTCTGACTACTGGGGTTGTACCAATTAAGATCAAAATGACCAAGGTAGTGCCTCTGTTCAAGGCAGGAAAAAATCAAGAATGTAATAACTATTAATTTTACCCATATTGTCTAAAATTGTTGAAAACATTGTGAACATCAGGCTTATTGCTCACTTGGATAAAATCGAGTTCATATCTCCTTTTCGAGTCTCGCTTCGATTGCGACCGAAATACGTTCGAATCTGAATTTCTCTGTGATCAAAGTTTCCTTTACATAATTTCAAACTCCAAAGTGTTACACCTAGTGCAATATAGACAAAAGTGAAATTGTCTTTTGACAACTACACGCAGTGAGTACAACAAAAACTATACAATAACAAAGAAATTGGATAAAACAAGCCGTTAACTGAGGTTAAATAAATCAGTTGAAAGCGCTTGCTGGTCACACACCAGTCTCAGCGAGGACACAGGACCGCATCGCCCTTTTTAACGCTAGGTATGCCTCCTGATATTTTACCAACATACAAAACATAACCGACAACACGGGTGGGAGTACTTCTGACTACAGGGGTCTCCAAGAAAAAAGAACAATAAACATCCAACCTCCCACTCATTCCAACGCAGTAAATCAACCCAAATTCCCCACGACAAAACAAGCAATTCTCTTTCCCTCAATTGACGGGATCAAATTACAAGATTATGTCATATCCCAAGGATCAGTATCACAGCCTAAACACATTCTGTTCAGCTCCCGAATATCGAACAATCGCATCTGCGTATACCTATCTAGTAAAGAAATAGTAGAGAAGTTTCTCAATGAATACGGAGAAATCAAAATCGACCATCACATTATCAAAGCAACACGACTCCTCACACCAGCTAACCGAATGGTATTATCCGATGTGTGTCCAATGATTCCACATGATATTATAGAACGTCACCTTAAGGCACTTGGATTAACACTCCGATCTCCTTTTTACGTGCTGGAATAAACAACCCAGATTATAGCCACGTACTCAGTTTCCGTCGCCAAGTTTATATAAATCCCAACCAAAACTCATACATACCAGAATCGATCCTTCTACAATTTGACAATACCCAGTATCGCATTTTTCTCTCCGACGATAATCTAACCTGTTTCAAATGTAAAACACCGGACATTCAGCTTCTGCATGCAACGAAAATGGGCCCCCAAATGAACCTCAAGAAATTAGCAAAACTCCTGAAAGTAGCAACCAAACAAGGACCCAAGACATACCAGAACGAACATTAGAACCCTTCGTACTCAATACTCCATCTCAAAAGCGTGACTCTTCAGAAATCGTTACTCCCTCTCCTGAAATAACAGAAACCACTCCAAAATCACCTTTTCTGAAACCAGAAACCAGTCCAGAAAAAAATGAAAATAAACCCCACACATGACAATTTATTTCATGCGAACCATCAATCCTACCAGCGAAAAAAATTATTGATATAAAGCCAAACCTTCCCTCTTACTTTCGACCAACTCATCAGCTTTATTGGCAACACCTATGGCTCAACGGACCCTCTCAAAGTAGCAAGAGAGCACACTAAAGATATCCATGGTCTTCTAGACATGCTGTCTAAAATATACCCAGCCATAACAGAAAGAGGAATAAAATCAAGACTTAGAAGAATAAAAAAGAAAATTTTCCACAAACTTCAAGTAGAACACGAACCATTATCGAATACTTCTCTATCCGGAAATGAAAGCGACTACATGAGCCAAGAAACTTATTGAAAAATAATAAAAAAAAAATCATATAACATTCATTTTACAATGGAATATAAATGGGTTCTTCACCCATCTGGAGATGTTCCAAAAACTGAAGAACGAACTCAAGCCACTCGTTATTTCCCTCCAGGAAACACATTTCAAAAATAATAAAACATTCGACCCAAGAACTATCATGCTTTTCACAAGAATAGACAAGACCAGGGCAGAGCAAGCGGAGGAGTTTCTATATACGTAGATCAATCAGTGCAAGTAGAGCAAATCCAGTTGAACACAAACCTAGAAGCTGTAGCAGTAGCAATCAAGAGCACACTTAAAATCAACATTTGTAACATTTACATTGCTCCAAATACAGAAATGGATGAACAAGACATTACCAACATTCTAGAACAAATCCTAAAACCTCGCATTATACTCGGAGACTTCCAATTGCCATCATGAGATATGGGGAAGCGACTACAGCAATAGAAAGGGAAAAATTCTGGAAAATGCAATCAACTCAGAAAATTTAACAATACTAAATTCAGGAGGAAAAACCAGATTCAATACCTTTTCTGGAAACACTCAGTCCTAGATCTGACACTATGCGAATCAACATTACTACCAATACTCTCATGGAACATTCTTCCGGACCTCTATGATAGCGATCATTTCCCAATTCACATTCAAAATGATTAAACTTCTAAAGTCACCAACAACCCTCCACAAAAGTGGAAACTGAACTCTGCAAATTGAATACACTATGCCGAACTGATTGGGGAAAAATTTCACACCTAGATGGAAACGAAGGAGAAACAAATACTGTTGTTGACCGGTTCAGTCAGATAATGATTGATGCAGCAACAGAAGCCATTGGAAAAACAACACCAGTTGTTAGGCACCACCCAGTTCCCTGGTGGAACAGGGATTGTGAAGAAAGTATCAAATCCACCAAACACGCGTTCAACAGGCTCAAAAAACATCACACCCAAGAGAATTTACTAGAATATAAGAAGCTTAGAGCTCACTCCAGATTTATCCTAAGAAAAAGCAAAAAAGAATCTTGGCGAAATTATGTCTCTTCAATCAATAGTTCCACCAATATGACTGAAGTTTGGAAAAAGATCCGAAAGATAAAGGGTACATCACCTCACCCAAAATAACCTCTCTGAACTTGGACGGAAACGCTTTAGAAAACAAGGTCGATATTTCAAACATTCTGGGTGATACTTTCCAAGACCTTTCCAGTGACAAAAATTACAAACCAGAATTCCTTGAACACAAAGCCGCTACAGAAAAAGAACCCATCAAAATATCAGACGACTGTAACAATCCCCTGAATGCCGCGATAACCGTAGCGGAACTGGAAGACGCACTGAACTCAGTTGAAGACTCCAGCCCAGGGCCGGATAATATACCGTATGCCTTTCTCGCAAATCTTCATGTAGTTGCAAAACTCTATTCAGTGAAAATCTTCAACCTGATCTTTCTGAATCGAACATTTCCCAACAACTGGAATGTGGCCACAGTCATTCCCATACTTAAACAGAACAAACACCGAACGGATCCAAAATCATATAGACCTATATCACTCACATGTACCATGTGCAAACTACTCGAGAAAATACTCAACCGAAGACTCCAATTTTATCTGGAAACAAATAGTTTAATAAAACCACAACAGAGTGGTTTCCGGAAACACCGCTCAACTACAGATAACATAATAAGTATCGAATCTACTATACATGAAGCTTTCTCAACAAAACGCAAAGTCATTGCAGTTTTTTTCGATATTTGTAGAGCATTCGACTCAGCTTGGAGATAGAACATCCTGGAAAAACTCAAGTCATGGGGAAAATATGGAAATCTGCTAGCCTACATTACAAATTTTCTAAAAAACCGGTCTTTTCGTCTGCTGGTGAACAACTCACTCTCCATGGAAAAAATCCAAGAGAATGGCACCCCACAAGGATCAATCCTGAGTACCACATTATTCCTTGTTTCGATCAATGAATATCCAAAAGTATCGAATCACCAATCAAAATCGGACTCTACGCTGATGACCTTGTTCTTTTTATCAGCAGTAACAATATCACATCTGCAACCAAACTGTTACAGAAAACCATAATGAACCTGGAGAAATGGAGCTTAAAAACTGGCTTTCAGTTCTCCAGCAAGAAAACAAAGTGCATGCTTTTCAGCAATCGATCAGTCCCAACATACCCAATTTCGAAATTAGATGGCGTTCAAATAGATTTCGTCAGAGAGATCAAGTTTTTAGGAATGATATTCGACGAGAAACTACTGTGGGATGCTCATATTCGCTACCTCAAACAGTATTGCAGGAAAGGACTAAACCTTATGAAGACATTGTACAGTCACGAATGGGCAGCGGACTGCACTTCCCTGATGACAATCTATAGACTTGATAAGAGCAAAAATTGATTATGGTTCTATAGCATATACCACTGCAAGGAAATCACTCCTGAAACAATTGGATACCGTACATAATGCAGCAATCAGATATGCGCTTGGTGCATTTCGAACAAGTCCTGTTGAGAGTCTTTATGTAAAAGCTTATGAACCACCCCTTGAAATCAGAAGACAATCATTGAGCTTATCTTTTGCTTCAAGAATATCTGCCAACAAAAATAACCCACTTTATGATTACATCTTACCAACCCACCAAAATGCTCCACGAAAGAAAATACCTGCATCCCTGACCCATTCAGCATAAGAATAAGGAAATACGGACTGGATTTCAGCACCACTTTACCTGTCTTCAATATGACACAACCACCCTGGTTAACGGACATTCCATCCTGCAAAACCTCCCTCACTCATTGCCCAAAGACCACAACCCCCAGTCTAAAAATCCTCTAAAAATACCACGAAATAGAAACTGAGTTCCACGGACAAAATATAATCTATACAGACGCATCTTAGGCAACTGGAGATCAACGCGTGGGAGCAGCCGTTATATCAAACAATGAAACACACAGTTACAGCTTACCACCAAATTGCAATATTTACACAGCAGGATTGTACGCCATAGCAAAAGCCGTTGAAATATCAAAAAGCCTTGATACTAAAGAAACAGTAATTTTCACTGACTCTTTGAGTTCAATACAAGGAGTCAAACAATGTATCCCAAACATCCCGTACTCCAATCGATTAAAAATGAACTGCACCAACTGAAATCCCGAAGAAAGACCGTGAAATTAGTGTGGATTCCTTCACACACTGGAATACCCGGAAACGAGAAAGCCGACAAAGCCGCAAAAAAGCTATCACAGATCCAACCGCTATTAGAGTAAATATATCCCGTACGATAATATGAAAGCTGACATTAAAAAGTACATCAAAGGCGTATGGCAGGATAGATGGCGAAAAACAGGAACTGACAACAAGTTATACGAACTAAACTCCCAATCTTGACCCCACCCAGCGTATAGGACAAAGCAGAAAACACCAGGTCACTCTTTCAAGGCTCCGAATTGGACACACAAGATTAACCCACCAACACCTGTTTCAACGAAGTGATCCAGAGACATGCTATATTTGTGACAGAGTCATCAGCGTGAAACACCTACTTTTAGACTGTCCACTCTATCACCAAGAAAGAGTTGCCGCCAACCTGTCCAACGACCTACGAATCATTCTCAAACCGGAAAATGTGGAAAATCTAGTTTCGTTTCTGAATAGAACAAGTATATTGTACAAAATTTAGAATGTATTGTTAATATATTGTACCTCGCTAATAACCGAAATGGTTGAAGCGACTAATTGAAATAAAAAAAAATATCTCCTTTTCAATATGACTTTTGCAAATCGAGTGATACAAGCTCAGCGGCAGTGGACCTCATATCAGAAACATAAGCAAGCCTTGACAACGGTCTCAAATGTACCCTCGTCTCGATTTATTTGTGCACGGCATTCGATACTGTTGAACACAATATTCTTAAAAAAAAATTAGAACCAATAGGAATAAAAGGTAAGGAATTAGCATGTCTGACATGCCATAAGCAATCTGTTTATGTAAATGGTGAGCAATCTCCTTTGATGCCATGGAGTTCCACAAGGCTCGATTCTGGGCCCCATTTGATTTTTGATATATATCAACTAGATATCCGATATAAGTTTAAAAAACTCTGTCAAAAAAAAATATTGAAAATGTTATGAACACAAACTCACTCTGAATGTTAACAAATCCTCCTTCATGTATATTTCCAACAGAAAAACTATCAATCTTCAACCTATTAATTTCAGAAACACTTCCTTGAATTATTCCACCGAAATAAAATTTCTGAGTCTAATTATAGATGAAAAGATAACTTGGGCGCCTCATATAAAATATTTTCGAAATGAAATATCCTGTGTTATAGGAATATCTACTAAGAAGATTCAGCAACTTTGTATCAAAGAAATACTCAAAATCGATATACTTTTCAATTATCCATTCTCACCTCCATTATCTAACTCTCATTTGGTACCCAATCCATGAATATATTATCAAACCATTGATAGTACTCCAAAATAACGCTAGAAGATTCCACACAAGTTCCTTCATCCTGCCATGTCAATTGCCGCTCTAACTACAGCACTACTACTATTAGTACTACTACAACTACTAGCCAAATCTTACAAAATATATACCGCAATAATTTCATGTAGGGTTGTCCCCTCATAGACAACTCACTTCCACACCCAATAAGTCCGAATTTAATAAATCAGAAGAATCAGCAGATCTACACTCAACTTCGTTTGCAGCCACTTTATTCCACTTATCCATTGAAAAAAAAATGTCTTCTTTCGCTTTTCAATATATAATTAAAATTGTAAATGCCCTCAAGCCGTATATATAGATATCCGCCAACCTGTCCAACGACCTACGAATCATTCTCAAACCGGAAAATGTGGAAAATCTAGTTTCGTTTCTGAATAGAACAAGTATATTGTACAAAATTTAGAATGTATTGTTAATATATTGTACCTCGCTAATAACCGAAATGGTTGAAGCGACTAATTGAAATAAAAAAAAATATCTCCTTTTCAATATGACTTTTGCAAATCGAGTGATACAAGCTCAGCGACAGTGGACCTCATATCAGAAACATAAGCAAGCCTTGACAACGGTCTCAAATGTACCCTCGTCTCGATTTATTTGTGCACGGCATTCGATACTGTTGAACACAATATTCTTAAAAAAAAATTAGAACCAATAGGAATAAAAGGTAAGGAATTAGCATGTCTGACATGCCATAAGCAATCTGTTTATGTAAATGGTGAGCAATCTCCTTTGATGCCATGGAGTTCCACAAGGCTCGATTCTGGGCCCCATTTGATTTTTGATATATATCAACTAGATATCCGATATAAGTTTAAAAAACTCTGTCAAAAAAAAATATTGAAAATGTTATGAACACAAACTCACTCTGAATGTTAACAAATCCTCCTTCATGTATATTTCCAACAGAAAAACTATCAATCTTCAACCTATTAATTTCAGAAACACTTCCTTGAATTATTCCACCGAAATAAAATTTCTGAGTCTAATTATAGATGAAAAGATAAATATCCTGTGTTATAGGAATATCTACTAAGAAGATTCAGCAACTTTGTATCAAAGAAATACTCAAAATCGATATACTTTTCAATTATCCATTCTCACCTCCATTATCTAACTCTCATTTGGTACCCAATCCATGAATATATTATCAAACCATTGATAGTACTCCAAAATAACGCTAGAAGATTCACACAAGTTCCTTCATCCTGCCATGTCAATTGCCGCTCTAACTACAGCACTACTACTATAGTACTACTACAACTACTAGCCAAATCTTACAAAATATATACCGCAATAATTTCATGTAGGGTTGTCCCTCATAGACAACTCACTTCCACACTAATAAGTCCGAATTTAATAAATCAGAAGAATCAGCAGATCTACACTCAACTTCGTTTGCAGCCACTTTATTCCACTTATCCATTGAAAAAATGTCTCTTTCGCTTTCAATATATAATTAAAATTGTAAATGCCCTCAAGCCGTATATATAGATATCCGCCAACCTGTCCAACGACCTACGAATCATTCTCAAACCGGAAAATGTGGAAAATCTAGTTTCGTTTCTGAATAGAACAAGTATATTGTACAAAATTTAGAATGTATTGTTAATATATTGTACCTCGCTAATAACCGAAATGGTTGAAGCGACTAATTGAAATAAAAAAAAATATCTCCTTTTCAATATGACTTTTGCAAATCGAGTGATACAAGCTCAGCGACAGTGGACCTCATATCAGAAACATAAGCAAGCCTTGACAACGGTCTCAAATGTACCCTCGTCTCGATTTATTTGTGCGGCATTCGATACTGTTGAACACAATATCTTAAAAAAAATTAGAACCAATAGGAATAAAGGTAAGGAATTAGATGTCTGACATGCCATAAGCAATCTGTTTATGTAAATGGTGAGCAATCTCCTTTGATGCCATGGAGTTCCACAAGGCTCGATTCTGGGCCCCATTTGATTTTTGATATATATCAACTAGATATCCGATATAAGTTTAAAAAACTCTGTCAAAAAAAAATATTGAAAATGTTATGAACACAAACTCACTCTGAATGTTAACAAATCCTCCTTCATGTATATTTCCAACAGAAAAACTATCAATCTTCAACCTATTAATTTCAAACACTTCCTTGAATTATTCCACCGAAATAAAATTTCTGAGTCTAATTATAGATGAAAAGATAACTTGGGCCTCATATAAAATATTTTCGAAATGAAATATCCTGTGTTATAGGAATATCTACTAAGAAGATTCAGCAACTTTGTATCAAAGAAATACTCAAAATCGATATACTTTTCAATTATCCATTCTCACCTCCATTATCTAACTCTCATTTGGTACCCAATCCATGAATATATTATCAAACCATTGATAGTACTCCAAAATAACGCTAGAAGATTCCACACAAGTTCCTTCATCCTGCCATGTCAATTGCCGCTCTAACTACAGCACTACTACTATTAGTACTACTACAACTACTAGCCAAATCTTACAAAATATATACCGCAATAATTTCATGTAGGGTTGTCCCCTCATAGACAACTCACTTCACACCAATAAGTCCGAATTTAATAAATCAGAAGAATCAGCAGATCTACACTCAACTTCGTTTGCAGCCACTTTATTCCACTTATCCATTGAAAAAAAAATGTCTTCTTTCGCTTTTCAATATATAATTAAAATTGTAAATGCCCTCAAGCCGTATATATAGATATCCGCCAACCTGTCCAACGACCTACGAATCATTCTCAAACCGGAAAATGTGGAAAATCTAGTTTCGTTTCTGAATAGAACAAGTATATTGTACAAAATTTAGAATGTATTGTTAATATATTGTACCTCGCTAATAACCGAAATGGTTGAAGCGATAATTGAAATAAAAAAAAAAACTTTTGCGAATCGAGTGATACAAGCTCAGCGGCAGTGGATCTCATATCAGAAACATAAGCAAGCCTTGACAACGGTCTCAAATGTACCCTCGTCTCGATTTATTTGTGCACGGCATTCGATACTGTTGAACACAATATTCTTAAAAAAAAATTAGAACCAATAGGAATAAAAGGTGAGGAATTAGCCTGTCTGACATGCCATAAGCAATCTGTTTATGTAAATGGTGAGCAATCTCCTTTGATGCCATGGAGTTCCACAAGGCTCGATTCTGGGCCCCATTTGATTTTTGATATATATCAACTAGATATCCGATATAAGTTTAAAAAACTCTGTCAAAAAAAAATATTGAAAATGTTATGAACACAAACTCACTCTGAATGTTAACAAATCCTCCTTCATGTATATTTCCAACAGAAAAACTATCAATCTTCAACCTATTAATTTCAGAAACACTTCCTTGAATTATTCCACCGAAATAAAATTTCTGAGTCTAATTATAGATGAAAAGATAACTTGGGCGCCTCATATAAAATATTTTCGAAATGAAATATCCTGTGTTATAGGAATATCTACTAAGAAGATTCAGCAACTTTGTATCAAAGAAATACTCAAAATCGATATACTTTTCAATTATCCATTCTCACCTCCATTATCTAACTCTCATTTGGTACCCAATCCATGAATATATTATCAAACCATTGATAGTACTCCAAAATAACGCTAGAAGATTCCACACAAGTTCCTTCATCCTGCCATGTCAATTGCCGCTCTAACTACAGCACTACTACTATTAGTACTACTACAACTACTAGCCAAATCTTACAAAATATATACCGCAATAATTTCATGTAGGGTTGTCCCCTCATAGACAACTCACTTCCACACCCAATAAGTCCGAATTTAATAAATCAGAAGAATCAGCAGATCTACACTCAACTTCGTTTGCAGCCACTTTATTCCACTTATCCATTGAAAAAAAATGTCTTCTTTCGCTTTTCAATATATAATTAAAATTGTAAATGCCCTCAAGCCGTATATATAGATATCAATCTTGCATTTTCATTCATCACGCTATTAACAAATCCTCAACCTTAGAACTGTTATACACAATTATGATACAAGACATAAAAATTACATGATTGTTCCACGAATTAGGACAAAATTTGGCGAAAACTCAATAACAGTAAGAGATGTTATTACAATGAAAAATCAATCATCCCCTATTTTGCTACCCATAGGGGTGGATTATTCAATTCCAAATCGAAATATGATCGACTAAGAGGTATACCCTATCCAATAAAAAAAGATCCAAATCGGAAAAACCACTACAAAGTTATGCCTAATAGAATCGGTTAACGGGCCCAAAATTCAGAGGGTGAACGATCAATATCTTTCATTTTGCTCCCCTTAGAGATGGATTTTTGTTCAATTCAAATGGGACCAACTTCGAAGTACACCCTATCCAATAAAGAAGGAATCATCGGAATCAAACCGCTTTGTGAAAAGTTATGCGTGATCGTACATAACAAAAAATACGCGTCGACTAGAGAACCTCCTCCTTTTTGATTTCGTCAGTTAAAAATTGAGAAATTTGATAAATTATACTCCAGATTGATGAGATAAATTAACTTGTGGCACTTGAACAAGTTTTCACATGAACTAAACAGGCAGAACATTCAAAAAACGATTATTATTTACTGAAAAACAATGTGATTTGTTAGCTATTTCGAAATATTACATACAGAAGAGAAAGGTTATAAATTCGACCTTGTAGAAAGTCTGGAAATCAATAAATGCAAGATGTCCCAATTTTTGCTTACTGATCAGATTAACCTAAATAATTATCCATTGTTGAATTTGTTTTACTGAAGATTAAAGTTAAAGGTAATGGATATAATCTCCGTTCAACTTGGTCTCATTTCCTAGTGAATAATCCTTAATGTCATCAATATCCTTAATTAGAATCATATACCTGCTAATACCTGCCTTGACTATTTAATATGATACATCGTGATTGTTGAGTTAGTATAATCTCCACCTGAAGAAGCTATTGTATAGCGAAACACATGTCGTGGTTTTGTAAACCCAGTTTAGTGAAAATCATTTAATGATTGTTGACTTCATTATTATTTAGCACCAGTGCTTCATATAAATAACAAAAGTTGGAAAACTAAATCTAATTGAATAAAATTTAAATTGGGTTGAAATTGTTAAAATAGAATGAAAGATGAAACACACTTACATTCAGTTATAACAAATTCTCTCAAAAGCTTTTAAAAAAGGTTCAAATCATTACAGTTTTTAAAACGGAGTTTAGCATTCATGAGAGAGAAAGAGAGAGAGAGAGAGATAAACAAAATGAGAAAATCCAATATACGTGGAAAATAAAACGCATTTCTACCTTAATCATCATGAGAACAATCCTCCGAATTAAACGAATCATTCAAATTTATTGGAACGGGTTGAATGGATGGCAAAAGGGATTATGCACATTCTTTTGGAATCACATGTAAAATGCTTTCTGCTCAAAAATCTTCATATTCCTCATTCAAGATTCTCCCAACGTTTTCTACTACTTCTTCGCTTATTGGACTTTGACTGGACTCAACTTGTTTTTTTGTTTATGCCCAAACTAGTTATATGGGGTTGAAAACCCAATGATAAGGAGGTAACCTCAGCAGGGTATGACTAGAATTTTTACAAAGTTAGTCATAGAAATTTGAATCCCCAAAAATTTGTAGTACCCAATACCTCCTTCGTGCCCTTTTGGGAAATATTCAAATTTTCAGAAGGTATAAATTTCAAATGGTCCTTTTTTTTGTCGCTTTTGACGGTATTCTTTCCTTCTGAAACGACGCATTATCCATCGCAATAACGGAATTCGGTGGTATATTTAGTAAATAACAATTGTTCACTGAACCATTTCTCGAATAAAGGTGCAGTCATGTTCTCAGTTGTAATAAAGTGAAAATAATTTGACATATTTTTCAAAACTTGTTGCCAGGCAATAGACACAAGAGCCCGACGGGCTGAGTGGATATTGCCAAATGGCAACAAGTTTGAGAAAGAAATCTGGAGAATTATTTTCTACTTCATCGAACTCTCGTGTGGTATTCTGTAGATTATTTCTTTGAACTGACGATCACAAACACACTTCTTAGCAAAATGATATAATGAACAAAACCGGTTTTGATTCATTTCTCACTTTACATGCGAATTGATGACAGACGTCAAATTAAAAATATAGGTTGTTAAAGAATAATAAAAAATACCTCAAATCATTCCCGCTGCGATTTTCTAGGTAGATTATTGTCCCTATAATAATGTTTTGATTGGCCAAAACGTACATGAATGATTTGAATTGACAGTTCTCATTGGTTTCTAGAAATGTCAAAAAATAATCATGATAATTTGCTGAACAATTTTTTTATTTGCTTAGCTGACAACAGCAACGCGTTCGATACGATACATTTTTCTCTAGAATATGGTGCTTGAAGACAAGTGTTTTTTGAATTAACTACCCATCCCTACCGAATCACATCGTGACTATCAAACCAAGGAATTTGCGACTGAATATTCTCTGTCCCACTGAAATTGTGGCAGATTTTGGGTTGGCTATTGCAGCTAAAACTGCTTGGACACAAATGAAAATAATTCTATGCAGATTTCATGAAACGCAAGTTTGGTGGTCTACAATTAAAAAAATTGGACTTTTAGCAGATTATAAAGAACGAAGGTAGGTTGGAAAATGGATTGGTTATTGTTTCGAACTGTTGTTTCTAGAACCACAATATGTTTGTGATGTGTACTTTGTTTGCTGATTATTTGATCAACACTTACATATCCGAGGATGCCGCTTTTCTATCCCATTTAGAAAAAAAAATTAAAAAAAAATTTTCGTAGTTAAAATATACCAATAACCAAAATTGGTTTGGAGGTGGTCTTTAAGTGAAAATATATTTTAATTTTCTAAAACAAATATTTTTTTAAATTTTTGCTTGTCCCCGCTTGAAATACCTTATAACATTCAAGTTATATTTATATTATAGTATTATTTATTTATTTGCTTGAGTAGGTGTTGAAAAGGAAATCATGGCATGGTCTATTTATTCTACATTGCTGAATTAGGTGGTCCTCTGCATCTGAGACGTAAATCTTCCCCTTCTTTTTCATTCTGAATATCTAAATAACTAGGGGAAGCCCTGAGAATGACGTCAAATGAACCTCAGAACATCGACAACATTTTGAAATTTCGTCCACTTTTCATTGTCCTTTTACCGTCATTCCAAATTATAGTTATATTTGTATCAAATGCTCGAAATCAGTATTTTTCGTCCAACAAATAATATCGAATGTTTGCTATTCATTGCGATTTATTGCAGTGAATTCCGGATGAAAACACCGATTGATATTAATTTGATATGATATATTGTAGTTCGATTGCATCTTGTCTGGCCGTATCCATGATAACGTTTTGACAATTTTCATTTTGAATTTTGAAATATTTGTTGGTGTTCACTGTGTTGGACGCTTATTTTAATAATAATAATTCGAATGATATTATTTCACGAATGAAAGTTATAATAGTATTTCACGAATGACTGTAATAATAGAAACTGCGACGCTGGCGGTATCAAACATTTTACAGGCGTAATCGAAGTTATTTACGAAGAAGCTCACATACATTCCATTAGAAAATAAAGAAGGTATCGGAAAATGTACCACTACGTTATTTGAAAAAAATATAAGCACTTGATTAGTTTACGTTGTGTATTTCTTTCTCTATGCTCAAATATACCTAAAACATAAAGGAAAACTTCTACATGATTACTCAAATTGATGACTCATCTGAAAAATAAATCCAGGGGAGAAATCAATAGTTTTATATGAAAATAAATAAATCATGGGAGACGCTGGCAATAGGACACAATACTCAAGAAGGTTTGATCAAATTCGATAAAATATTTGAAAATGTTTTTTTTATGGATTATGCTAATTCTGGTTATGATTGGCGCATGCCTTCGTGAAAAACTTGTACGTGATATGAAAAACATAGGAAATATATTGGTTGTTAGAGTATTGGTTTCAAAAACTAATTGAAAAAAAACTTATGCTGTTTCGAAGTAGCTGAACATTAGGATATGCTGGATAATTATTCGACTTTCATTCCTTGTTTGTTTATTTTATATATCCCTTTCAAGGAAATGCTGAGATAGAAACGGGAGGTCGTGGATAACAATATCTTCAAGCCTTAGATCGCTATTGACAGCGACATTGAAGTAGTATTCTAAATGAATACCACTTCAATGTCGCTGTAAAACTCACTGAAAAGATTCGTACTCAGATTGATCCTATGACATACTTCAACATGAGTATATATAATGAAAATTGCTACCTTCATGACACATATATATCAGAGCTAATATAAGTTATCAGTAGTAATACCACTAGTGACTGAATTTTCGCGATAAATCTGTCGATTTATTTCTAAACGAAACTGAGTTGCTTGAAAACACCACTCGTCCTGCGGACTCGTGGTGTTTTCTTCAAGCAACTCAGTTGAGTTTAGAAATAAAAGACAGACTCATAAGATAAATTCAATCACGAGTGGTATTTTATTAGACTATTTCACGAACAAAGTGAAAGGTCAAAAAATTGAAATTCGGCAGAATGAGAGAAAGAAATTCAATAATAATGAATAATTCAAATTCAATTATAATCATGAAATATTTTTTTAACTATAAACAATTTGTTTTAATTATTATTTCTTACCTATAACAATGAATATTTCTACAAAACACGAACATAAACATTATTCTCGACTATAATTGTTATAAATTGTGAGAATTTTGAATAGTATGAACTTTATTTTGAGTAAGCCATTTAGTATCTGCAGAGTTTTTATCACCACCTTGGCGGGTTTTGGAGAATATCGGGTTGTATGCAATTCTGTTTGTTAAACAGCCTTTGTTGTCAGTCTCCTCCTTAAAAAAATGTAACAGGGAAAAAGTTACTTCGTTTGCTCTCCAAGCTAGTTCTACTGCAGCTATGTGAAGAAACTTCTTTTGTCCCTCTGGCGTGTCTTCGTCCCATTGTAGGCACATATTTCTATATTCGTCTGAAGTCATAGCGACAGAACTCATTTAATTTTTTTCGGGTACAGCTTGCCGCAATTTTCTCCTACTATCTCGAGCCGCCTTCGCCTCCTTGAACATCATATCTTTGAAGGGATCAATATGTCTCTGATACTCACAAAAATATTTTTCTTGTACTCATTTTGCAGTAGTGTTCCATATGGTTTTAATAACACTCTCGTTGTAATCACTACCATCATTTCCCGCATATTGAATGCCCAGTCTTTTAGAATGAATGCTAATCTTTCGTTGCTATTTTCTGCATCTAATTTGTAGTTGCGTTCCGCACAGAACGTCATAAATTGTCTCCATATATAAGATTTTGATTTTTTTGTGTTACTGGGTCTATTTTCTTCAATATTTTCGTTTATTACTTCGTTTGAAGTAGCACCGAAGCGACTCATTTTGACGTTTACAGCTACAATTATTTCTGGTCAAACTGTCAAACTTTGCATTGCGATCCGTATTCATGGTTACGTCGTTGAAAACACGATGCTGATAGACCAATCGGAATTGAAAGACAGCTGGTGTTTTCGCGATAATACAAGCTGTCTCTGGTTTTTGATTGGTCAGATTTTGTGAAAATTCCAAGGTGTGTGGAATAGTCGAGATAATACAAGCTGTCTTTGGTTTTTGATTAGTCAGATTTTGTGAAAATTCCAAGGTGCGTGGAATAGTCAGTAGTATATCTACAAATATATTCGAGAACCTTCGAAATGCTGGGCTTGGTATGGTGATCAACCTATTTCAAACCATTTCGAGAGATATTCACCGCATTAAAGAATGGTTTTACTCGAACTCACTATCACCAAATATATCAGAAACGAACGTACTATGCCTCCGTGGCAATCTTCCTGGATTATTACTAGGAGAGCATACTATAGTAAGAAAGAAAACTACAAAATGTCTTGGACTGCAGATTGATTCCTCATTGGAATTCGATACCACATCTTTAATCTAAGCAAAAAGCTGACCTCGTGATGCTATGCAATGCGAATAATTTCCAACAATTTGGGATATACTGCTACCAGGTCAGCATATTATGCTTTTATAGAATACCACCTAAGTTATGGCATCGCCTGCTGGGAAGCCTGTAACAAAACTCTTTTTGAAACAATGTTCACTCTACAGAAAAGAGCAGTTGTGTGAAGCAAAATTTAGGGAACCTTGTCGGTCTTTGTTTACACGTCAAGGTATTCTCACTCTCACGTCACTTTTCATTATCGAATCAGTCAGTCTAGTCCACAAAAATAGAATCAAATTAAAAAATTTCCAAAAAATTCCTTTGCCATCAACTAGCTTGATCATATATAACGGATTGAAGATGTACAACCACCTACCTACTTATATATAGGAAATTACAGAACACAAAAAATTCAAAAAAGTCTCAAAAAGTTACTTGCTACAAAAGCTTATTTCGAATTGGGGGAATATCTTAGTGACGTCTTTCAGTATCATCCTAGAGAATTAAAATATAACCCGTATACTTGGTCCTATTCCAATACAGATCTTCGCCTTCAAATTGCTTAAAAAATACTATTATTATATGTTATGCATGTTTCTATAATAGTTATGTTGTTTGTTGTACTTTTACACTCTATCTTTGTCTACAAGAATTACTTTCTTCTGACAATAAAGAATATTCTGATTCTGAGATAGGTTGAGCGCCTGATTATTTTTACTGAGAGCAATCAAAATAAGGAAAGACTTGTTGAATAAATATTTTAGCGTCCTCAGAGGGCGTCTCATCGCCACTGCTCTGGGTAACCCTGGCGGATCAGTTTCTCAGAAAACTATCCAAGGAAGTCTTATATTGCCTGAGTATGCAGATGACCTAGTAATAGTAGTCGCATTCTCAGGTATCATATCAGAACGGCATGAAGGAAACCAAACATAGTAGGCAGATATTGTGGGCTTGATAAATTCCATTCGCCACGAAAATCAAGGACTCAGGGTCACATGGAATCTCCTCAAAAAACAACACACAACACCGAGATAGCCCCCGGGATCTGTTCTGTATGAGAATGTACGGAACAAAAAGGGCTGAACTCAATATTTCACCCTACACTAGGTTCTTATGACTCATGATTGTATACGGCTCGATAGCGTGGTGGACACAGCAGACGAGGACAATGAGGCTACCGAAAGTGGCAACCGAAGCTCAGCTTGCTTGCGAGGTGCGTAATTAACAGGTTGATTCAGCGGCACACACTGATAAGCCAACTATAGCTATATGAATTATTGAAAACAGATTTTTCCTAAAATGTTGTAATTAGAATACCCAAGGCAGAAATGACCGACAGAGGAGCCCATGGAAACAGAACAGGCTTAGTTTACAGATGGCTCAAAGAAAAATAGATGCGTCGGGACCAGTATATACGGAGCTGGATGAAATGAAAAAGTTTCAATATGCAGCGGTGTTCCAGGTCGGGGTGGTGGTCATAGAGCCCTGTGCTGGGGGAAAAACTGAGGCGAAAAGTCGAAAAAAACTATAGCCATCCACTCAAATAGCAAGTGGCCATCCATCGTACATCAGGTCGATTCTAGACCAGTGTAGAACTGCATCTCTTCGTTGAGCAAACTGGGCAGCCACAATAGAGTAACGTTGGCTTGGGTGCTTAGACATGAGGATCACCAGGGCAATGAGAGCTCTATTGGGATCGAAACCGTTTTGTGGAATTTCGGAAGTTTAGCGTAGTGTGCTGCCAAATCACGAGAATGTAGGAATCAATACCCCGGAATGAGGCGGACAAGAGAGTTCATTGACGGATACTACCCCAAATTCAGAGCAGACTCCCTCAGTAACCATCGCAAGGTCATAAGAATAATGCTAAGCTTGCTAATGAGCCATTGACGTTCAGAAGACACATAAGCTCACTAGGCTTGGCAGAAGAAACCCAATGTAGGTTTTTTTATCTATTCATTTATTTACGCATACGCCAAGAAATACTGCAAGAAAGACGATGAAACCGCATGACATTGCGAGGGTCTTACAAAATCTAGGTGCGTGTAACATGGAGAAGGAAAACCAAAGGCTAAAAGATATATGAAAAAATAGATGTCAAGGGTGTAGATCCTTGTAAGACAGAAAGAGTCGGACGGTGAGCTCTGAAATCCAGCCATGGATCTCAACAATAGGTCTGGAATGGTTGTGGTGGACCTGGCCCTGAAGTTATAAATTCAATCTAATCACGATTACGACAGTCTTTCGATTAATCTGTTGTGATACTGTTTGATGAATGGATGTATTCTGATCGAGTTTCAAAAGAGGACTGACTCCAGCTGTTATTTGCTTCAAATTTCGTGGGAAAGAATTGAATAATTTCCAACCGACGAAACCAAAAAGGAGGAGGTTCTCTAGTCGACACGTATATTTTTTTTTCTTATCTTTTTTTTATGTATGATCACGCATAACTTTCCACTGAGACGTCCGATTCCGAGAATTCTCTTCTCAGTGAATAGGGTGTGTTTCGCAGTTGGTCCCATTTGAATTAAAAAAATAAAATCCACCCCTAAGGGTAGCAAAATGAAGGATATTGATCACTCACCCTCTGGATTCTGGTCTGTTAACCGATTCTATCAGGCATAACTTTGTACTGGGTTCTTCGATTTCGATGATTCTTCTCTTAATAGATAGGGTATAGTTCAAATTTGGATTTCGAATGAAATCATCCACCCTTACGGGTGGAAAAATGGGGAATAAATGATTTTTCACTTGTGAACATTGGCACACACGTATGTAGTTGACAATGACAGATCGCTACTGTCATTATTTTTGTTCCACATCCGTCACAAACATTATATTCTATGAAAGGATGGAATGATATACAAAGTAATGAAATAAACCAACCAGAACAACAAAAATAATTTATATTACAACAAATAGTAAAAGTAGATAATCATACTATTCAACTGGTAATAGTTGAAGTGAGGTGGGTAAGTAAGTATTTTGGAAGTAATCAAAAAACAAGTGGGTAGTAATTAGTAGATTTCAGCTACAAAAAATTGAAGAATAAGAACTTTTTAACAAAAAGATAAACCGACGAAATACGGAACTGAAAAGTAAAAAATAAAATAAACCTTCTTAGTCTCAATAACTAAGCTCCCAAACTAATGTAAGTAACTATTTTGAGTTGGCGCCAAACGAACAATCAACGGAGATCATTGAATTACTTCAAAAAAATTATCAGAATGTCAACTCGATGCCATCATTTCACGCCTTACCTAATTCATTTGCTTGTTCGTTTGGCGCCGACTCAAAATCAGGTACTTACATCAGTTTAGGAGCTCAGTTATTGAGACTATGAAGGTTCATTTTATTTTTTACTCTTCAGTTCCGTATTTCGTCGGTTTGATTTTTTGTCAAAAAGTTCTTGTACCTAGATGAAGGAATTTTCAGTATCCTATCTTTTTCTGGTTTGATAATAAATCAAGTTATTGCAGTTGTATACCATGTATCATGATGATGCTCTATCGGTAATCATTCAGATATTCGAGAGTGTTAATGAGTGATAACTTTGAGGAAATAAAGTTGTCGTATGTGAATTTTTTTTGAGGAAGTCAATAAAACATGAGTATCTCTACTGGCGTCTACACATTTATGTACAAAAATGCGTCAGAATTACACTTCAAGGAAGCGTTTTTCCACTGATAGGCATTGTTGGATATAGACATATAATATCCTATACATCGAATTGCATAGTTGATTACTCAGAATGTGTGAGGAATATCCATTGGCCAAGAATGAGAAATATAAAAACAAATTTGCGAACAACTGGTTTTAGATTTTGAAAAGGAGAATGGAATAGTTTCCAGAAGATCAATATATCATAGATGTGCTTTTATTCTAAAACTTGGAGAATACCGCTCCAATACAAATAATCATGAGAATAAAACTAGATATCCATTTATACCTAACCTCCACACAAACATTTATAGGACACACACACAAACCCTCGAGAATATTTATTATTGGCATTCATCTTGTTTACTTTAATCCAACGGAGTACCAATACATCAAAGGACAAAAGAATATCCGAGTTACCTGCCGCTTTGTAAATTGAATGGGTTTTCCCTGGCCTTCCTTTCAAATCGCGCATCTCGAAGATGTTGGTGATTCGAATAGTAGAATCTGACTCCACGAGGAATGTTCTGACTTTCTCTCTTTGTTATTTAAGCTGTGCTTTCATCAAGCTATTTGGATATCACGTATTTAAGAGGTATGTCAGGGCATCCCCCTTTTATCCGATTGCGCGACGCAAAGAAGGATAATGTGTTTATCATGTTGTATGTTTGTTCCTTTGGGGCGCTCTAGAGACCAGAAGCGTTTTGATGATTCTTCTATCGAATTGTCTTAATCTTGCGACATGACATCAATCAAAATTCGAAATGGCGACAACCAGAAGCCTTATTGTGATTAAAGGATAGACAGTAATAATCAAAATTCAATATGGCGACAACCAGTCGCCTTATTGTGCATAAAGACATGACAGTAGCGATGGAAATTCAATATGGTGAAACCAGAGCCATATTGTGAATAAAAACATGACAATAATAATCAAAATTTAATATGGCGACAACAAGACGCCATATTGTGACAAAATTCAATATGGCGACAACCAGACGCGATTATGAAAAAGTTATAACAGCATATGGCTTGGTACATCAGTAATTGGCTTATTTGCTCGTTAGTTGGTTAATTTCGGTTTCAGTTACTATTTCGTTTTCGTTACATTTTTAATACACTATTACTTGAATATTTTAATAGAACCTTAATCAAGTACAGTCAAACTCGGCTATAACGAACGGCTTGTTGACTGGAAATGGTTCATTATGAAGGATGGACGCTTTGAAGGAAATATGCAGTACAAGCATCCTGGTAGATTTTTTTTCACATAAATTGACAACACTATACATTTTTTGAAACCATAATCCAAATTCGTGCATTTGCGCACCCACTGTCAAATTTTATAATTATTTTCTGCTCAACCGACAATGTAATAGCCTTCCTGAATGGTTTTGTGGTAGGGATATCTATTTATTTATTCATTTAGTCATTTATTTATTCATTCATTTATTTATTCATTCATTTATTTATTTATTCATTATTTCATTCATTTATTCATTCATTCATTCATTTATTTACCTATTTATTCTTTCATTTATTTATTCATTCATTTATTTATTCATTCATTATTTTTATTTATTTATTCATTTATTCATTTATTTATTTTCATTATTCATTCATTTATTCATTTATTCATTTATTTATTTATTCATTTATTTATTTATTTATTTATTTATTTATTTATTCATTTATTTATTTATTTATTTATTTATTCATTTATTTATTCATTTATTTATTATTCATTTATTTTTTATTTATTTATTTATTTATTTATTTATTTATTTATTTATTTATTTATTTATTTATTATTTATTTATTTATTCATTTATTTATTTATTTATTTATTTATTTATTTATTTATTTATTTATTTATTTATTTATTTATTTATTTATTTATTCATTTATTTATTTATTCATTTATTTATTTATTTATTTATTTATTTATTTATTTATTTATTTATTTTATTTATTCATTTATTCATTTATTCATTTATTCATTTATTCATTTATTCATTTATTCATTTATTCATTTATTCATTTATTCATTTATTCATTTATTCATTTATTCATTTATTCATTTATTCATTTATTCATTTATTCATTTATTCATTTATTCATTTATTCATTTATTCATTTATTTATTTATTCATTTATTCATTTATCATTTATTCATTTATTCATTTATTCATTTATTCATTTTTTTTATTCATTTATTCATTCATTCATTCATTTATTCATTTATTCATTTATACATTCATTTATTTATTTATTTATTTATTTATTTATTTATTTATTTATTTATTCATTTATTTATTCATTTATTTATTTATTCATTTATTTATTTATTCATTTATTCATTCATTCATTTATTCATTTATTCATTCATTCATTTATTCATTTATTCATTTATTTATTTATTCATTTATTTATTTATTTATTTATTAATTTTTTTATTTTTTCCAGAAATAAAATATTTATTAAGGTAAAGATGAATATAGAATATAAAATGTAAATAAGTAAAATGTTCTATTCAAAACTTTGATTTGGTGTCCTCTTGATCATAGAAGAGGATGTATGCTTCTCCACTCACGATAGATTTTGGTAATAGCGGTGATATTCTCGAGTCATTGTACTCGTGCCATGTGCCTGCATAAGGGTGCCTACAGTAAGCGGTGTAGTGTCCATTAAAAGTTGTTCCGCTATGGTTGGATACAGCGTACGAGTTGTAGCGACACGGAGCTGCGTTATCTACTGCATAAATATTCATATCTAATCCATCGAGAGGAAAGTCAATGAAGACATTTAGTTTTCCTCTGAATCTCTCCATCTGCGAAAATCTTTTCAAGTGAATTACTAAAATTTTGGGGAATTTATGTATAGATAATGACTTCGTGCATTTTCTCCTTTCCTTGCATTTAGAACAAGTGGGTTTTTCGTCATTATCCAATATTCTTTTATTTCTATTCATTTATTTATTTATTTATTCATTTATTTATTTATTTATTTATTATTATTTATTTATTCATTTATTTATTCATTTATTTATTCATTTATTCATTTATTTATTCATTTATTTATTATACATACAGACCATTAGTCTAGTCACATGGATAAATTGTTAGTAAGTACACTATAATATTAGCTATTATACATTGATCATAATTACTAGATTATTAATTACTGATACCAGAATTGTAGGGAGTCGTTCAGAACTGCACTAAGTGGTTTTGTGAAATATATGTTCAGTTTCACAGAGTTAAATTCAATATTGGTTCTAGCATTTTTCATTTGTGAAACCTTCCATGTTAACGATTTCTCCATCCCTGACTCCTTCCTGTAACCATGTTTCCGTTATCATTGATATGTCGTAGTCATCTTCCAAAGATCTCCTAAAGAATTCATCGCATTTTGTGTTCAACCCCCTAACATTCGGGTAATATAGCGTAGTTGATCCTAGTATTGTGAAACGATTAGTAACCCTAATACATGCATATAACAAATACACTAAACTGAAATAAACAAAATAAAATATTAGATAGATTATGAATTCAGATGTATTCAATCATTCAGAGAATATTCATTAATTATCATCATATGAACAATATAAACCTAACTTCATGTGGAACAAAACAGTCGAGGGGAAAAAAAAGGTAGACAAGGTAGACAAAAAAAGTTGAAGTTTTTCATCCGCCTTCATCAAATCTGATTCTTCATTCATCATTTTCACATGGTTGCCAACTTCCGTGTATATCTTTCCATATCTAGTCCAGACATTCTATGCACCCTGTTTTTTCTTCGTTGACATTAAAAATTGGTAGCGTCTTTCAATCAAATCCTCGTTCAAATATATCCCGGTACCCTTCAATGCAGCTCTGGCTCTGTAGACTTCGTTTCGCTTCAGGTATGTGACGAAGTCTACTATGACCGTTCTTGGCTTCTGAGTATTCTCATTTAATTTACCAATACGAAAGACGTTGTTGATTTCTCCAAGTACGCATTTGATTTTCATCCCATCATTAAATAGATGAAGGATACTACCTTGTAGATTTCCGTTAACATCTTCCTTCATTCCAACCAGCCTCGACGTATTCATCTTATTTGTCTGCTCAAATTAATCTAATTTGTTCCTCAGTAGCGAAACTTCTTCTTGATTGGAATGGGCTAGTTCATCTGAAGCATTCAATTTGATCGCCACGTTATTTAACTTGGTATCCATTTTCTCAAATTGCTTACTCAGTTTTTCCAGCTGCTCCTATATTTTGGCTGTGATTTTTGGAGCCAATTTATTTATTATCATTTCTAGAGTAGTTTCATCGATATTACTCGATGCTGTTGAAGCACTAGCTCGAGTTATTTTGCTCATTTTACGTAAATTGGCAACACTGTTCGGAATTGTCTCGATATATAAGAGCTAAGAGTATCTATTCTTAATTCCCACTTCCACAAAGTATAAAAACTTTATAATCCACGCATAACGGTACTTTCAGAGATATGACTTTGTTCACAGGTTCAAAAGTCGTGAAGTAACACTAAGAATATCGAAAATACAGAGCTCACTACGCCGACGTTTACAGTACCATAGCCATTAACCACACGTACTACCATTAGGTACGCCATGTATCTAACAAATCCCTAATAGAGGAATGGGGGAATCAAAAATATTGAATTCGATTCTTTGCATTCGTAAAATTTCGCAAATTATCGGCACTTGTTTGAATAATCTTTCCTCGGTAGTTCGTTATAACCGAGTTTGACTGTATCTTGTTAGTAACTGAAATTATCCATCTACTTTTTTGTTGTATATTCATTCGTTATTAGTGGAATCGTTCATTTACTTTGTTAGAGTATGATTCAGTACACATGGTGAGAGTTTGTATCTATTTGTTGTATACCTTAGTATTATACAACTCGCATTGGTCCAAATTCGGAAACGTCGTCTGTCGTTGCAAATCTTCTCGTAAAACCGAAAAAGCCCGAAAAGAAAGTGTACGTCGCGAAACTCAGTCTCCTGCATCGCGACAGAAACTATTGCAATACGTTAGAGATCAAATTCGTCCCAGTTATAATAGCCCAATCACCCACAAAAAAGGAAAGACTATTTATTATATGAAACTTCGAAAAGAATGGCGGAGTATCGTAATATCGGGAATCTAATCAAAGTCGAGTTAGTAAACAAAAAAGTGTAAAATAAAACAAGTTCATTTAAAAAAATAAAAAACTCGACTGCGTAAAAAGTGTATTTTAAAAAAGGTGGAAACAAGATGACCAGACAATATTGTCAGAAAATTATGTTTTTAGAGGTTAACTATTAAACTTTATACTGTAAACAATCTCACGCAGCCAGAGATTATAAATATAACCGAATAAAATCAATTCTCAAAAATTATATGGATGCTCTGAAAAAGGAGAACAGTGAATTGAAAATTGCGATGGATTACATGGAGCAAACATCGATAAACAAAAATGTGCGTTTTTTTTGGTATTCAAGAAAATAGTGGCGGAGATTCATTTGGTGTTATTCTGAAGGTTACCAGTCAGACAATGAAAGTGAAAAACTTTACGGAAATGTCATAGGGTACCGAACAAAAACAGAAATACCGATAATTCGAGTCTGCCGGTAGAACTGGTGCAATTTTTGACGCAGCAGTGGTGCGTGAAAAAATCTTGAGTAACCGAAAAATTCTTAAATCAGGAATATCCATACAAGAAGATTTAACGAAAATGAGGCTAGCCCTGATGAAAAGTGCAATAGACAAATTAACGAAAAAACATGTTTAGTGTCGCAACGGCAACATTCTCCTGAAGTATAATGAATATGTGCATCGAATACAGCAGTAGAGTGACTTTCTACGTATCAAATAGGTATATTTCATCTTCTTTTCTAGAACGCTTCTGAACAATGCACTCAAACTATTACGCAATGTCTTTCAATTTTTTCCTTATTTAATCATAAACAGTGAAATAAAAATTCATGTTAATTTTTCTTATGTTCAGTTTATTTTTTAAACTGATGTCATTGATATTGAAGTAAACATAATCAGTAACAATATTACTGATCTTATCAATATTCATGCTCCCAAAAAACTTCCACTCTAAGAAACGAAGAACATGCACCTTGGAGCACTGATACCATCAAAACCATGCGAAAAATTAGGGATAAAGCCTTTCATAAATTTCAAAAAGTCAACTGCCACACCACTGGTCTTATTTTAAACAAATGAGAAATTATACAACGAATGCAATCAAAGCTGAAAAAAAAGTATAGCTGAACTTAAAAAAGCGAATGTCACAAAAAAAACTATGGAATTCCGGATTTTTTTACTAATGTCGAAAACATTAAAAAATATTTTATTGAGTCTACGGAAAATTGCATACAAAAAAACAGTGAACTGACCAATTATTTAATCATAATATTAAAAAATGGAATTAAAAGCAATTTTGCTCTAAAACAAGTCTCAAGAAAAAAACTGTTTGTGATATAATAGTAAATATAAAATCTCAAGCATCTGGCAATGATGATATAAATAAAACAATCATTCAACTTTGTTGTCCTCTTATAATACCCATTATCAATGTATCTCGAAAAATTATTTTCCCAGCACATGGAAGTTTGCTAAAGTCATCCCTTCACTGAAAATGAGTCAATCAATGGAATACAATGATCTTAGTTCAATTAGTATTCTGCCAACTTGCTCGAAAATTATCGAAAAATTGATGGAAACACAAATACGTAACTTTTTGAGAATCAGTACCACCCAAACAATCGGGATTCAGAAAAGGGTATAGCTGTGCAACAGCCCATTTAGATGTGTTGGACGACATCTTGGAGGTGACTGATGAAAAATAAATAAGTATATTAATTCTACTTGAGTATTCGAAAGCATTTGATGTAATCGATCATGATATTCTCTTATCAATGTCATACTACTTCGGATTCAGTGAGTCACGCTCTCTAATGGCTTCATATCTGCATAATAGAACACAGATAGTAAAAGTTAATGATAAATCCACTCCCATGAAACTGCCTTATGGAGTACCTCAGGGGAGTATCCTGGGCCCTCTCTTATTATCATTGTATACTTAGAACTTCATTAACGTTTTGAAACACTGTAACTTTCATTTTTACGCTGATACCCAATTGAGTTTCTCATTCAAATTCTCGGATTTGACAGTAGCCGTATTATTACCGATCTCGATTCCTTGCACAAATTATCAACCGATCATTCTCTGAAAATGAATCCAAAAAAATCCGTGTCTATGATATTTGGTAAACAAAATACCTCAGACTTACCAAATAATCAAGTCGCCTAGAAAATAGGAGATACGGAAATACATATTAAAGGTTCACACAAAAATGTGGGCTCGATACATCTATACTTTTCAAAGAATTATTACGAATAAATTGAGGAATACCTACTATTGTCTCAAGCTGATTTACACGCAAAATCAGTTCCTGTCAGTGCAGGTGAAAAAAATGCTATATCATTCATTGGTACTGTCACACTTCAACCACTGCGATGTAGTATACAGTCCTTGTTTGAATAGAGTAGATGCCCGTCGAATACAGAAATTGCAAACATCGTGAATTCGTCTCATATTCATGGTATACGTAAATTTAGTCGAATATATATTTCTGAGAAGCACACAACATCTACAATGGCTCAATATGTATAACAGGCGACGTCAACATATGGCGTGTATCTTCCACAATATCCTGAAAAGAACAAGCCACCGTATCTTCATAAAAAACTTAAATTCAGGACAGATATCCATAATTTGAACATTCACCGTCAACCACTACTTACTGTTCCAAAACACACTAAAGAAATATATAGACGTTCTTCCTCCTACAATGTCGCGATTTGTATCAATAATATTTTCAAACTAGACAGTACATTTCTAAAATTACCTCGAACAGCATTCGGTTTCAAATTCAAACAATATTAACTCAATGCCCAGTAAACCCATGACTAGATTATAAATAATGCTATTTCTCTTTCTTTTCTCTCCTTATGCGCTTTTTTCTGTTTATTCTTTTGTTCTCTTCTATTTTTATCTCTCCTTTGAATTCACTATGAACATTGTAGAATCATATTCCTTCATCTCTTATTTTGACCGTGCCTTTCACTCACTGATATATGTGTGTCGGAAATTGATGTTTTTCATTTAATTGTTACTATTATCATTTATATATATACACATTTCACTGTATTACATGGTGGGTAATAAAACTATTATTATTATTATGTATTTGGCCCATACTTGCTTTTATCTTACAAACTGTTTGTATGTCAAAGTTGTTAGAAGATGTTGACAGATCAGTGAAGATTACTGCCAAAGAAAAAGTTAACCTCTATACACCCAACTCCTTCATTTATGATTCCATAATGAAAAAGATTTGTTGAACTCTTCTTAATAGTAGAAACGTGCAATTGTCGCATGTTTGAAACGAGTAAATATATTCTACTTCGAACAAAGTAGAATATATTTACTCGTTCTTAACACTGGTGGAAATCGACCAATAGTATGTAGTCAAAAGCTGGTCAATATAACGTCGTTACAAGCCTGGGACGATGAATATATAAAAATCCTTGTATCCTCTTCATTAATCTTTCCATTCAAATGGATACCTTCCTTTCAGGGAAGGCAATTATGTGTTTTTCATAATCTATAAGAAAAACTTGAATAATTTCTTTCGAACTTTTGACAACGTTGGGGAGTGAGGGAATTTTAACGAAAAACTTGGCGAATTTCTGGAAACAAGTCCAAATTTCCATCGTTAACTTTTATATTTTTCTCTTTCCTTGCTAACAGCTCCTAACTTCATAATGATGGAGATATACACAAATAACAATTTGTTTCCGCGTTCAGTGGCGTAGTCGTAGTGTTTTTATTGCCATTTGGCATCAAACATGATGTTCATCGGAAACTTATTGCAATTGAGGGCGTAGACATGTGATGTGCAGTGATGGAAGAGCTTATGATCTTGGAATCCATTGTTCTGGATTGAGATCATTATCTGAGCATTTCTCTTCAATTGGTTTTGAAATCGGAAAATCAGAATACGATGCTTAAAAGATCTGTATGAAATGAAGATTATTTTTTCACAGATTTTTCATAAAATGAGTTTATTGTCAATTAACTATTCTTTAAGACTTCTCGTTCACATTCAAAGTCAGATAATTGTTAAACAAAAGCCCCTAAAATTATTTCGCTCCGTAGAGAACTTTTGACAACTATACTCAATGAGATTATCAACTTGTGGTATTTTCAATAGTTATAATCTATTAATTTTAAATTATGTAAGCAACAATTTGTTTTAAATAAAAATTCGAAGAAAAATTAAAGACAAACTTTTATTTTTACAAATGCACTAAAGAAGAAAATGAAATGACTTTCATTGTTTGATCTAGGTTATTCTGTGAGTAACAGATTCAAAATATTTCCGCGCAAGAATATCTATTTTGTATCCGCGGTAAGCTTTTGAATCTGCTAGATCAAACGATGAAATAAATTATTTTTTGTTTTTAGTGCATTTGTATGAATAAAAGTTTGACTTAATGTTTTTTTTTATTTTTTTTTTAACTTTTTGATTGTTTTTTATCAAAACTAATAAAAGCTTTTTTTAAAATTTTTGTGTCGTTTATTTATTTTTCAATTTTTAGTATTTATGATGTTGAATAACTAGTTTAGTGATTTCTCCCTAATTTATTTCTGAATTTTGCGACCCTGAAAACCTAGGTACCAATTTTGAATAGAATCGGACTATAATAAAAAAAATCATCCGCCATATTGAAGCCGCCATTTCGTTTTTTTCCCTGACAAAAATTTCATGAGGCATTGTCAGCGGAATGATGTACACCTGCCAAATTCCAAATCAATAGGACGATTAGAAGTGGGTCAAATTTAACTTGCAAGATTTGGTTATAGACCGACACACATATAGACACACACACACACACACACCCAGACAGACACCGTAATTTATTGTTTTTTTTTTATGTTCTGGTTCCCACGAAAAGGGATATGCTGTAATGTTCAGAGAACATCGTGGGAACCAAGGGAAAGAAGGTAGGAGTTGGTGTTCTTCTTAAATTTCTGGAGGTTGTATGCCTCGGGAACCTCCTAGGAATGGTTCAAACCTCGCTGTTCGTTGGATGAACGAGTCTTTGGAAAGAGATGTTCTGCAGGTCTCCAAAGTGACCACGAAGGGGTGTGATGACTGAACATGACGGGTTAGTCTCGAAGAGACTGCCAAAGCAGGAACGATTGTTGATATTTCAGAAGAGCATCGCTCATGAAAATATCTATAAAATAGAGACAAATCACCAACTTTTCTAGATTTTAAAAAGCTATTTCAAGTCGATTCAAATTTTAAGCGCTATTTGTTTAAAAAATTAAATAAAATAATAGACTGATAAAATTGTTTTTGCGAATCAATTTGTTAAATTTTTTTATGATTTTGAAAAATATAAAATGTTCGAAAAATATTGCTGGAGAAGATTATTTTCATTGTTTGAACAAAATATTAAAAAAACGTTTTGATCTCAAATTCGATAATGAATGCAATGAATAAACTCCAAACTACTTATATTATTGGTGGTGGTGTCTTACTTTAACGAATACTTTCCATTCAGAAAATTATATAACCAGACAAAAACTAACAAAAAGTGGGTTTCAGATTGAATGAAAATATCAAATAGCGAATTGAAGAATCATTTTATCTTGAAATCCAGCTACCTAATCCTAACAGAGCCATTTAAAGCTCAAAAAAGTAACACGAACATACTTATAAAAAATACAAAGAAATCTTCTAACTTTCAAAACAAAATAATCAGCTCCCAAAATACTTGTAAAGCTACATGGGAAGTAGCACATGAATTATCTGACCGACAAAAACAACAATGAAACATGAGTATCTCACAAGATGGTCATATTATTGAAGATCCCACTCAGGTCGCAAATGCTCTAAACAGTTTCTTGTCAATTCACCAGTCAAACTAACGATAAAAATTCCAGCTACTCGTAATCAAGCTCATGAGGCTGCAGAAATTCAAAAAATACTATATTTTTCAGGCCATTTTCCTAATTCGAGCTCCTCTCACTACTGAAGCGCAAATTAAAAAATCATCCGGTTTTGATGAAATTCCAGCATTTTTACTGAAAAAAACCATTGAATATATTATCGAACCCATCACCTTTATAGTTAATCTTTCTTTTCAAACAGGTGAATGTCCACAATCACTGAAGACCAAACAAGGTGCCACACAACTCTCCTTCTCATTTAAAATTTTTGAGGAGGTGCTCATAATTCAGAGCAGGTGCAAGAAGGGGGTAATATTTTCATACTGTAAATTGTCAAATTGACGACTTGTTTCATGTATTTTTGAACAATTACATGATAACGCTAAACATGAATCAACTCCATACCTATGGACCACACTGTATGAGGTTGTATGTCTTTGTGGTTATATTTTCTGAATGGAATGACCAAGATGAGTTTCTATCTCACATAAATGTTCTGTCACTAGTGGAAAAACAAATATATTCTCCAGGAAACCATTTATTACTAATATAATTCAAAAAAACATGTGTACATCATTTTCTTCAATTTATACACTTCATTACATAATTTATATTTGACCACGACAGTCATCAGCAGAATTCAATATGGAATCGGGTGGCTCACTCAGGATGATCCACTCGGGAAAACTCTTGGACAAATGGTCGAACGAAAAAATGATGGAACCCGTCAAATTTCATTTATCGGGAGAAGTTTTTGAAGATGTTTTTGTCACCTGTCATTGTTTTCTCCTCCCCTGAAGAATCTCTCCTTCAGGAATTTCAAATGGGAATATGTGTCGAGTGGCACCTCATTCGAATGTATTTCCACCCCGATAATAGCTGTGTGTAGTTTTTGCATATTGCTTCATTTGTTTTCGAAATATTAGGGTTGGCTCACTCAAGTTGATCCACCTTGGGTAACTCTTGAAATTCTGAAGAAATCAAGGATGTCATGAAAAATAGAGATGTAGGAATTTTCACCTTTACTCTTAAAGCTGAGAAACAACAGGCCTTCATTCTTCAAGGCCTCGATAACTAACCAACACCTAAGGGAATTGAAAAGTGGCTCCAAGGAGAGCATAACTTGGAAACTAAAAATATTTACCGAATGAGGAAGACTAAAAAACCACTCCACCTCATAATAACAGACGGAAAAACCACCCTCTCAATCTTGAAGAGGTATATAAAAACAGTAAGGAGAACCAAGGTAGATTGGGAAATTAGGAAGACGGAAGGTGCACTAACTCAATGAAGGAGGTGTCAAAGATGGGGGCACGCAGCACGAAACTGTAACCTCCCACGCAGATGCCTGAAATGCGCAGATGAGCACCTGACAAAAGAACGCCCAAGAAGCCCAAACAAACCAGCTCAATGCGCCAACTGCAATAAAGGCGAAGCCCATATAGAAAAACATGCGGAAAGAGAAGAACAAGCTTCGACACACCCCGTAAAAGGTCTAGAGCAAACTCAATCAAGACAAGAACAAACAGCACAAGAATACCAACTCACCCTGTAAGAGGCCAAGGGGTTCGAGAAACAGAAATGACAAGCTGAACTCACAAACGGACACACTTCAAATCACCACAAAAATCTATACTCAAAATAACCTCAAATCAAATACAAAATCAAATCACCACAAAACAAAATCCACACAAAACTCACCCTCGAATCGAACACAATGAAAACTTACTCAAATAACCACACAAACTACCTACAAACCAAACACTCAAAGTTCACACAAATTCACTCACTCAATTCCTCAAAACACAATAAATAATTTTAAACACCACTCAAACACCCACTTTTCCAAACCCCTAACCAGGTTTTTCACTTCAAAACTTTTCCTGGAAATTTACTACAGAACAGAACAACACAAAACGCAAAACTCAAAGAGCAAATCCTTCAAACATCGGCATAAACGATAAGTGGAAGGCTAAAAAAACATACCCCCAAATAATCACGTACTGACTAAAAGCTCAGAGAACAGCATCAAAATCTGCTCGGAGGGGCTTGTTCCTCGTTCACTCGAAAGTAATAGTCCGTCTTGAGGCCGGGATGTCGTCTGGAGTACTGGGAACGGTGCTCCAGGGGACGGTCCGGCTCTCTTCGGGCTGGGGGTTACGTGAATGTACTAGAGAACAATGAATGATAAATCTTATCGGATTGGATTGGTAACTCTTGAACAAATGGTCGAATGACAAAATGTCAACACGTCACACGTCAAAGTTCATTTGTAGGGGAGGTTTCGTGGGATGAATTTGTTATCTGTCATTGCTTCCTCCTTCCCTAAAAAGAACCACCCTGTCAAGGATTCTCTTGGAAATATGGGTCGAGTGATACCTCATTCATAAGTTATGGCCACCCCGATAATAAGTGTGTGTAGCTTTTGCATATTGCTCCATTTGTTTCCGAAATATTAGGGTTGGCCAACTCAAGATGATCCACCCTGAGGTGCGTTCGATTATAGACTCTAGAGTAGAGTGAAGTTTTTGAAGGTTTCTTAAATTTACTCTCGAGTTGAGTACTATTCATGTAATATTCGAACGGTGCGGAATTTATTTGGAGTTGTTTACAAGGTCCGAGTGACAGAAGGTTCTGACACAGTTTATAGCCTTCTTTAGCTATAAACTGTGGTTCTGACATCGGAAATATTGTTAAAAAAAAACGAAAAATGACAAAAACATTGAAAGTTGATGAAAACCGAAGGAAAATATTGTTGACAATAGCAAATAACTTTTCTAGAATCTTGTTCGCCAATTGTAAATTGAATGTTAGTATTTATAGTAAGGGACGACAATGGCAGATTCGAATGTCATGTGATGCTTTCGAAGCAGCTTTATTAAAAATAGGGCCTAGGTTAAGAATTCGAGTGGGAAATTATGAACTTGGCAGACCATATGTATCTCCAAGATTACAACTATTATCAGTGAACAGTATTAAACACTTTCACATAAATAATCTCAATCTTGGATTTGCTGTGAGAGTGTGAGACACAGCATAAAGAGGTTTTCCGTCCCCCAGAGTTGTGTCAATTTTGTGGAGTTAAATAAACCCAGCTATTTTGTAGAGTTACGAGAGTTAACTCGGTAGCGAATACTCGGGTCTTTTCGAACGACAGTCTTATAGTGAAATATAACTTTACGATTTTCGAACGCTATTTAGTAAATTATACTCGATGGAGTTAATAATCGAACGTTCCGCTGGATAACTTTTGAACAGATGGTCGAATGGAAGAACACGTGAACTTGTATTTGATTGAAACAACTACAAGTCATGAGAATTGCTCAAAATGTGCAACATTCATAGCTAGACAATGGTACAAGCTATTTCAAAATTATTTTTGTACTCGGGAAAATGTTCTTTGTGGAATTGTTGCACATTCTCTGATAATTCTTTTTTCCGAATCATGAAGATCGACAGATGTTCTGTAAATGACAGACTCCAAAGAAAAGAATCTTATGGGAACAAGATCAGGATGGTTCCCTAGGGAAGGCGAAAGCAATGACAGCTAACAAATTCATCTTATGAAACGTCCCCTTACAAATGAGCTTTAACGTGTTTCAGCATTTTGTCATTCGAGCATTTATTTAAGAGTAAACCAGGGTGGATCATGTTGATTGGGCCACCAGGTATATTTTTCCCTTTTTTTTCTAGACCAGTTTCCAAACATAGCACCACATATTATCTACGCAGAGTTGACACTATATACGGAAATAATATTTTTCCTATATCTATCTCGTAGGGGAAAACAACTAAACAAGAAAAAATCACGTTTACCCTTTTATGCGTCCCAAAAACATTATCAATATTATTCTGGATGGAGCTTTCCTGAAGTTTCCCACTATGCTTAATACCCGATTCGGGTAAAACTCCATTTCGAAGTTTTTGTGGTCGAAATTTGTAGGCACTGTCACGTCTCTTATGCTATCGTGGAACGAAACGATATCACTCTGAGACATTGTTACACAAGGTGCTGTTGTGAATTAATTGATTGCCGGGAAAGAATCGTTTTGGGCCTTTATGCGCAGATTTGGACCAGACATTACGAGGAAATAGAGAAAAGTTACTATTGATTGAACATTTTTCGATGGAAGGTATAGTTTGTTATGAATTTTTATTTGTGATATCTTCACAATTGAGGAAGATCATGAAAATTCATAACGAAAGCATGAATGATCCCCAAGGGTTGAATGAAAAGGGATACTATAATGCTTTATCAAATTGGAAAAGTCAGCTGATTATGACCCAATCTCGATCTATCGTTCTCTAACTATTCCATTCCATCGAAAATGGTTGGAATGTGTTAAATGAATACACTTGTTTCTTGTCTAATTGTCTTGTGTTAGTCCATTGTTCGAAAAGTGTAAATTATTGAATCTGCTATGATACGTTACGGCGTTTTGTTATTCTGGATTCGAAAACATACTGATAGAATTTCACTTTTGTCAGTAACGTATCGTTTGAAGTTTTTTTTTATACGACTGCCTCATAAAATAAGGTTTTCCGCACGGAAAACTCGCTCCGAAAGTGGTACTTTGCACACACCGTGTGCAGAACACTTGGCGCACGGATATGACATCTTTGCGCACGGATCTCTCGTTCACTGTGATTTTTTTTTGGTTCTCTCCTAACAACGTAAAAATTTTGCATTGTTTCAAGTTGGCTGAGTTCCATGCAACCGTCACGAGTCTATTGTTTTGTTGATTGGATACTTAAAAAAATTATTGTTTCCAAAGTTTGTTGAAAAAATGTGGGATTCTGCGGAAATTTTGCAAAGATCATCATAAGTTCCGAACTACTGCCAACAAAATCAAGAAGCAGGTATGAAGCTGAGTTGAAACGATTTATGGAATGGAGACTGGCCAATAATGTCGAAACCTTCTCGGAAATTGCAGTGAACTTTCCAAAAAATATAAATCCCCGACATTCTGGACGACTTATTCGATGCTTAAATCAACGTCAACTGCAAATCACAACATAGATCTTGGAAGCTATAGAAAGTTGCAAGCGTTAGTCAAACGATAATCCGAAAACTACGTCCCAAAGAAATCCCGAATCCTCACAGAAAACGATTTTTGCTGGTTTTTGACGACAACATCAGACGACAAATATTAACTTATCAAGTCGGTGGTGGCAGTTGGACTCTTTGGAGCATGTCAAACAGAGGAATTTTGTTATCACAAAATAGAAGACACGTAAGATTTCGGCAGTACTATGCTGATCGAACTGATGAATACAAAAACGAAGATACCGAAGTCCTTCACAGTTTCAGGAAACCTTTACACCGTCCTGTGCTCTGTGCTCTCCTCTCTTCCAATCTGGAGTTTCAGCAGGTTTCTCAATAGAAACGAGTTTTACAAAGAAAAATAAGATATGTGTGGTTTCTATTTACTGTTGTATGAAAAGTATCGCAAAAAACTTGTTTGGAAACCTCTTTGCACACTCGCTACTCTTGTGGATCTCGCCTTCGGCTCAGTCCACCAACTTGTCTCGATCGTGTGCAAAGAGTCGTTTTCAAACCTTGTTGTTCAATATACTATTGTTTCCTAATTGAAATGAAGGAAAAATGTTTTCTATAACTAATAAAAAGAAAGAGAGTTTTCTTTGTTTCATTTCCGAGGAAGCCACCATCCGCCTACAGCTGTTTCATGATTTCCCAATCATCATGACGGCTTGTGGTCTTCCTCGAATTTGAATTAAACCTCTCAGACAAAGTGTGTCTTCCGGCAAGGAATGGAGATCTGAAATGCACACATTATAGATGTGACATTTATAATTTGCGAAGTGAAACTCAAACCTGGTTCTGTGGAGTTCAAAGGCAGGAAATTTTGTGCAATATTGATAGGTCTCCAACAGATGTCAGTAAAAGCCAATCCACAACACAAAAAGCCAAGCTTCAAGTGCGTTCAGAGAAGCGCAAACAAATAACAAAAGGAAGAGAGTTGTGTTTCATTCCGAGGAAGCCACCATCGGCCTACAGCTGTTTCATGGTTTCCCAATTGAAAAAATAATTTCATTGTTACATAGAAATTTATCAATAATTGTTTGAAAATGAGTCAATTCAAAGCTTTATCATTGGAAGCAATAGGTGACAGTATAGAAAACAGTGAGCCTTATGATACAATGCAAACAAAAACAAATTGAAAATTAAAAACAACACTCAACAACGACCTTGACTGATACATTTCAGCCATTCCTGATCTTTCCAGGAACAAATCTTATGCAAGGATGGCATTCAAAACTCATGATTCCTTGAGATCGGAATCAACTCGAACAAAACCAATAAACGGAGAACAAAATTCGATCAATTGTATATACAGTGTTTTGTGTGTCCCTATTGAAGTAAACATAGGAGGAACGTCAAGACTCTCAAGAATAAGAATATATGAACACAAGAATAATATAAAGAAAACGATGGCGCGACCAGTCGGAAAGGTGACTTTCATAAATAAATTATTGATTCTGAAAGAGCCATCAATAAAGCTGAACCATGTGTCAGGAAAAATAGGACATCTATTCACTGGAGAACATAAACAGCATTCCTATTTTTCTATAAACTACAGTAAAAAATTGAAAAAGTATTCAAATTCTCTGATCAAATATAATCTTACAACTTACTCTCCTGGAAACTCCAACGATATTTCTAACGGTTTTTTTTTGGAGTGAGAACCCTATCGGCCCCATGGGATATTCTCCATACTATGATCCCATGTGCCATGACTGACTGAAAGTATGCAAAATACATTATCATGAATACATATTTTTCGACGGTCTTCCTGGGTTGGTACAGGAGATAACAATTTGGAGCTAGTTTTTCGCACACTCCATTCATATGGGTAGACCATGTACAGTGTTCATTCACATGGAGCCAAAAGAACTTCATAGAAGGTGCTTGAGTGATAGATCTGCCGTTAGATCTCAGCAACAAGCTGTGATCGAATTTATTATTCGACTGACTGAATCTTATAAACTTTGTCTTCCCCATGTTCAAAACTAATTCATTTGAAGAGAACCATTCTACAGATATTTTGATTTCTTCATTGGCCTCCAAAACTGTTTGCTCTACATTTCTCCCTGTAGTTATGAGGGAGGTGTCATATGCATACATTATACAACTCTCATTAGAAATGTCATTCACGTATATCAGATATAATGGAGGACCTAAAACAGAGCCCTGGGTAACTCCTATATCATTTATTGTTTTCAACGAAGTGTGATTGTTTGCTTGAACATATTGCATCCTGTTCGTGAGATAACTCCTTAGCCAATCATGTTCCACTCCTCTGAAACCGTACAGTTCTATTTTTGTTAGAGAATTTCATGGTTGACAAGATCGAATGCCTTGCTCAGATCCAAAAAGGTACGAACCACCTTGTTACCTTTGTCTAACTCCTCCGAAGGTCTATTCACAAGCGTCGCCATTGCATTCGAGGTGGATCTGCAGGCTCTGGTCCAATATATTGGGTTGATGAGTTGGTCCCAGCTAGTTCATCAGCTTTTTCATTGCCCTTGACGCCAGTGTCCTGGAATTTCTATCAAAATTATTTTGTTGTGTTCTGCTAGGGCACTGAGTTCTTCTCGGCATTCCCATACCAGTCTTGATGTCACTTTTGGGTTCGTGAGAGCTTTCAGTGATGCCTGGCTGTCTGTGCATATTTTGATCCGTGCGTTGCGCACCTGCCTCATGTTGTTTTATCTCACGCATTGCAAGATTGCGTACATTTCCGATTGGAGGTATTCATTCCCAGTGAGGTGCACATTTGGGAGTTTCTTTCCGCACTGTATATACCAGCACTACTTCCTTCTTTGGTCTTGGATCTGTCTGTGTACCAGATCCACTCTCCAGGTTTGCTCTTGATGATGTCGTCTGCCAATTTCCTTCGGTCTTGTATGATCACCTCGAAATTTGTGTCAAAGAAGTATCTAGGAGTTGTGTAGTCCGTTGGTTTCATTTCAAGAATGTTGCCTCCCACTATTTCCTTTATATTGTTGTGATCCGATCTGTTGCTCGTATTTTGTAGGCCTAGAACTCCTATTCTTCTCCCCTCCCCATGATTTTTATGTCAATCGGTGGAAGGTCCAATAGTGCTTCCATGGCTGCTGTTGGTGTTTTTTTCATAGCCTCCGTTATGCTGAGGAGGCAAGTCTTTGTAACTTGCTCATCTCAGTCGCGGCTATTTTTTGGGTTGCCTTTGTTCACTATACCAAAGATGCATAGGTGATGATGGGTTTATATACACTATTTTGGGACGTAGCCCCCATGTATTTCCGTGTGTTCTTCTGGCTACCATTAGTGCCACCTCAGCTTTCTTCTTTACTTTCACCAGTTGTTTGTTCCATGTTAATTTCGAGTCTAGGACTACCCTAAGATATTCAACTTCCTCGACAGCTGGATGTTGGTTCCTTGGAGGGTTAGAGGTCATATGCCCTCTAGGTTCCTTCTGCGGGTAAAAGCTAGATTTAGAGGGGCTGACATTCAAACCCTCCACATTTATCCATGTAATGACCAGATCTAGGGCCGTTTGCATTCTCTCCCTAACTGTGGTGTGGTGTGGTGTGGCGTTGGACTATAATGACTATGTCGTCTCCTTACCCAAGTGTTTTATGTTCACTCCTCTCTAGTGTGATTAGCAGGTCTTTCACCACCAGGTTCTAGAGCAGTGGGGACAGTACACCCCCCTGCGGACAGCCCTTGGTGGAAAAAAACTTTAAAACTTTGCATCATTGTTCAGTATAAAATTTGGAATTATTTTAATTTTGTGTGAATAAGAAAGATGTTTTGCATTAAGAATTCACGAGAAAAATCGGCATTAATGATCATTAGAGATCTGATGAATAAGCGAAAATGGAGAAAACTTCCGTTGAAAGTCAAAATAGATAGACGCATGTAGTCTTGGATTTCCTCCTCCAAGAGAAACAACTAACTGCCTGGACTATAACAATTACATAAAAAATATGAAAAATCAATGTGTCGGATATCAAGAGCAGCTGCGCATAAATTTGTAGCCAAACTTCTTCCTTGTCAATGGTACGTGATATAACGAGAATTAATGAGGTTCTCCAAGAATTCCCTCGCATGGAGAATTTCATTATAATTTCAGGAAAAACGGTATATGGAAGATTTTGGAATGACTTTATATGCTGAAATATGTAATGGAATAATACGTTTCCAGACACGTACCAAAATGATCCATTTTGAGGGGTCAATATGTTGGAGGGTATTACGAAAAGGAGGGGTTGGATTGAACTGAAACCTGACTACTGCAATGAGTCATTACTGAAAAGTTTGAAAAAGTACAGACGTGCAGTTCTATTGATATATTTCTCCGAGTATACTATCGAAATACTTTTTAATTAAAGTGCAAATCAGTCAATTTTCATCGATACATTTCTGCGTTCTAGGATAGAGCTATTTGAAGAACTTTTAGAATTTCACTCACGTAACTTTTGTATGTTGACTTCCTGATATATTCACAACAGAACTGATCATATATTTGATCCTGCATTCTTTAGTGACCTTTCGAAATCTACTACTATTTCATCCTCCGAACCCCAAATTCAAATTTCTTAAACAGGATACCCTGTATAAAACATTTTTGAAATCTAGCTGAAAAACCTAAACTCAATGATATTCACAATTATTATGTCAAGTGAATGAGAACGAAAATAGGTATGTAACAATATTTTTAGCTACTAATGAATTATCAGAATGCAACTGGATAAAGTAAGTGGGAAAAATAAAAAAACACAACTTATACCATTTCGCTGGTGTGAACGAAATTCCACGCATTACCCACTTAATTGAACAAAAATGATAAGATTTGAGTTCAGGGTTTAATTATAATTATTTATTCAAATTTCGCGCCATAATTTTCATCAAAGTGTTGTGATGACAAAACTTAGATCATCAATTTAGTTTTTTTAATAAAAATTAAAACTCGGCAACAAACATAGAAATTGAAAAAATATTCAAGGGTTCTCATAATTCAAAATTGAAAACGCCAATTTCCTCATCAATTTCAAATACGTACTCCTAGCGACTCTGATGGACGTATGCATTACTTCAAACAGTTCAAACTTTTACCATCAGATGCTTGGAACTGTCAAATGTAAATTCATCTGTCTTCGTTTATGTGTTGTAGTAATATTTTTATTATTATAGTACTTTCAATTGTTATTGAAAGACCACATCAAAAGTGCGGTAAAGTATATGTTTGGGTTTTAGGGAAGAATTTTGTCTCACGATATTCCGGGAACAACCACAGTTGTCGCTAGTGTTTGGGAGAAGTTATTCAAGGAAAGGTCAAATCTAGTTTGAATTGAGGAGTACCTTCAAATTCATATATTTTGAGAACACTTTGGGATATGAGAAATTCTTGAGGACCGAAGTGAGTCAAAGAACAATTAAAATAAAATCATTCGTGTTCCCCATTGCTTGGTGGTTCTGAGAGGTGGTGAAGGGGCTCTATCGTACTCACTGACGTAACTTCCAGGCGGATAGCAAGTGCGCAAACCCACAGAAACAATAACTTCAGTACCGTGTCTAACGTAACATGTATGATCTGAGGACAAAACACGTATTTCATTCTTGAGAGATGGATATTGACACATGACAAGCCTATTTCATTCCCTCTTTCTTCATACCCTTCAGAATTGACTGAACCATGTGGTCTGCTACTCCATAAACATTATGTTTGTTAGTTTTCAACTGTTGTTCACCTAATTTGTATATTCGAATCATTTCAAATAAACCAAATGTTCTGTGATATAAATGTTATAAATTGTGCAACATTTTTCTTCAATGAAAGCACCAGCTACTTTTATATATTCGACCTCAAGTTAGTGAGTCTTTTTTTTTAAATTTCATGTCATGTACCTCAATATACCATGGAGAAACTAAAAATAAAGAGAGTTGTCAAACTTTTAGGAGAAGTTGGCACCACGTTCAGAGACAACAGTCTCCTTTTAAAGTGATACTTGAATAAAATTCTTCATATCAAATCTATTACAGGAAGTTATCAATCAGAAGAAGTTTGTTAAATATTGATATATGGTTCCTGAACAATTGCTTGAGAAAAGACGTCATTCCTAAATTTGCAAAAACCACAATGCCAACCAATACATCCCCTCACTTAAAACACACTACAGAAAAGAAAATTATCAAGATAGAAGTTTACAAGCACTATGCCAAACTGGACCATACCAATGTGGACTTGAAAATCTGCTATGATAAATTAATTTTCAGTTATCCTTTACATTTACTTCAAAATTTCTTTAATGATATCGAAGATCAGGTGGTATATCAAAATAATTTAAAATTCAAAAAAGTAAGTAAGAAGTTGCAAGATCTAATTCAAAAGAAAAATCAACAAACCTCTCAACCCTCAGTTGACAAGTTTTCTGAATTTAAGTTCCACGAACGCATAAGAAAATCGTCAAGTTCCTCTTTCGATGATGACGAGATAGCTCTACTATCCCTAGACCTGAAATTTTCTTTAAATGCAGACTATTCTGAGAAAGACCTTTCCAAAAACAATCAATCAAAAAAAAATCTGAAATTTCTGTCAATTTACCATTTCAAAATATCAAAGGAATCTGAAAGCTATTTCCAGTTTTTTTGAGGAAGTCCAGTCACAACAATTCGAACAAATCTTCACAAAAATTAAAGAAAAAAATATCCAACGATAATCTCATTTTAACCAAAGCTGATAAAGGCAATTGTCTGGTAATCCTTGACCAAACAGTCTATTTACAAAAAGCTGAAGAATTTTTAAATGCAAACATTTCCCTAACAAATTCATTAATAAAAAAAAAACCACATCAAAAATTGCAACAACCTATTTATTGAATTCAATAAATTCGGAAGATTCACAAAGAAGGTATTCCAATCAGACCAGTAGTTAGTTTTTGCAACCCCCCAGTCTCAACCTTATCAACGTTTGCACTACAAGTAATAAAAAACATCACAAATTACAAACCGACCAATTCGGTGAGTAACACTTTTGAATTAATAAACAAAATCCAAAACTTTCAATTGGATTCAAATACTCTCACGATATCCTTTGATGTCAGCAACATGTTTACTTCAATTCCAAAATTGGAAAAGTTACCACTAGTATCCAATTTGTTTTCAACACATTCAATTTCAGAATAATCAAAAACAGATATTTTGACTTTACTTAAATTTTGCATTTCCAGGATTTTTTCATCTTCAATGACAAATTCTATAGCCAACCTGAAGGTTTAACAATGGGTAACCCCCTCTCACCTTTTCTAGCTGACATTTTTATGGAACACCTAGAAAACTCATTTATCATTATCAAAATTGGAAAAATTTTGAGATGGTTTGGGTATGTAGATAATTGTCTGGTATTTATCGAAGGTAACAACAACGATGCACAAAATATTTTAAACTCACTAAACAATATTCATCCTAAAATAAAATTCACCCTTGAAATCGAAATGAACAACACATTATTTTTTTTAGATTCAACCATCACAAAAATTAACAACAAATTAGATTTTTCCAATTACAGAAAACCCACCCAGACTGATCATGTCATTCCATTCAACTCTAATCGCCCTATGCAATATAAAATGGCTGCTTTTCATTCTTATATGAACAGAATTTTAAACGTTCCTCTAAGCCGAACTAATTATATTGAAGAAGTCAACATAATTGAACAGATTGCTGTCAACAATGGTTACCAACCGTACACCATAGATAAACTAATCCACAAATTCAAATCTCGTATGGACAGAAACTTAGCTTTCAACTCAAGCCACTCTGGCAGTACTTTACCAGTCCAATATTTCGCTTTACCTTCCTTTCAGAACAACACTTGTAATGAGATTTCCAATTTCATTCAAGATCTTCCAGATATGAAAATATCATTCAAATCAGTCAACAATTTGAACAAAACTCTGGTTAACTCTAAAGATAAAATCGATAAACTAAACAAAAGTGGTGTTTATAAACTTTACTGTTCTGATTGCTCTGCCTCATATATCGGTCGCATTTGTAGACCACTTCTAAGTAGAATCAACGAACATTTGAAAAAACCTGACAAATCAACTTTCGGATTTCACTTAAAATTCAATAATCATGATTTTAGCCCCAACAAAAATTCAAAACTCTCACATTACATAGATAAAAATAATTATTTGAGATTGGACTTGTTCGAAGAACTGGAGATTTCAGAAGAACTTTTCAATAATGACTATGGTCTGAACACCCAAGTAAATTTGAACAGAGATTTTTACCCCCTTCATAAAAGGATTGATAATTAAAATCAAATTCCAAAATACTTCATAACTCCCCCCATTTTCTATTGAAACTTTTTCACAGAACTGGCAACTTCTTTCTCAATTTTTATTTCATTATGTTGGCACTACCTATTTCTCTCATTGACAATTGACATTTAGAATCAAACCAATTGTCATCAAGACACTGAATTCCAACATGTGATACGTTAGATTCTAAGCCCATTTATAATCATTTGATTAACAATGTACTCATCTATTGTTTTACTTCCTGCACCTGACATGTAAGTATTCGAAAACTTTCCCACCGGTCAATCAGAGTATTTACTTTCAGGAAGCACTGAAGATGACGAAAGTCGAAAGCGCTTTGCAAACTTGAGAAAAATATTCACTTCATACGAAAATCTTTCATTTGAATCTATTTTATTCATTAATTTCTAGCATATCAGAGTAGGGCAAAAAAAGTTGATTCAAATCGCATGAAAATGGTGGGATATCATTTTGGAGAATGTATATGTATACCATGTTTTACTAAATCCATGTTGTTGAAAATGTTGGTATATATCATCTTTGCCATATCATTCAAGTCGGAATAATGTGACTGATGATTGAACAAAAAATATAATGAAACTGTCTGCGTTCGCATGACCTCTATTATTCATCTCATTTCAACACAGAATTCTGTAGCACATCAATCTCATTTGGATTCCACTCGTACACGCCAACCGAATAATGAAAATAAATATGTGCGACGTCGAATATACTTTTGAAATGAGGATATATTTCAAATCAGCTCCGAATCAAGATAAATGAAGGCAGCAGCGGTAGAGCACTCAACATTTCCAGTATCTATTGTCTGGTTTTAGGCAAGCGGCATACTCCAAAATTAAATGATTCATTTATGTGCGAGGCGACAAAAAACAACTTATTACTTCGACCAGAAACATTACAAATGAATTGAACCTATGTTATTTTCTGGGTAATAAACTACTTCAGAATTTTGAAGAGGCAGTTAGTGTTTCTCATTTTTTCAACACTATAACACCCAGCTGGCATAACGATAGGGATGGCGCGTTAGATCTGTTATTTTTACCTTGCTCCCAAAATCAAAATCACTCCCAACAATAATGGGGCCAATTTAATGAAATTATCTGCGAATTCACTACTGATGACTGCTGGTTAGAGGCATTTTTCAACTGAATGGGATGAAATTTGGCAAAAAAACACTTCAGTCGACTCCAAAGATGGGCCGGATCAGTAGAGTAGTTTCGAAATGGCGGCTGTTGAAAAGTGTAGAAAAATATCAATCTTTCAATTTATGGCGGGCATTTCCCTTATCTTAATGTGAAAGTTATATGCTGTGATTTCAATTTTCCATTTCGTTTGTAGAATACTGTTATCTGAGAATGCCTTTGTCAATCTTTCATACAATATAGGTAGGTCAGATGTGATAGGTAAGGACTTGATTGGGAGGACGTCAGAGAATTATCCGTTAACTTTTGTTCTGTATCTCCTGTCCCTGAGGTTTGATAAAATCATATATTCTTAAGGTAGCAACTGCTTAGTATTATATAGTTGACCGTCGTGTCAAACCTTGTCAAAAGCCTGGCTGTCTTGATTCAGTATATCATCGGCAGAACTGGATACATTTGTAAGATAGTTTACAAAAAAATTAGATTTTTCCTGATAACTTCTGGCCCATACTCCTGTTACCATACGTATGGGAGATATTACTGTAGTTGTTTTTCCTGAAGATTTGATAGGTCTCCAATCGAATTATTGTATCTGTTCATATAATTGGTGAAGTAATCATCATTAATTTGCTTTGATTTTGTTGAGTTTGTTACTTGAATTGTTCTCAATATTTTTATCCTCAGAGTGGTGGCTAGTTTGCTATTCCTTCCTAACTTTTCAGTTTTCACGAATTAGTTTTTCAATCCTAAGAAGAATATTAATTAAGTTTTTTGTGTCGTATTCTGGCGAAACAACTTTGGCACTTTGTTCTAGTATTTCAATTGCTTTTTGATCGACGAGACCAAAAAAGAGCAGGTTCTCTAGTCGACACGTATATTTTTTTTTTATGTGTGGCCCCGCATAACTTTTTACTGAGACGTCTGATTCCGATAAATCTCTTTTCGGTGGATAAAATGTAATTTGAAGTTGGTCCCATTTGAATTTAAAAGATGAAATCTACCCCTAGGGTAGCAAATTGAAGGATATTGATCACTCACCCTCTGAATTCAGGTCCGTTAACCGATTCTATCAGGCATAACTTTGTACTGGGTTCTTCGATTTGGATGATTCTTCTTTTATTAGATAGGATATACCTCATAGTTGATCATTTTTGGATTTCGAATGGAATTATCTACGTTTACGGGTAGAAAAATAGGGGATAATTGATTTTTCACTTGTGAACATTGGCACACATATGTAGTTGACAATGACAGATCGCTATTGTCATTATTTTTGTTCTACATCCGTCACAATAATTATATTCTATGATAGGATGGAATGATATACAAAGTAATGAAATAAACTAACCAGAACAACGAAAATAATTTATATTACAACTAATAGTAAAAGTAGATAATCATATGATTTAACTGGTAATAGTTGAGGTGAGGTGGTCAAGTAAGTATTTTGGAAGTAATCAAAAAACAAGTTGGTAGTGATTAGTAGATTTCAGCCACAAAAAATTTAAAAATAAAAACTTAAAAAAAAAAAATGAAACCGACGGAATACGGAATTGAAAAGTAAAAAATAAAATAAACCTTCTAAGTCTCAATGAATAAGCTCCTAAACTAATGCATGTAACTAATTTTGAGTCGGCGCCAAACGAACAATCAAAAAAATTATCAGAATGTCACCGCGCAACTCGATGCCATCATTTTACGCCTTACCTAATTCATTTGCTTGTTTGTTTGGCGCCGACATTACTTCAGGAGCTTAGTTATTGAGACTAAGAAGGTTTACTTTATCTTCTACTTTAGAGGTCCGTATAGTTTTCATTATATTGCAAGATCTACTTCATCAGGAGTTTTTGAATGCACTTGTATATTGATTTTCTTGTTGATTTCATGTCTGCATGTCTGCCAATTTGTTTTTGCAACTGAGGAAGTTATGTCTGTGGGAGATAAACATGAAACAAATACCAGAATCAACAAATGTTGAATATCATGGAATATTAGGCTCATGCAGAAAGAACATATTATAAAAAATAAAAAAATACCTAAAATTAGGAGGATTATACTGGCTACTTGGGAGAAGATCCAGATTCCAATCGAAAATAAAATTTCATTATTTGAAGCCATTATAAAGCCAATATGGTATTGAAATATGGGGATGTTCCAGTAAATCGAGAATTGCTGTGGTACACAGGTTTCAGTCAAAAAATCTCACCAGCAAAATGTTGCACAACGATTTGGGAATATTATCAGAGAACGAAGCACCAAACACCACATTATGAACACCTTATTCGGTCGCTTTCATACAACAGAGAACACAAGCGACTGAAAAGATGTTTGCCAATCGATCTCAAGTGAGATAAAAGAGGTTTTTGGCTGAGATTTTTTCCATCTTTGGAATGCTTCTTTCAGAAGGTTTGAAAGGCTTCCTTCCCGTTTATAATTTTTGTAAATTTAGATTTTCCACTTTTTTATTAACAATTGAAGGTATTGAAAAATTATGAAACCAATTGGAGCTATTTTTTTGTCAAGTGCTCCGATTGTTTAATTTTATTATAACTTAAGACTACATAAATTCTGTTTTTAACATTTTTACTAGAATTTAAAAAAAAATTGTTATAAACGAATTGTTTATTACATTATAAAAAATCTCTCTATGTGATTTTGACCACAAAAAAAATTTTTTCCTTAAAAATATTACTATTATATTTCAATAATTATTTCTAGTGCTCTTTCGGGTTCAGGAAAATCAAAAATTATTTTTCATTTGTTCATTCAATGAACATTTTTTTCAATACAAAAAAATCATGTATGACTTTTTGAGGAATTTTTTCCATTTTTTATTCAATTTCAAATATTCTCATGATCTTAAGCTGAATTTATTTATCATTTAATGGAGTTCAAAAGAACTTGAAGTTTCCTTGTCGTATTGCAACAAGTTTATAAGTTATTTGCATTGCAATGATAAAAAAAATTACACATTTAAAAACATGAGAATAATTGAAATTATATTCAAAATAAAAATCCTCAGTCATATATGACGGTTTTCAGTTTTTTTTTATTCATAAAGAAATATAGTACGGATTTTCAGTTGGTTAAAACAAATTGGTTTTTGAATTAATTGAAAATAATATTTGTTTTTCAATTAGAAGGCGCACTAGAAAAGTTTATTGATATGATTTTTATTCAAAAATTTTTTAAATATTATAATTTTCTCCAAGAGAATTTTTTAATGTCATAGCAATGCGTTTGTTATACATTTTTCTAAAACAATTGGAGAAAAAAATAATATTTTTAGTGATTATAAAATGAAATATTGGAAACATTGGAAAAAAAAATTATGGCTCTATTTGGTTTTATAATTTTAATAGTTTCAATAATAATTGTTTTAATAAAAAGTGAGAAATCAAAATTCACGAACTCTATGAACGGGGATCTGTTTTAAGCCCTTTGAGAATGGATTCTAGGAATGGAAAAACTCCCAGGTTTTTTATTTGAAAATAACATAGGTTTTTATTTTTATATACAAATTGTGGAAATTACAAAAGCTTAAGTAATTGAAAAAATGTAGAAAATATTTTTTTAACGCATTACTGTTCAAGATTTGGCAATCATAAAAAAAAATCTTCTAGATGGAAAATTAATTTTTCAAGTAATTTTGTTTTCATTCATTTGTGTATTTCCAGATGTCCTTCATCGACATTATCTTTTGAAAAAATAATTTGAAACGAAATGAATAATTCAGTTTATTACTCAAGAGGAATCCTGAATTCCTAGAACTATTAGAACAATTTTTCAGACATGACATTGTAAAGTAACTGTTTTGTTCAAGAGATCATACCAAGTTCTGTGTGTTTCGTCAGTAGTGAACGTGTTTTATTTGGCTGTGTAGTTTCCTGACCCTATCTGTGTTCACACCTACATTGTTATTATTTTCTCTTGCCAATCTTATATGCCTTTGACACGTGAACAATTATGTGAACTGCAAAGTGTAGCAAATGTGGATATGAGACACTTATTCAAAGAACCGACATTCCTTGAAACTATAAGGGATAGAGTTTCAAACGAAATTATGACAAACCTCGAACAACAACTCACCTCATTCGAAAAAAAAAGTGGACACATTTGAAGCAGATGTTCTGAAATTGGATGAGTCACATAAACAGGTAGTTGAAAACCTTAATGATAAACTGGATCTTCTCAATGCCAAAGTCAGTGATTCTACAGGGTTATCCGACGATCCTTTTCGAGTAATATCGGAGATTTCGGAAATAAAGCAACGTGAAAATAATATACTGATTTTTGGAATTCCTGAAAACTCATCTGACATGGAAATGGTGAGTGAAGTGATTAGAACGTTAACACCAACTCCAAATTTAGTATTCGCCGATCTGAAAATCCAGCGCTTAGACCAACTTACTCCTGGAAAATCTCATCCTTTGAAGATTATCACGCTTAATAACCTTTACCATCATCAACTGATCAGAGGTAATGAAAAGCCACAGGCTGTGGATCACTCAAAACAGATATATACTAGACCAGATGAGACAGAATCGTTCCTGGAGAACAATATAACATGCTATGAATAAACTTTTCAAAATCTCGTCTATTACTCTCGTGTAATACTCATGTCGTCTACATTCTATAAATATCAATAACAAACATTGTTTGTCAGGCTTCTCAAAATTGGGTACACGCCTTTCACCTATAGTTTATATAACAGCAACCCAACATCCAGAGACTGATTTGTGGTGGATTGCAAACTACAATTTGGCCCATAAAGGGTTTCGTGCTCGGTATTATTCCAAAGTAGAGAAGAGTATATTGAGAGCGGAATTGTTTTCATTCGGTTGGAATAACATTCGCAAAACTTTATCGCCGCTAAGTGGCATTATATTGCTTTGGTCGTGGACTGGCTCGAATATAACTCGGTTCATTAGAAAAAAATGTGTATTTTTATTTTATACTTTATCACACAGGACATCGGGCCATTTGGTGATAGTGTTTCTACTTTTAATATTAGGATTATTTCTGAAGGATTCAGAACAAATTTGAATTTAATGGAAATACATGACAGAATTATGTAGAGAGCTAGTTCCATAGACCATGAAAAATGTCTTATTCCCCCAGAGTGCTCTCTACTACTTCCTATAAAATATGTATTTGTTGAGCCAGATCTGTCTAATGAAAACTAAAGAGTAGAAGACAAGAGGAATCACTTGCTCTATTCATGAATGAAATAGTAACATTGTATTGGAATCCCTGAAATTTGGAAGCCTGTCATTCACGTTTCATTCTATAATTCGAAATCTGGTTTAGTTCTGGTTTAGCCATTCACGAGCCAGAATAGCACGTCATGTAACAGACCGAAGAATGGATAAACGCTTCGGGTATTTTCGTATTTGTAAGATCAATGAAACAATTATGTTTTTGGGTAGAATTAAATATAATATGAGACTTGTCATAATCAGTCAAAAAATTGATTTCGAGATTTCTTTGATTGAAACATTCAGATGTTATATATATATATATATATTTTTTTTTGGTTATCACTGCATTCATAATGCATTCGATGTATTGCCTCATTGATAATTGACAATCAGTATGTGTATTCCATTGTTTATCATTATTGTCCATATTTATTTTGGAATATAAGTTTATTGTTAATTATGAATACACGGGAAAATCCTTTCAATCAGTGATTATATCGAAATGGATTAATATGTATGTGCTGGTAATTTCAAAAAGGAACATATTTCAGACATACATGATGGATCCACAATCACAAAGGACATTTGCTCATAATAAAAATCTTATGATGGAGCGGATAATGCTTTCAAATACAATTACTTAATTTCGCTTTCAAACCAATGAAAGTACGGGAGATGCAATCTTTCGCTTTCTGGAAAATCTATATTCTAGTCTGAAGGAAGTGAGCGCTGCAGTGCTTTGTGATATATCTAAAGCTTTTGACTGAGGACGAAGCTTCAATTGGTTCGAGTCCTATCTATGTGAAAGTACCCAAATTGTGAGAACTGATAGTCTCTCAGGTTATGGGCAAATTCGCAAGAACTCAAAATATCTTCATAGTAACATGACTCGTATATGTATAAATTTATTTCTATCTTCTCTGAGCTACCTTTGCCCATTGTAATAGTTGTATTCAACTTGTGATTGTAATTTATCTAGTAACTAGCAAGTCAAATATTTTTATTATATCATTATTACTCTTATATTTATTTTTCATATCATATATATTTTGTACGAAATGTTTCCCATGAGATGACAATCTTCTGACTATGAGTATATTTGATTTGGAGATGGAAAATTCTAAATATAATGGATATTTTTTTCCAAAGACCCATGGTACCCTTTGTGACGCTTCGGAATTTACTAGCCAAAATCCAGATATCTTTATAGATCGAAAAGTCCACGCTTAAAATTCATGTGTTTATTAAAAAATTATAATTATAATAATAATAGTCATTAGCCTTATCGATCTTGGGAGTGGGCCTTGTTCTTCCGACCAACTGCTTGCTTTAGATCGCCCTCCTTCTCCAATTATCTCATGCGGGTGTTACTGAAAAATAAAAGAGAAGCTGATTTAAATTGTTGTTTCATTTCATCACCTTTGTGTGAGTAGGGCTCAACTTTTCCGTATAAGTCATTCTGAGATAGCTGGAAGCAGCCTTAACTGTCGCAGACCAGAATTCATCGATTTCTCAACTTCATCAACAGATTTTATGATATATACAATGAACTCTCTGATTTTGCTCAGGTAAGAAGGTTGTTAGAGATATGATAATGTGGTAGAAATGGGCAGTGAATGGCTTGGTAACAGTTGGTATCGGAAAGTTTAATGAAACAATGTCATGGAGGACATTTTCAAGTCAATTAATCGCCTAGAGACATCAGTCCACTCTCCTACCTTCTTTCCTTCCTTCGTGGAAGTTTCCATGATCCAAAAAAAGGCCGCTTGAGAAGAAATCACTTTGAAAAAATCGCCTGGTAGACTCACAATAGTAACTCTAAAAAACTGTAGAAACATATCAAATGAATTCCACAAATGATAATAATAACATTGATAAATAATTACTTTGAAATATTTCCATAAACTTCACTGAAAATGAACACAATATATCGAGCAACTTAAAAACTTGGTTTTTCAATAGAGTTCTGAATATCCATGAAATAATTTCACCATCTGAAGAACGGTCAACCACAAATTATCCTTTGATTTGTTTGAGAATATGAACAGGGTTTCATAAAATTGAATGTGGAATCATCTGCGACTGAACGATAAACTTGTCACTATTTTCCATCGTTCAAGATAACCTCTTGGGAGGTATTCATGTTGGAAAAGAAAACATTTTCAATTGAATAGAATTTTTTTTTTCTGAAAATTGAAAAAACTACGATAAAAATAAATCCATTATTTTGCAAGCTATCATTTAGTTTCACATGTCCCAATGTCTTTCAATGGAGTTGTAATCAAATGTTACAAGTTGAATTTGACCCACTAGTTGTCGTGACGTGAAGTTTGGCAGGTGTTCATAATTTCGGTGATAAGGCATCCTGGAATTTTTGCTTGAGAAAAAACAAAATGGCGGATTCAATATGGCGGACGAGTTTTGTGAGTAGGTTTCGATTCTATTCAAAATTGGTATGTGGGAGTTTTCGGGGACACAGATCACGAATTTTTTGTCAACATTCATGAGTTCAAGATGGCGGCTCCAATATGGCGACGAGTTTTGTGGTTATAGCCCGATTCCAATAAAAATTGGTATGTGGGGTTTTTGGGCAATCATGATTATTTTGTCAAAATCCACGAATTCCAAATGACGGCTCCAAGATGGCGACGAGTTTTGTGGTTATAGCCCGATTCCAATAAACATTGGTGTGTGGGGGTTTTTGGGGTCGAACATCATGATGTTTCTGTCAAAATTCATGCATTCAAGATGACTACTCCAAGATGGCGACTTGTTTTGTTATTATGACCAGCCGATTCCATTCAAAATTGGTATGTGAGTTTTTTGGGGTCGGAGATTATCAATTTCGATTTCAATAAGATGACTGATCTCATGAAAGGATTGAATGAAATTGATAACAAAAATTAAGACAAGCTTTTATACTAATGCACAATTTTTTTTTTTTAATTGTTTGACCGCCAATGTAAAGTAGTCATTTTTGCGCGACAAGATTTTAAATTTGCTACTCACAGAATAACCCAGGTCAAACAATTGAAGAAATAATATTTTTTTTCAGTGTATTAGTATAAAAGCTGGTTCCAAAAATTGTTCTTGATCAATTTTATTATTACAAGCTCTCATTCAACTTACTTTTCTATGTATGTGTATTCAGTTCAAATTTTGCAAGTGAATTTTGACCCACTTCTAGTTGCCCGATTAACGCGAAATTTGGCAGGTGTTCATAATTCCTGTGACAATGCATTATGGAATTTTCGCTAGAGTGAAAACAAAATGGCAGACGAGTTTTGTGGTTCGAATCCAATAAAAATTGATATGTGGGGGTTTTTGGGGTCGGAGATCATGATTTTTTCATCACAATCCACGAATTGCAACTTCATTTTCATGGAAAATTATATTGGGAAGGTTTACCTTTTCAATAAATTATCCAATTATAAACAGATTATTTCTTTACTTTTGATTGTCCGGGTTGCAACAAATTCAACATTTATTGGACAATAATGAAAATAGGCCTGAATAGCAGTTAAAAAAAAACTAGAGGTATTCGAGAATATATAATTGAACTTTGAGAATTTCTGGGAAAAATAAAATTTACGGATCAACTGAAGATTCGAAAGGATCACTCATGTGAATCAGGTATCCAATATATCGTCTCTTAATCCAAGAATGCACATAATGACAATTAATACACTTTCGCTATTTTCTTAGACATGAAGAGAGCATTGGAAATTGTATGTAAGAAAATCAAATTATCATAAAATAACAGGCTCTGCTTTGAAAAGGTTCGCGAGTTACCTGAGGAAAATAAGACAAAAATTAATTTAACAATTTCTGATGAGATAGACATCAATATTGGTGTCCCTCAAGGAACTGTATTAGGGCCACTTTTATTCATCACATGTTCGAACGATATTTGCTATGTTCCTGGTGCACATGAACTGAATTTATTAGCACATAAACATTGCCCTATTCTTCAAATATTAAACTGAACAATGCTGCAGGCACTCTCAGATGGTCCATGAAAAATATTTGCGAAGAAATCAATTGAAATGACAATAAAACAGAATCTATGATAATAATAACTAGAGACAATTTGAACTCTATCAACTACAATGGAAAAAAATGCAAAAAAGTGGATAACGCTGCATTGAAATACGTATCTTGAATAAAATCATCAGGAGTTACATTAGATAACACTTTCAGTTGGAATAATAATGCCGAATATCTGGTACAAACAATTTAAAAATAAATGTTCCTTCAGAATTGCAAACAAGTTGACGATTACCTCCAGAATATTAACATATAATTCCATAATTGAACCCCTTTCTGAATATTATTCAACTTCAATGTATTGAATAACCCAAAACAATTGATAATATAAACCAAAGACAATGATTGAAGAGTATATCAAACTCAAAATAGGACACGGTTATTCTCGAATGGATCGACTCATCATGAAACCTGGGTATGAGGAACTTGAATTCAGTAAACATGTTAATAACCTTTTGAAAGTTCCTCAACCGTACAGACATAACTTGTGTCCAAGTAGCCAAAAACGCCTAACCAAACCTCTTATATTATTAACCTTCAATTTTGGAGATTCCGTTTAAGGACTTTCTCAAATGCCACTATTCAAGCTAGAATACAACGTGTATAAAACTCTTGTCGCTTCATCCTAGGGTATCATGAATTTAACCACACCATGAAACCTTCTGCAAACTTTTACTGGGTACCTATGTCAGTACGTGGGACTAACTATGTAACATTACCTCCACGTATTAACTTTTCTGGGCGAAGTGATTTATTTGCCCTTCTACTACTTGTATAGATTCACTGATCCATTTAATTTTGTTTTCAAATTGTGGAAGGTTATAATTCAAAAAAAAATTGCCAAGAATTACTTCCCATATTGAAGATAACACCGATACAAATTATTAATAAATTGAAAAAATATATTAGACCTTCATTCTCTGAATTCACGTTCCAACCAGAACTGGCATATTCGTCGTCATTCATCAGTTATAGAATATAATCTTTATTGGTCTAACATACACCGTAGTGTTTTGACATGTCAGTATATATACGATACAAAACAATATGAATACGTTACAAAACAAAATCAAATTTAAGTTTAAAATTTAAAAACCTAGGATGATTTACATATGTATCTAGGAATTGAGATGTCTAAAAACCATGGTGTATTCACTTTTACCTGTGAAATATTGGGACAAACTGGGGGACACCAGCCCACTTGATAAAGGGAGTTATCTAGAGTTTCAGATGGGGCCGACGTCGTTTATTGTCATAATTCAGTAAACTGCAATGCGGACCACACAGGGTGTTCTTGTGATTTGTGTCTCTGATCCGTTCTCTGACTGTGCTTTTGTCGCCTTTAAGGTTGTGTCAATGTTGAGGTTGATCGATGTAACTATTCCATGTACTTATGTCAGTGTTTCATAGAATTTTCGAGAGGTGTTCCGAAATAATTCTAATTATGAACCGTACCAATTTATTTTGTATGGTTAATTTTCTATTGAAACGGCTCCACCGAGTTGGTACTTATGTATTTCTGTCCCTGTTTGCTCATGATAAAAATCTTATGATGGGGCGGATAATGATTTCATGGAGTGCTGTAAATTACATACAATTACTTAATTTAGCTTTCAAACCAATAGGAGTTCGGGAGATGAAATCTCTTTCGCTTTCTGAAAAATATATATTCAAGTCTGAAGGAAGTGTTTTGCGACATATCTAAAGCTTTTGACTGTAACATAAGCTTCAGAGCTTTAATTGGTTCGAATCCTATCTGAGTGGAAGAACCTCTCATCTTTTGGACAAATTAAGAGGTGTTGACTATTTTGACAGACAACATGACTATCTTATCGCAAGAACTCAAATTAACTTCATATAGCGGAGTAAAAGTAGCTTGAAATCATGGATTATTTTGGAATCCTGGAGGACTTCATGGATTTTCCCAAAACTTCATAAACTTATATTCGTGCGCTGCTTGTTTATTAATTGTTTAAACAATGAAAAAAAAATTGTTATTAAAATTTTATACATATTTTTTTAATTTAAAAACACGTCTTTCCGTTAGGTGCATTTTTCTTCTTCCAGCTCAATTTTTGTTGTGTTAATTCAATCAATTAGATCAAAAGTTATAACAAATTTAGTGTAAAGCGCCCGTAGCTGCGTGCTCCTCCAGCGCTGCACTTCAGAGTCGCCGCCTCACATGTTTTTCGCACGTTAGCAAAAAAATTCTGCAGCTCACAATTTTTATTAAAAAAAAATTTGATTAACCTTTTTGGTGTAAAATTTTCCATTTTTGCGAGTGGCACCATTACTTATTAATTTTTTTTAATATTCAATATTCAATTAGAGCGACAGGTGAGCACTAAACTTACCGATAAAGTGTTGTCTGATGTTCAATATCTCTCTAACATTCAAATATGATATTTTTGATCCAATATAAAGTACATCAAAAGATAAATATTTATTTTAAGCAGGAACTCATTTATAAAAATTAACAATTCGTCAATTTACTGAAGAATATATTTTCGTATTTGATACAATTTACACTTGTATTAAAAAAAAAAACATACGCTGCGTATACCTCCTTTGAGGTCGTTATATGAATATATGTTGGTTAGGTAAACTTTTAACAAATAATTTCACGGATTTTGGAGAAACATTTATTTATTTTTGTCGAAATTTTATTATTAATTCAATTTTTTTAATAAAACCAATCAAACCTTCTTGAATAACAGATTACAAGCTTTAGAAGATACTATTGAAAAATCTTGATATCAATTTTGAACTAGAGTTTTTGAAGCATGTCCTAAAAATTCATTCATTCATTCATTTTTTGAAATTATTCAATATTTTGACGACTGTATTTTTTTAAATAAAATTTTATGATTTTTTTTCATTTGCACACCTTCTTGAGTGTCATTTTGGGGCTTAACTGTACAAATTTCAGATGTTTATCTTGAAAATTCAAAGAATTGCAGATCTTTAATTGATTTTATAGAAAATTATACTTTGACGTAACTTCATATATTAGGCACTATTCCTATTATTTTTTTTTACATCTCGTAAGCTACTTTTTCCTCCTTTCATTGAAATTTTTTTTAGCTTAATTTTATCAATTAGATCAAAATTTTTAACAAATTAAGTTAAGCGCGCTCGTGGCTACGTGCTCCTCAAGAGATGCACTTCAGTGTAGCGACACTCACGTTTTCGTACGTTAGAAAAATAAATCTGCAGCTTACAGTTTTCATTTAAAAAAAATATTTATATACCTTTTTCATATAAAATCCTCCATCCTTTCGAATGGCAGTATCAGTTTTTTTTTTATTTATATATTTTTTAAGATATTCAATGAACAATGTAATTTTGCAACTTATTTGTTAATTAATAAATTAAGCACACACTTTACGTTGGTAACTTTTCTCATGTTGTTTCTTACATCATCACAAATGTACAGAAAAAATTTCCCATTTTCTGAAGCTATATTACTCCACTAGAGTTAGAATGACTCGTATATGTATAAATTAATTCGAATCTTCTCTGAACTACACTACCTTTGCCCATTGTAATAATTTTTTTCAACTTGTGATTGTAATGTATATAGTAACTAGCGAGTCAAATGATTTTATTATTACTTTTATATTTATTTTTTATATTATATATATTTTGTATAAATTTTTTTCCATGAGATGACAACGTTCTGACTAAAAGTATTGGAAAATTCTAAATATAGTGGATATTTTCTTCCAAAGAGCCATGGGACCCTCTGTGACGGTTCGGAATTCACTAGCCAAAATTAAGATATCTTCATAGAATGAAAAGTCCACGCTCACTTGTGAAATTCATGTGTTTATTAAAAAGTGATAATTATCCTAGTCATTAGCCTTATCGATCTTGGGAGTGGACCTTGTTAATCCGAACAACGGCTTGGTTCAGATCGCCCTCCTTCTCTGATTATCTCATGCGGGGTGTTACTGAAAAATAGAAGAGAAGCATTTGTTAGTAGGGCTCACCATTTCCTGAGAAGTCATTCGAAGATAGCTGGAAGCACATCAGGATTCATCGATTTCTCAACTTCATCAACAGATTTTATGATATCTTCAATGAACTCTCTGATTTTGTTCATATCAGAAGGTTGTTACAGAGGTAGTAGTCCAGCAGAGATGGGCAGTGAATGGCTTGGTAATAGTTTGTATGGGAAAGTTCAATGGAACAATGTCATCGGGGACATTTTCCAATCCCCTCAGTTTTCAAGTTAATTCATCATCTAGAAACATCAGTCCACTCTCCTACCTCTCCTCATTCCTTCGTGGAAGTTTCCATGGTCCCAAAAAGGCCATTTGAGAAGAAATCACTTTGAAAAAATCGCCAGGTTGACTTCAAGAAAAATCTAATTTTTGACAGACAGATGTGAACATTGTAGTAAGTTTCAAGGATTTCATCTCATTTTCGCGCCAACTGTTCCGAGCAGGATCTTGTTCGTAGAACTATAATCTTTGTAAACGATCAATTCACAATTTTTTGCATGAAGTAATGTTGACAGAAAAAGAAAATTTCATAGGTTTGAAGTTTGACATTTTGCGTGACACAAACAACAAACATTCCTTAACCGCGCCATCTACTAATGAAGTTCTAAGCAGAATTTAACGCTTTTCATTTGTGGTCCCCCAAAAATTCTAAACAAAATCGAATCAGTGAATACACCAGGGTTTTTAGGCATCTAACTAGTGATACAGCATAATTAAATGCCAAACTGGAATTCTGATATGTCGTAGTAAGCATTGGCTAGGAGATGTTTTTTTTAAATCAGCTTAAATTTGATCCAATTCACATTTTTCAGTTAGAGAGGGCAATGAGTTGTGAAGATTAATTCCCTTTTTTTTTCATAATTGATTAAAATCTTTTGTAGGATGATTTGAGTAATTTTCTTTTATGTTTAGGAGACTACAGAATATGTTTGCAGATGGTAGTGTCATCATGTGTTTTGAGTTTTATGAACCATGGTTTACATGAGTCGTTGTTCTGTATGCCTACGATTGCTCTAATTGCTTTTTTTGCATGATAAACACATTTTGCATATGTGGGGACTTTTCCCAGATTATCAGTCCATATGTCATTGTACTATGGAATACTTCTTTACCTAACTGTCATAATATGATAATAATTAAGATGTCTAAAAACCATGGTGTATTCACTTATACCTGTGAAATATTGGGACAAACTGGGGGACACCAGCCCACTTGATAAAGGGAGTTATCTAGAGTTTCAGATGGCGCTGTTCGGTATTGTACTTTTGGCAACAGCTCGCCAAGTTGTTTCGAGTGTCGTATAAGAAACCAGCAGTGACAGTTGCCGGGAGAAAAGTCAGATAGACAGAACTGAAAATAAATAATTATTGACATTTCCACAAAGTCATCAGGCTGGTGCATATTTGTATCAAGTATATTTATTATACAATTTCGTAAAATTGGAAGTTGTATTTATCATCAATCAACCACATTCTTCAGGCACCAACGTCGTTTGTTGTCATAATTCAGTAAACTGCAATTACAGACCACACAGGGTGTTTTCGTGATTTGTGTCTCTGATACGTTCTGTGATTGTGCTTTTGTCGCCTTTAAGGTTATGTCAATTCGTTGTGAAATATTTTGAAGTCGATCGATCGATGTAACATATTTTAAAACAAACTATTCCATGTACTTATGTTAGTCTTATATAGAATTTTCGAGGGTTGTTCCGAAATAATTCTAATTATGAACAGTACCAATTTATTTTTTATGGTTGATTTTCTATTGATACGGCTCCACCGAGTTGGTACTTCTGTATTTCTGTCCCTGTTTGCTCATGATAAAAATCTTATGATGGAGCGGATAATGATTTCATGAAGTGCTGTAAATTACATACAATTACTTAATTTAGCTTTCAAATCAATGAAGGTACGGGAGATGCAATCTCATTCGCTTTCTGAAAAAATCTATATTCTAGTCTGAAGGAAGTGTTTTGCGACATATCTAAAGCTTTTGAGTGTTACATAAGCTTCATCTCTACAGCTTCAGAGGACGAAGCTTCAATTGGTTCGAATCCTATCTGAGTGGAAGAACCTCTCAGCTTTTGGACAAATTAAAACGTGTTCACTATTTTGGCGGACAACACGACTATCTTATCGCAAGAACTCAAATTACCTTCATATAGCAGAGTAAAGCATTATTTTGGAATCCTGGAGGACTCCATGGATTTTCTAAAACCTTCTGATATTACTTAGAAATTACTTGCAGAAAAAAGTTACAAACTTATATTAATTCGTGCGCTGCTTGTTTATTGATTGTTTAAACAATGCAAAACAATTTTGTTAGGCAAATTTTACCCAAATTGATGCTATAGGGGTTATTGAGGTCGCTGAACCAGAATATAACATTGAAAAAACGATGGCTTGGCCAGTCGTAAAGGTAGATTCCATCAATGCTAATTTACAGCTACTTATTTGTTATTTATGTGTGCATCTCGTAGAAAAATTTTTCGGGTAAATGTTGTGGAGCTAATGAAGCTCTATCAAACAACTTATAGTTTGCCCATATTGGGTATAGAAATGAAATATTGCGAATATTTTAAAATTTTTCAACAGCTGCCATTTTGAGACTATTGGACCAGTATTTTTGTTTCATTCGGTTGAAAAATGTGGCCTCCACTCAACAAATTTCGGTATATCCCATATATAAGTTTCAATATCACACTTTAAACTAGAGTTTCTGAAGCATGGCCTCCAAATTTAAATTTGTAATTTTTTTAAATCATTCAATATTTTGAGATCTGTATTTTTCGAAATAAAATTTCTTTTTTTTTTAAACTGTTCCTTTTTTATTCGTAATTTTGGGAGTAATCTGTGGAAATTTCAGATGTTTATCTTGAAAATAAAAATAAAATAAGATTTTAGACAGAATTCTGCTTCCATGTAATTTCATTTACGTACTATTCCCATACATATTTTTTTACTTTTAAACACATGACTTCTCGTTAGCTGCATTCTTCTTCTTTCAGTCAATTTTTTTTATGTTAATTTAATCAATTAGATCAGAATTTATAACAAATTTAGTGTAAAGCGCTCGTGGCTGCGTGCTCCTCCAGCGCTGCACTTCAGAGCCGCTGCCTCCATTTCTTTCGCAGGTTAGCAAAAAAAATTTGCAGCTTACAGTTTTTATTTTAAACCACCATTATTTATTGATTTTTTTTAATATACAATGTAATTTTATAACTTATTTGTTAAATAATAAATTAAGCACACACTTTACGGTGGGTTACTTTTTATATGTTGTTCCTTACATCATCACTAATGTACAGTAAAAAGTTCCTACAGTCCCCTTACTTTCTGAAACTAAAATCTAATTTTACTCCACTACTAGTTAAATGACTCGTATATTTATAAATTAATTTGAATCTTTTCTGAACTACCTTTGCCCATTGTAATAACTTTTTTAAACTTAAACAAATGCACTAAAAACGAACAAAAAATTTATTTCATTGTTTGATTTAGGTAGGTTATTATGCGAGTAACAGATTCTAAATTTTGCCACGCAACATTACCTATTTTGTATCCGCGGCAAGCTTTTGAATCTGTTACTCACAGAATAACCTAGATCAAACAATGAAAGGAATAATTTTTTCCTTCTTGTCTTTAATATTTTCTTAAATTAATTTTTTTAACCTTTTTCTTTATTAACGACTGATAAAAGATTGTTTTTATTTAATTTTTTGTCATTTATTGTTAATTTTTTATCATTTATGATGTTAAATAACCAGTTAAATAATGTATATCTGATTTATCATTGAATTTTGACAAAAAAATCATAATCTCCGACCTCAAAAACCCCTAGATACCAATTTTGAATAGAATCGGACCACAATCACAAAAATGGTCTGCCATATTGGAGCCATATTGTTTTTTTTTTACCAAAACATAAATAATCAATTTTCACCAGAATTATGTACACCTGCCAAATTTCAAATCGATGGAAGCTTGTAAAAAAAATCTTCGACCCCAAAAACCCCCACATATTAATTTTGAATAGAATCAGACCATAATCACAAAATTCGTTCGCCATTTTGGAGCCGCCATATTGAATTTTGGAATATTGACATAAAAATCAAAATCTTCGACCCCGAAAACCCCTAGATACCAATTTTGAATAGAATCGGACCATTATCACAAAAATTGTCCGCCATATTAGAGCCGCCATTTTGTTTTTTTCCCCAAAAAAATTCATAATGCATTGTCACCGGAATTATCTACAGCTGACAAATTTAAAATCAATCGGTTGCTTAGAAGTGGGTCAAATTTAACTTGCCAGATTTGATTACAGACTGACACCTACAGACAGACACCGGGACAGGTGAAACTAAATTAGAGCTTGTAAAAAGAAAACTTATATTTCAATGAATATATACAATAGAGCCAAGAACATGTGGAAACAAAATAAATATTAAAGCCTAAGGAAATCACCAGGAAGGGACAAAACGTTGTAGATATCGAACTCAAATATTAAAAATATTTTCTCCAGAATCCAATATCACTGCGTTGAACTCATTTTTCGGGTTTTCCTTCGCGCATTGTGGTCCTGAAAATTCAGGCAAATCGGCAAAATCACATTTGCCATGTTCAGGAGATGTATCGTTGATTCGAACTCGTTTATGTGACTACATATTTATCTTCTTGATTCCTTGAAATTGTGGTAATATATTTTGTCATCTCAACTATTGAGACCACCCTCACAATGATCGTTATATTTCCTAAACCAAAGAAGAACAAGGGGCAACTGAAATCTTGGAGAGGTCCTTGTTAGATTCTGGAATTACATTCGCATGCAAAAAAAACAACAAGTTAATATTTGAATAAGCAAGTGAATAGGGGCTAAAATAGGAATTTGGGCAAGTGGGCGATTATATGTATGTTTAATAAAAAATATCGTTCATTACACGTCTAGATATGGATTTTTCCGTGCTTGCATGGCTTTCCGTATCATGCGCGCACGGAATCCTTATTTCTGGACTCGCAAAGAAATATACTATTTCTATACCTAACTGTCATAATACGATAATAATATATCTCATATAGAAAAATCGAATTAAACGGTTTTCTTCACATAAAAGATTCAATATGGATTGAACCAGAAAATGGTAGATCTCAGGTGAAAAACAACTACTTTCCTGGCAAATACCACGCAGAACGTTGAATGAAATTCACCTGAAAATCCATGCATACCTCCATATAAATGGACATTGAATGCAAATGTTTCTTTCTGATAAGATCGATTATGTTCAATATATGTCGTGTTCACCTAACAATCCGCATACCGGTTTCAGGCGTTTTTTGGCCCTCATCAGTACGAAGTAGTCAACCAGCCAAAGGTCCGAAGAGCTCTGGCTGAAGCGAGACACAACATAACCAAAACCATCATCGAGTCTATAACACCTATAGGTACGCCGGAAAAGGAATCTTTTATTTAGAAACCTATCGAGGTGGGAGATTCTCGGAGTGTTTCTTTCTGTCACTAGGCACCGCCAGTTGAAAGTCTTCTGACCTTTGACTGGTTGACTACTTCGTACTGATGAGGGCCAAAAAAAGCCTGAAACCGGTATGCGGATTGTTAGGTGAACACGACATATATTAAACATAATCGAGCTTATCAGAAAGAAACATTTGCATTCAATGTCCATTTATATGGAGGTATGCATGGATTTTCAGGTGAATATCATTCAACGTTCTGCGTGGTATTTGCTAGGAAAGTAGTTGTTTTTCACCTGAGATCTACCATTTTCTGGTTCAATTCATATTGAATCTTTTATGTGAAGAAAACCGTTTAATTCAATTTTTCTATTTATTCCACTTCACATGGCGTTTATCTTTCACTATATGCTAGTCGGGCTTGCCACTCCTACTGAAAAGGAATCTTTTATTTAGAAACCTATCGAGGTGGGAGATTCTCGGAATGTTTCTTTCTGTCACTAGGCACCGCCAGTTGAAAGTTTTCTTTTACGGCGTACCTATAGGTGTCATAGACTCGATGATGGTTTTGGTTATGTTGTGTCTCGCTTCAGCCAGAGCTCTTCGGACCTTTGACTGGTTGACTACTTCGTACTGATGAGGGCCAAAAAAAGCCTGAAACCGGTATGCGGATTGTTAGGTGAACACGACATATATTAAACATAATCGAGCTTATCAGAAAGAAACATTTGCATTCAATGTCCATTTATATGGAGGTATGCATGGATTTTCAGGTGAATATAATTCAACGTTCTGCGTGGTATTTGCCAGGAAAGTAGTTGTTTTCACCTGAGATCTACCATTTTCTGGTTCAATTCATATTGAATCTTTCATGTGAAGAAAACCGTTTAATTCGATTTTTCTATTTATTCCACTTCACATGGCGTTTATCTTTCACTATATGCTAGTCAGCTTGCCACTCCTACTGAGGAGGAATCTTTTATTCAGAAACCTATCGAGGTGGGAGATTCTCGGAGTGTTTCTTCCTGTCACTAGGTACCGCCAGTTAAAAGTTTTCTTTTCCGGCGTACCTATAGGTGTTATAGACTCGATGATGGTTTTGGTTATGTTGTGTCTCGCTTCAGCCAGAGCTCTTCGGACCTTTGGCTGGTTGACTACTTCGCACTGATGAGGGCCAAAAAAAGCCTGAAACCGGTATGCGGATTGTTAGGTGAACACGACATATATTAAACATAATCGAGCTTATCAGAAAGAAACATTTGCATTCAATGTCCATTCATATGGAGGTATGCATGGATTTTCAGGTGAATATCATCCAACGTTCTGCGTGGTATTTGCCAGGAAAGTAGTTGTTTTTCACCGGAGATCTACCATTTTCTGGTTCAATTCATATTGAATCTTTTATGTGAAGAAAACCGTTTAATTCGATTTTTCTATTTATTCCACTTCACATGGCGTTTATCTTTCACTATATGCTAGTCGGGCTTGCCACTCATATGAGAAGGAATCTTTTATTTAGAAACCTATCGAGGTGGGAGATTCTCGGAGTGTTTCTTCCTGTCACTAGGTACCGCCAGTTGAAAGTTTTCTTTTCCGGCGTACCTATAGGTGTTATAGACTCGATGATGATTTTGGTTATGTTGTGTCTCGCTTCAGCCAGAGCTCTTCGGACCTTTGGCTGGCTGACTACTTCGTACTGATGGGGGCCAAAAAAAGCCTGAAACCGGTATGCGGATTGTTAGGTGAACACGACATATATTAAACATAATCAAGCTTATCAGAAAGAAACATTTGCATTCAATGTCCATTTTTATGGAGTTATGCATGGATTTTCAGGTGAATATCATTCAACTTTCTGCGTGGTATTTGCCAGGAAAGTAGTTGTTTTCCACCTGAGATCTACCATTTTCTGGTTCAATTCATATTGAATCTTTTATGTGAAGAAAACCGTTTAATTCGATTTTTCTATTTATTCCACTTCACATGGCGTTTATCTTTCATATCTCATATAGTTGTCAAAATGAACATTCAAAAGTAAACTGACAGCTGAATTCAAAATTTAACCAATATAATCCATTTTAATCATTCCTATCTCCGGATACTAATTGGTCCTCGATACAATTCGTGTATTATTTTGTAATTTTCTCAACTTTTTCAATATTGAGTAGGCTAACTGTAAGAGAACTTCGCCTATTATGTGATATGGACATTAAGAATAAAGTCATATATTATTAACATTTCATTGTAAAATAAGGATATCCCATTTAATAAAGATTCCTTTGTTGCTTCCCAATTTTCTTCATTCTGTTGAAATCGATCAATGAGTGTATTTTGTGTATACCTTCTCTTTTTTTTCCTCAAGGTTATCAGATTACCATAACTCAATCCATTGGCTTATTATTGTTACTCGTGACTTCAAACCCTGCGATCATTGAAAAACTTGAACTGAGTCACACTCGACTGATTGCAAGTGGAAATTGAATCTTGGAATTAAAAAACCGAATCCTCCATCATAAATTTGGATCAATCGTGTGAATTGAGGAACTTCAATGACTGGATAAAAACTCATCCATCAGTTCATTAATTGAAATGTTGAGTTTTCAATGACAGTTTATTCCGTTACGTAATTGCATGAAATCGACAGAAAACGTGTTTGAAATACGCTCATTGTATTCTAGATGAAGTTTAGATGAAATGAGAATGAATTATTCAGTTCCAATTCCAATTCTGATGAACGCACCCCCAGGCGAGGATATTTTCACAGAGAATGAATTAGTATCGAGCTCTGCATGCAGGTCATTTCAATGCAAATTATATCGATTGAACCTTCTTCTATTTTTTATCCGATAAGTACCCGTCTTGTACAGTGGGAACGTTCCAACAATAATCCGTTAGTCAAAAATAAGAAGAAGAAATTCTTCACTGGTTCAGATATGTGGATGATTGTTTGGTTTTGGTAAATGGGAATCTAGATACTGCTGTTCTTCTTATGAATAAAATCAATTAAATACACCCAAACATCACATTCACATCGGAGATTTATTCAAATGATAAACTTGAGTTTTTAAATACTACAATAAATAAAAATACCATCAATTTAGAGTTCGGTATCTATAGAAAGCCAACTCAGACATATCATACACAATTAGCAATTTGCATATCTTCCGAAAAAAATATATGTTGTTCTACATCGTACATCATTCATTTCTGTGCAATTGGGGTAATCCATTACGAATATTTCACTCAGTAATAAATTGGAACATGAACTGGGATTAAAATTTACATGTAAACGCCTATCTTGTGACGTCAGATGTTTCCTGTTATTTTATTGTTGTCATTATAGCTATTTATGTAACAAGTGCGTTATATAGATCCTAACGCCCGGAGGGTAACATTCACCCGGGGGCCTTTGGCCCGAGGGATGAATGTTGCCCGATGGGCGTTAGGATCTAGTTAAGCTCGTGGTGCATACAAGATTTTATTTTTCACGAAAAAATTATCTTAAATGACGTTGTTTACTTCATAAATTCATCTCATACTATTTACTGCGTTCTGGTCGGCAACTGAGCACAAGTGAGCTTCTATGCAATTGCCATGGAAACATTGAAGAGGTTGCTAAGGGTTGTTTATTTAATAAAACGACGCTGCATTTTTGTAAGAATTGACGAGCTTGTTAGTGGAGGAAACTAATTCATAATAATTATGAGATCCCACAGAATGTGACGCTCAAAGCTGAAAAAGCGTTAGGAATGTTACTGCCTGTGAAATCCAAACACTTATACGAGAAGGAGTATGACCATTTTCTGAAATGGAAAGATGAAAACAGAGTGAATACCGTAAATGAAACTGTCTTAATAGCATACTTCCAGGAACTGGTGAGTTTATCTCATGAAAAATATTAATATTTTTTATTTATTTTACATTATTTCAGTCTGAACAATATAGTGCAAATAGTCTATGGACCAAATACTCACAGCTGAAATCAATATTGATTGTTAAAGAAAATATTAATCAGCATTCAGTCAACTGATGGCATTTCTAAAAGTTAATTCAAAAGGATACATTCCTAAAAAATCAAAGGTATTGGAAGGTGGACAAGTATTACTTTTCATAAGAAAAGCTCCAGATGATACTTTTCTGCTACATAAAGTTGTTCTGGTAATGGGCGTATTTGGAGGCTCAAGACGTGATGAAATGAAGACAGAGGAGCCGTTTTACTGATCAAGGTACCAGAAACCAAGACCTGCACCTCAAAAAGTTTCACCATTGTTGAAGAAAGCAAAATAGGAACCTTGAACTTAGTTAAAAAGTACATTGCACTACGACCAAAAGGATGTAAACAACGTAGGTTTTTTTTAACCTACAGAAATAATAAATGCATTGAGTTACCTGTAGGTAAAAATACTATAGGAAGTGTTCCTTCTATCATAGCGAAATACCTGAATTTGGAAAATTCGAAAGGTTACACCGGACATTGTCTACGCCGAACGTCGACAACGCTTCTTGTTCAAGGTGGTGCTTCCTTTAAAACACTAAAATTACATGGAAAATGGAAGAGTAGTACGGTAGCGGAGAGCTATATTGAAGAAAGTATCTCCTCGAAGAACAAAATTGCTACAATGATAGCCCATTCTGTTTCCGAAAAAGAAAATGTTAACGTTCCGAACGGAACCGAATGCACATTGAGGAGTTCATCATCGGTCAACTCACAGAACTTCAAACTTGGTACTAATTTTTCAGGAACATTTGAAAATTGTTATTTCTATTTGAGAGAAAATAATCAGTCCCTTTTTTATGTACAGTTATAAATAAAAAATTTCTGAGTAATTAATTTATTGAACTACAGAAAAAAACATTTAGCGGGCGTTATGATTCATAATGCCCTCCATAACGCCCCGGGCGTTATGAGTCTGTTAATAGCAACCTTTGCCAAGGTATTATAAAGCAGTAACGATCAAGTGAAAAATAAAGAATATTAATATTAGTATCAGGCTCTTCGACATTGCCCGAAACGTTTTTGATAATTAATTTGCTTGTGTTTGTGATATAATGGAATGCAAAACCAAAGAATTTCACAAATATTGTATTGTTTCAATGTGCAATAATACGTCCTCTAGTAGTCATTAATGTGAGGTTATCTACGGTTTCCGTCCAGGATTTGTGACGTGTAAAGAGTCGCAGTTGGGATGGAGGAAATTTTACGCGCAGCGTTGCCAAGTCTCCCAAATATCATAGGCGATTTTGATGCTTATTTGTGCATATTTTTCCTAATAATGAATGATTGTTGATGATTTTAGACCATGATTCATAGAATAATTCGTAAGACAATTTGCAAAAGATGTCATTTTCCAAATCATGAACTCATTATGAATAGCCAAAAAGCAAATGAGTCTTCAATAAAAGAATAAGTTTCATATAATTCATATATAATGTTCAATCTGAAACGAAAACTATGAATATGGAAATTCTAACTTAAATACAACTATAAACTCAAATCAAAATGATCCTCACAACAGTAACGATTTGTTACACTGGAAAAAGGGTTCCCTTTTCATTATTTGGCACCACTTACGCCGTTTTTTGTCGTGTCTGGGCACAGAAAAAAACAATTTACTGGGACTACTAGAGGACGTATTATTGCACATTGGAACGATGCAATATTTGTGAAATCCTTTGATTTTGCCTTCCATAATATCACTACAGTCATCCAGCAAGAACAAACACAAACAAATCAAATATCCAGAACGTTCAGAGCGATATTGAAGATCTTGATAATGATATACTCGAATATTCTAAATGACAACTTGATGACAAAAATAACATATACGTGTCATCTGACGTCACAAGATGGCCGCAAAGAAGCGCGCGCGTTTACATGTGAATTTGAATCCCAGTTCATGTTTTAATTTATTACTTAGTGAAATATTCGTAATTGTACAGAAATGAATGATGTACGATGTACAATAACATATTTTTTTCGGAAGATATGCAAGTTGCTACAAGTTATGGTTATGAGTGAAAATATTAAATATAATAACATCATTTTTGGCATATTTTTAATGATTTTTCCAAAGGTAATGGCCGAACAATGAGTAATTTTCGACCAAAATGATATCAGTTACCCATAGAATACACCTGTAGTCTCAAATAAATTAAGGCGCCGCTTCGAAGACAGAAAAGAATAAAAACTGTAATTTTGACACATTTTCGCTTTTATCTCGGTTAATACTGGACGAATGTTAAAAATTTTTTCATCAAACGGTCTGAGTAACCCATAGTCTCAAATCAATTTGAGGCTCCGTCCAGAAGACAACAGAAAATAGAAGCTGTCATTTTTGACATATTTTCGCTTATATCTCGGTTAATACTTTGTTAACATAAAGTTAGTTTAATTTACTTAATATGTTTTTCATCAAAACATTTTAAATGACCAACAGAACGCACCGATAGTCTCAAAACAATTTGGGACACCTTCTGGAAGATAGAAAATGGATAAAACTCATTTTTGACATATTTTCGCTTTTATCTCGGTTAATACTGGACGAACGTTAACAATTTTTCCACCGAACCGATCTGAGTAACCCAAAGAATATACCCATAGTCTCAAATCGATTCGGGACACCATCCGGAAGACAGCAGAAAATAGAAGCTATCATTTTTGACATATTTTTGCTTATATCTCGGTTAATAATACTGGACGAACGTTGAAAATATTTTCACCAAAACAATAGAATGGAATGCACCTATACTCCCAAATAAATTTGGGGCGCCGAAATTTTTTGTTCACGGTTTTAAATCTGAATATGTCAAAGTTAATATTGAACAAATTGAAATATGTCAAAATGGCAGTTCCTATTTTCTCCTGCCTTTCGGACGGTGCCTCAAATTGATTTGAGACTATGGGTATATTCTATGGGTTACTCAGATCGTTTTGGTGAAAAAATTGTGAACGTTCGTCCAGTATTAACCGATATAAAAGCGAAAATGTGTCAAAATTACAGTTTTTATTCTTTTCTGTCTTCGAAGCGGCGCCTTAATTTATTTGAGACTACAGGTGTATTCTATGGATAACTAATATCATTTTGGTCGAAAATTACTCTACGTTCGGCCATTACCTTTGGGAAAATCAGTAAAAATATGTCAAAATGATGTTATTATATTTATTGTTTTCACTCATAACCATAACACATACGAAAGATATATCCGAATTGACTTCTAGGAATTGATCTATGAATCATGGTCGAAAATCATCAACAATCATTCATTATTGGGAAAAAATTATGCACAAATAAGCATCAAAATTGTGGCTATGATATTTGGGAAACTTGGCAACGCTGCGCGTAAAATTTCCCCCATCCCAACTGCGACTGAAAACTGAAGGTGAACAAAACAGCCTTCAAACTTGACAGTAACAGCCATTTGACGTCACACCAATAGAAGGCGTGTTTTTCATCACGTGATGACATCGACAAATTGTACAAATTTTAATAGTGGATTTTACAATATATATGAATCATATGAAACTTATTCTTGTATTGAAGACTCATTTGCTTTTTGGCTATTCTAATGAGTTCATGACTTGGAAATTGACATTTTTTGCAAATTGTCCATTGTTCTAATCATCCAAATCAACATAACATAAGATGGCAGCTTCCAATTGCTATGTTCATCGGCTTTTGAATTCTCCATTATAACTTTTCGAATACAACAAAGAAATAAATGTTTTGAAACAAATAGCCCACAATAATGGTTACGATCCCAACTACCTCATACAAAAATTCAAATTCACTTCTTGGATAACAACATATCCCAACAAATTTCCAAATGTATGAAAAGTGAGCTGAACAACATTGAATGTTTCTATAAGACCAATAATAACCTGAGTGGATATTTGGCCAACACAAAAGACGTAACAAACAATCAAAAAGTGACATTAGATAGATAATAGATGAATATACTTCATTGTCTAAGAATAAATTCTCATTACCAAAGAGAGAAATCAAATAAGCTTAAAATAAATCGATGAAAAAAAATTGGATTTCGTGCACAAAATAATTTATGAAAATCGTAGCAAAGCGCTTTCGACCGTTAGGTCATCATCAGTGCGTACCTGAAAGTAAGTAATATTGATAGAGAACAAGTTACTGAAAAGTTTTTCTGAGAAAGAAAATTGACATATTTTAAATGTGAGGTTACTTACCCGTCAGGTGTACAAGAAGCCAAAAAGACCATAAAATATCTCATGATCAATGAAAGTTGTATAGGTTTAAGTGACACATGTTGAAATACATATTCTAGGCCAGGATGAAAATTGAGATTACAATTTTTCCTTATCTTTTAAAAAGCCATTGTTTCGGTGTGATAGCTGGACCCAAGTGACAAGATTGACAATCGACAAGTGAACGATGAAGTGGATTGACATGGAACACAAAACCCTGGAGATATCAGAATACTGGAACATATATTTGACAGATCACAGTCCTCATTAGATTCATCATCTTCTAGTGTGTTTTAGTATGACAGGGATATTCCTTTCTTGATTTTGTCCATGGTTTTGTTTTCCATGTCAATCTACTTCATCGTTCACTTGTCAATTGTCAATCTTGTCACTTGGGTCCAGCTATCACACCGAAACAATGGCTTTTCAAAAGATACGGAAAAATTGTAATATCAATTACCATCCTGGCCTAGAATATGTTTTTTAAATGTGTGTCACTTAAACCTATACAACTTTCATTGAGCAAGGGATATTTTATGTTTTTTTTGGCTTCTTGTACACCTGACGAGTAAGTAACCTCACATTCAAAATATGTCGATTTTCTTTCTCAAAAAAACTTTTCAGTAACTTGTTCTCTATCAATATTACTTACTTTCAGGTACACACTGATGATGACCTAAGGGCCGAAAGCGCTTGGCTACGATTTTAATAAATTATTTTATGCACGAAATACAATTTTATTTCGTCGATTATATCGATACGTGCACACAGTCATACTTTTCATATTAATAAATATTCGTCAAACCTGAATCAGTAATAAAACAATAATAAAAAGTAAATATTAAATACATGCACAAATTGTAAGCACATATATCTAGTAAATAAAATTAAAAGGTTAATTAAAAACCTTTTTTTAAATTTTAAAAAACTAAAAACAAAACAGAAAAAAAAAATATATATATACCCATACATTTGTTTTATACCTTAAGAAAAAACTGAAAATTTTACACTTGAAATAGTTGAAGAAAAATATATTTCCAATAACACCAGTGGAATTCACATTGTGTCATGATGATATTACTGCAGGTTTTAGTACGCTTCTTCAAGAAGCAATGCTTTAACAGCTTTTCTGATATTTTTTTATCCAAGATATCTCTATTAACCTTTGGTTAATTCCTTCATACATATTAGAATGTTTTGTCAAGGTTGATTTCGGTATAGGTAAATGAATATCTTTGATATATAGCAAGATGGACGAACTTTAAATCAATTAGTGCGCCCGCTTTGATAACATAATGAAATTTCCCATACTTCCTTATATTAACTCTACTCCTCGTGTAAAGTATAGTCACACTTTCTTTGTCCAAAAAATGTTTCTACATATAATATTTACATATTATAAGGACAGCTGTTGTCACAGAAAAATAGATTTTTTCACACACGACACCAATTTTGATAGAGTGTTTCTATGTAAGGTACTGATATTTTGGTCTACCACTAGTCGGTCGGACTTGGATTCATGCCTTCGGCTCAATATGCGACGTCTTTCTCTTGAATAACTTTTCTTTCGTTATATGAAATAATACTTTTGTGTCGTGGGACTTCTATTCAAGGGATAAAAGAACTTAATAATTGACTTTTGCCTCTCAATTAAAATAATCTGATTGAATTCAATTTCCCTTTCCTCAAGTTTGGTTGAGAAAATAATTCACAAAAATTAACTTCAATACATCTATTGACAAAAAAGGTAAAAACTTTTGTACGGCTCGACGCTTGTCAAATAAAAAAAAATGTCAATCTTAATATACAATGTCAATCATAATATAAAATGTAAAATAAAACTCTCATTCTGAGAATGAAAGAACAACCACGAATAGTTTGAAAATATTACATATCGGTTCTGAAAAAAAACTTTTCAACAAAAAATTAAACCGACGAAATACGGAACTGAAAAGTAAAAAATAAAATAAACCTTTTGAGTCGGCGCCAAACAAACAAGCAAATGAATTAGGTAAGGCGTGAAATGATGGTATCGAGTTGCGCGGTGACATTCTGATAACTTTTTTGAAGTAGTTCAATGATCTTCGTTGATTGTTCGTTTGGCGCCGACTCAAAATTAGTTACATACATTAGTTCAGGAGCTTAGTTATTGAGACTAAGAAGGTTAATTTTATTTTCAACCGACGAAACCGATAAGGAGGAGGTTCTCTATTCGACGCGTATATTTTTTTATTTACTTTTCAGTTCCGTATTTCGTCGGTTTAATTTTTTGTTAAAAAGTTTTTTTTTTCAATTTTTTATGGCTGAAATCTACTAATTACTACCTACTTGTTTTTTGATTACTTCCAAAATACTTACTCACCCACCTCACCTCAACTATTACCAGTTAAATAATATGATTATCTACTTTTACCATTTGTTGTGATATAAAGTATATTTTTTGTTCTGGTTAGTTTATTTCATTACTGTATATATCATTCCATCCTCTCATATAATGATTGTGACGGATGTGGGAGAACAAAAATAATGACATTATCGATCTGTCATTGTCAACTACAAATGTGTGCCAATGTTCAAAAGTGAAAAATCAATTATCCCCTATTTTTCTTCCCGTAAGGGTGGATAATTCCATTCGAAATCCTAATATGTTCAACAATGAGATAAACCCTATCTAATTGAAAAAGAATCATCCAAATCGAAGAACCCAGTACAAAGTTATGCCTGATAGAATCGGTTAACGGACCAGAATTCAGAGGGTGAGTGATCAATATCCTTCATTTCACTACTACTATCTTCAAAATTCAAATTAGATCAACTTCGAAGTACACCCTATCCACTAAAAAAAGAGTTATCGGCGGACGTCTCAGTAGAAAGTTATGCGTGATCATACATAAAAAAAATATACGCGTCGAATAGAGAGCCTCCTCCTTTTTGGTTTCGTCGGTTAATATATATATATATATATATATATATATATATATATATATATATATATATATATATATATATATATAATATATATATATATATATCATATATATATCAATATGGTGATTTCCTATTATCGAAATATAGAAACGGTTTTTCCCCGTGGCTCTCATAGTTTATTGTTACCCGCGTAACTGACATCCGTTTTTCCCAAATTACCAAAAGTTGAGGTCGTCTGAGGTTGGTCTCAAATTGAATAGACGAACTCCCAATGTACTCTTTATGTATACCCCTAACTGATACTAATAGTGCATGAGGTTCACCCCGTGAATCAATATTTAAAAGCTTTGCATCAAATTAGATTCTCTACTCAAGCCAGCGACTTACCCCTGTAGTTCTCATTTTCGTCCCAGTCTCAATATAATTCCCATTTCTCTCGTAGCCATCTGTAGACACTCGGATCAGATTTCTAATTCAAACACACTCGTCTTCCGAACTGACGATTAAAATAAATTTTTCGATGTCTACCCGCGATAGTTCCTCCCGTGGAACTATTATATATCAAAGGGCGATTTTCTTCGATATAGTTTCTGGTAAAACCAAAAACTCGGGCCATAGCCCGGTGGACTACCGCCAATGGTGGAACTCGTGCCGATCCCCTCAAGGTTACAATGTTGCATATCTGTAAATGGCAATGACTTCCAAAATGAATGAACTCATCTACTCGGCAGAAATATATTTTTTCTATGACTATTGAAAAAAGCGTCCTTTATATGACCGTTTCTTGATAAGTAATGAACTCTAGTTTCGTCCCCAAGTAGGTAATGATCCATTACTCAACAGGTTCGAACCAAACACAGTTGAACCAGATTAATTACTCCACACTTTGAAGCTAATCACAGATGAGCATCTTCATTACTGTGCAGTTGTGTTTGAATTGCTCCTATTCGCAAGTATGCCTTGCGTCATAATCATTGAATTGGCAGTTCGTTTCGTAAAATATTTTAGTCCACCAGAAATTTGTAGTGCGGCGAAAATAACATCGTCAAATCTATTAAGAAATGAATCCAGAAAAAATATGAGATGATATATGCAATTTTCATGGATTGGCGAAAAAAAAATAATGTGAATTCGTTTTCGGAAAATGTACTTCTAGCATATTTTTCCCAATTATCTGAAAAATATAGATCGTCCCAGCTTTGGACACAATATTCAATGTTCAGAAGTACCATTCTAATCAACCACGACGTCAATATAGAACGTTATTCAAAATTACGTGCGTTTTTGAAACGCAAATCCGATGTTTATATACCGAGAAAGGCTCACGACGAAATATATCTTGCGACAAAGGTAAGAAATTGATATTTTTTCAAAAGTTCACTGAACAAAATGGGAGAACCTAGTTAGGAACTTGAATAGCTTCATATCACTTTGATTTGCAAGCACCTCGGTAGCACATAGCTTAAGGTCTGGACTTTCAATCCAGTGATCATGAGTTCGAATCACGCCGGTGAGATTTTTTTCTTGTCCAACCACTGATTTGACAATTATCAAACTGTTTGAAATTGAATAAAACAAAAAAAATTTGAAAAAAAATTTATGTATCTTTTTTTTTTTAGGTTGCACTGATCATGGGAATCATGGGAGCCTGTCGTGCGAATGAAATGCACTCTATGAAATAGATACTAAAAATAAAAATCATAAGTTATTCTCTAACGTTTCGATCATCAGATCATCATCAGGAGAATTTTGTAAGAATTTTACGGAAAATAAAGCTTATAGAAGAACTGAATTTTGTGAAACATTATCATATATGCTCAACTATATAATGTGTAAACTATTCTGAAATGGAACAAACAACAACAAATCGTGAGCAGCAAAATATCTGACCATACAATTGTTCGGAAGTTCACCATAACTGAGCCTTTTCGCCATATTTATATTAAATATATCACGCTACGACCGAGTAATATATCAACAGATAATTTTTTTTTTATTATCAGAAAGGTAAATGCACCAATCTAAGAATTGGAATAAATAAATTCGGAGCCATGGGAACCAAATCGCAACATTTTTGAAACTTCCAAATCCAGAACTATATACTGGGCATACCTTTCGAAGATCATCTGCCACCCTGCTAGTGGATGCGGGTGGAGACATCACTTCTTTGGAGAGGCATGGAGAGTGGAAGTCAACATCTGTGGCGGAAGGATCATAGATGATTCGATGAAAAATAAAATGAATACTGCAGAAAAAATCTTGGGTTCAATGAAACCGTTCACCAGTACCAGCAACATCTCACAAACATTTATTGCACAGAACACTTCGGAAATGAAAAATGGAAATGTGAATTTGGATATAGAATCCTCGATACCTTCAGTTATGATTTCCAACTGTTCCAATTTTACTATTAATTTCATTAACAAAAAATGATTTTGTTTATGTTATGAAATTTTTCGAAATATAATTATAGATTTTTTCATTCAATAAAAACTTCCTATTATGCAATTAAATGAATTACACTCTTTTAGGATTTCCTTCACAAATTAATCTTATTTTCAAATAGTTCTGTTATAAGTCACAGAAAAAGTAAAGTATTCTGCTCGTGAGAAATAGCCATTACTCGCTCGAATGATTCACGACGCTCGCCTTCGGCTCGCGTCGACGAACTTCATTCTCACGAGTAATGGCCACATTTCTCGCTCATCGAATAATATACTATTTTATATCCGCGCCGACCCATTTATGTATTTCGAAGTAGGAGCTCCCTGTTTCATATTAATTTCATTCAAGAAACTGGAATGATGAATTATGAATCAAAAAAACTTACCCTGGAACCAATAAAAAAACAAAAAAATATCACCTACAGGGTGTTACAACTGGATAACTGGATAACGGGATATGGGATCAAGGAAAACGGGATAACGGGAGGCTCGCAGAGTCATAGATGGAACAACACAAAGAAAAACAGGAAAAAATGAAAATTATACGCGGATGAAGTCGCGGGTACCAGCTAGTACACCATATATATATATATATATAACTTTATCCTGATGCATTATTATCTATACTCGATTGATATTCTATATTCATTTTCGTCACTCTGGAAGAGATAATTACCGCATATACGACATCAGGTCATGCATACTCATCAGCTGAGTAATGCTTGTCGTTATTCTAATAGGATTATTGAATTATTATTTGTAATGATATACAAGGGGATTATTGTTATCATCAATAAACTTCATGTACGTGTCAACATATACATACGAGAATGAGATAATATACATAATCCTGATATTGATACCAGAAAGGAGGGAGATGAGGAGTGGATCGATATTCAATTATATCTTGTAAGGAGATTTGTGAAGGCTCAATAAATATAGAGAAGTTATTAGGGGATTTTTTTTAACCATTCCAAGAAAATCCCAAATGTGAAGCAAAAATGTGATACGACATATATGTTAACTATTCCAAAAGCTATGAATCCAGAGATGAACGAGAAGAAATTGAAAGATTTTAGACTTCACACCTACAGGAAAAAACGTGATAATATCATTCTTACATGGGTGAAGCAATCATACCAGTAATAAAAAACCCAATTCTGTAATTATCATCAATCAAGTTCATATACGGTGTGACCCATTTAAAATGGAACCACCCCTGTAGAATACGCATTTTTCAGTCAATCTCAAAAATTTTTTTTTTAATATTAAACATCAAGAACTGTATCTTGACACGAATTTTCATAACTTTAGTTTCATTTCTAAGGCAGTCTATGGTTTTTTTCTTTGTCAGAGACGGCAAAAGTTTATTAGGCAATTTTTGTTTCCAAATTTGACTACACCACTGGATTTGTAGTCGTTATGAATGGAAACCATCAAAATTTCATAGAAAAATATTGTTCAACAACGAAGTTACAACAACTTTAATTTTGGAAACAAAGTATTTGATTATAATTTTTATTTAGATTATAGACATATTTGAAATCTGGCAATACTGCCGATACAAAGTAGAACATCAGTGAATTTGTACAGCGAAAATCCGAAGTCAATAGCTCATTCCGTTCTACAGTTATAACTCCTGAAATTATGGTAATGTGAGCGATTTGTGGTGTACTGTTGTATTGTATTTTTTATTAAATCAAAGAGAATTGATCAAACTTCTTTTTCTTAGTTTCAAATATGAGAATATAATTTTTTTCTTATTGCCCTTATTGTTGCTCATGTTCATGTGAATCAGTGATTTGGAATAAGTTCGGATTTATCAAAAAATGTATTCGATAAATAAACACTCTGCAGTCATTTTTTCGCGTAAAGAAAACTGGGGTTTTCCAATTCGTCAATATACCATTTTTGCTTCTTCCCCACAATTGTCATTTTTGAACATTGATCCAAAAAGGAAAACATTCTCAATTGAATACCCCACAAGAGGTTATCTGGATGGGAGATAGTGACTAAAGTTTATCTTTCAGTGCAGATGCTTCCACATCTGATTTTATGAACATCCCGTTCATATTTTCGAAACAAATCAAGTTATCCGAACTTTTGTTTCATCTTTGGAAATGCACGAGATAACATTCGAAAATCACAATGAAATAGCAAGCAAAATACATTAACTTCTAATGTTCAATCTTCGGTGAAACAAATTCAACAAATAATAATTATTTAAATAAATCTGAGCAAGTATTTTGACTTTTTGTTCAATATTGATGACCAAACTCTCTAGAAGATCGAGTTTATAAGCTTTTTGTTTTATATATAATATTTCAAAATCGAACCGCTATTTTGAACCTATGTGGCCCATTGAATAATGAATGATTACTTAGTATTAAAAACCTTCATTTGTTGTTGTACAAATTCAAAGCAGATTTGCTCGAGCCAGAAATTTGATGTGGAGGGTACTTTCGACTACCGTAAAACGGGGCTACATGAAAATACAGGGGCCAGTTGAAAATGAACGCAGCTGATTGAATTAACAGGTGCTGCTGCTTAACGTCATATTTGGGAAACATAATTCAAAGTCAGTCAGTTAGAGCATATCAACAAGTGGCAGTAACGTTGTTTTTGTTTGTTTCTGCGGAATAGTGTGGCACGTAAAAAGTTACAAAGAGTATAGTAAAAAACAATGTTTTTTTTTCATGAATACTTCGTATTGCCTAGATATACTGAGAATTATTAGTTCAGCGATGTATTTTTTTCCCAAGAGTATCATAACACTAATATAACCTCAATTCATCGCTGTTGCTAATTCGGAAGCCATAGGCGTAGATTTCATTTTTTGATGTCATTTCAGGGGCTCCTTGAAAATGGTTCGAAAATATAAGAGAAAGGTGGGAAGTCGGCCGTACTGCAATTACACGGAGGAAATGTTGAATGCTGCACTGCGGAGGTATGAAAGGGGCAATTTGACTCAACTCAGTGAAGAATATGACATACCATATGTCACATTGTATAGAAAAATTAAAGGATTACATCCATTAAATCCGGGAAATTGTACTGCATTATCACTTCCTGACGAAAAAGCCATCGTAAAAGCAATATGTATAGCGTCAGAGTGGGGCTTTCCTTTTGAACCTAGTGATATAAAAGATGTAGTTCAGGATTTTTTCACCAGAAGAGGTCAACAAGTGGAACCATTCGTGGATAATAGACCTGGAGAGGGTTGGATGGAGAAGTTTTTGCATCGACATGAAGACGATATGTCTAAAAAAATATGGCAGTCAATAAAACAAAGTCAGGCAAAGATTGATCATACAACTATAAATGGTTATTTCCATGATCTTTCAAGAGTGCTCAAGGATGTACATCCCGAAGCGATAGTCAACTATGACGAAACAAACTTCACCGACGACCCCGGTCGCATCAAAGTCATTGTTCGAAAGCAGTCTAAGAGAGCAGAAAAAGTTATGGACACCTCGAAGTCTTCGACTTCAGTCATGTTTTCTCGCTCTGCTCCAGATGTTATGCTGCCACCATATATAGTCTATAAGGCAGACCATTTATGGAGCACCTGGATGGTTTGATACCAATATTTTTGAAGACTGGTTTATGGAAATTGCACTTCCCCATTTCACTGGTTCACCTCCTGGTCGTAAAGTACTGATAGGGAATAATTTGGCAAGCGACATTTCACTTGTAGTCATCACAACTTGTAAAAACAGCAATATCTCGTTCGTTTGGCTGCCGCCTAACAGCACTCACTTAACGCAGCCTCAAGACGTTAGTGTTTTCAGACCAATAGAAATGAAATGGCAACAAGTACTGAAAGATTGGAAAGCAAAAAATAGAGGAGTTATCAGGAAAGACGTATTTCCCAGGCTTCTGAGGCAGTGTTTGGAGTCGATTAATGTAAAAAATCAGCAAAACATCAAATCTGGATATGAAGCAACAGGCATTGCACCTATTGACCGCCAATAAATTCTTCAAAAACTTCCCTAAACACAAGATCTTGCAGCAACTGCAGAAGCAGAGAACACACTGGGTGAGACGTTGAAACAACTGTTCCAAGAGGCTAGATTTGGAAAGCCAGGATCATCTAGAAAGGGACGCAAAAAAAATTATCGGTAGAGCCTGGCAAAAGTATTTGTTCAGAAGATTTTGCGAATACGCCTTCAGAAAATCAGAAAAAAAAAGAAAGAAGAAAACAAAGGATAAACCAAAGAAAAACCAAAGGGAAAGGAAGTATTGTTCAGCTCTGAGAGTGACGAAGATATATTACTCGCCAATTTACGGAACAAAAAACATTTATGGACTACAAATGATGATAGTGATAACGATGTAGAAACTTTTTCAGACTTGGACCATGGTCATATCGATGATGAACCTACTGATCAAGAATCAGTTGTGGATGAAACTTCCAGAGAAATACTCTCTGAAGAAGAACCTATTGAGCACGATCAATTTAAATGTGGTGACTATATATTAGTGAATTTGAAAACCGAGAATGGAACCTTCAAAGAGTTTGTACCTAAAATAGTCCATCCCCAAGAAAACGGCTATTTATGCACATTTCTAAGAATGAGTGAGAAAGTGAAGAATACCTATATATATCCAGCAGTGGAAGATGTTGGTCTCGTTGAGAAAAATGAAATAAAAATGACATTAACCATTGCGGCAACTTTGCGGAGGGGGCAGATACAATTTAGAAAAAACAGTGAATAAAGTCAGCTTTAACAATGTTCTTGTTTTTCTTATGAATAATTCTGAGTTTTTGATGTTTTTTTTAAGTTTTTACAAATGTGTATTCTGTGTTTCGTTGTTTTCTGGATGAATCTCTATGAATGAAATAAAGATTTACTTTTTTGCAATAAAATCTGCGTTTTCTTACCGATTTTAATGTTGTTACAGGGGACAACTTTGTATTACTTCTATTTCTATTCATTCAGCCCCTATACCAGGTCTACAAGTAAACGGAAGTGTTTTTCAGGTCAATTTTCAAGTAACCCCATAGCGGGGTTACTTGGAAGTGAGCAGTTTATATTTTTTTTTTTCGAAAAGTGGTAAGAGCTGGAATTTTTGTTATTGCTGAAAGAGCTTCCTTCGACACGAAATGCCATCTGGGTGATTTTTATTCTGGAAAAAATTTCATGCTGAGAGTATGAAGTTTCCAAAAAGTTTTATCAAGTAGCCCCGTTTTACGGTACTGCACAAAAATGTTCTTGCAGTTGTTTACCATACATATAATTGAACAAATTAAAAGTAAGAATAAAAAAATATACAAACTAAATGAGACACAAATCACTGTGAAAATTTAAATACTATACAATGAAATGAATTTGGTAAAAATTACACATGAAAAAATACTCTGATGTTGCACTCATTTCGTATGGAATCAATGAAATAAGATGAGTATACAATGTTTTGGAAAATGATACAGAATATAACTACGATACATGGGGATTTACAAAAAAAGAAGAACAATCATATACTAATTTGTTAAAATATAAACATATATCAGATATTAAATGAATTTGTATATAAAGATTACAGATAATTTGATTAAAAAATAAATAAAATGTAGAAATACGGACGGGGATTGAAATCACAGAAGAAATAAAATCATAGGACCTGGTTTAGCTCAAGTGTTTTGTTGGAAGAGAACATCAAAGATGAAACTGACAATAGTGCCTTCATTCTTTTTTCGGGAAAACGTGAGAAGGCTGACTAATGATGTTTTTAATTTTTTTTGATTTGATTAACGATATCAAAAAATTTTACACTTGAACTTTAACTAATTTGTAGGCTCGCGTACAAATTTATCTACCTTTTTTATCATCTTACATAAAACAACAAAAAAATTATTTTTCATATGAATTTTATTTGGAGGTCAAATGAATTGTTACGAAAATGAATCCACTACGCCACTGTCTGTTGTTTTATTTCTGGCCAATCACAAGATTGTAGCGAGACCCATTGGTTGACTTCACGCCGGACTTTCCAGTTGAATTCCAAGAAGTTCGAGAAAATTCAAGAAACAACTGTCTAGTACTTTCCAGCAAATTCAAAACTTGTCTGCTGACTATATAAAAACGGGATTCATCATGTTGGAGGCGACAGAACTTGACAATCGAGAACTCAAAAATCTTAGGGATTTTCAAATAACTTACTTTGCTCCAGTGAGTGGGTCTATGTCTTCTGTGATTGTTATTGTAAATGGGGGTTCTTGTTGAAAAAAATGGTTCTGAAATTTCAACTATAAATGAAGGTTGAATGAAATTGGATAAGTACCATGAGGATTGAACTAATGTAAATAAAATACAGTGTATGACAAAAAAACAAAAATAAAGAAAAAGAGAAAAATATAATGAGCGTGACATTTATAAAAATTCATTCGCAAATAAAATAACAGACCAAAACCACGGATAGACAGACAAACGTGAGTAATAACATTGGAATAACTTTCACCATTGAATTAAAAAAATTAAATAGAGTGTCCAGATTATGAATATGATTTGTGGAATACATGGTGGAAACAGTTGAATTAATAAGGAAGATTGGGTAGCAAATACTTATGTCTCATTCTCAAAATAACTCGAGATCATGCATCCTGAATTGGAGAGAATGAACTCTCTCAATGTTTTCTAGAAATCGTTCACATGTTGGAGTAACCACATAAATGTCAATAGGATAAAATTTCATTACAATAGTGAATTTCATCAAAATGTATGTTTCGCTTCCTCCATACACGAACATCTGTTCAATATGTGAACCATCTCGATAAGTAAAACTGTGAAGTACTAGTAGAGCCGTTTGTCAATACCAGCAAAATTGAAATTCTAAATCCGACTTCCGAACTCTGCTCCACTTCCTGGAATACATCGATATTTTCCGATGTCACTTCTTCATAACCGACGAGATGGGAAGCTTTGACACGAAGATGTTATATAGCTCATATTTGACCGTTCCATATTCCATCTGCACAAAACTGGCGGAAGTCATATATTTCGGCAAAGTCGCCCGCTTTTTTGTCGTGCATCTTCCTGGTGCATCCGCAATGTACAGGTCGGTGTTGAGAATTTCCTCAGATATACGCGTATTATATCATATCCAGGGGAAATAACAAGAAAGAGGTTTTCTATAAGAAATAATTTTCTCTTAGGAATTGCCGTTTGTCATACCCGTCCATATTCATAAAAATGACTTTCACCAAAGTAATCTGGAATATTCGGGACTGTGAAACATAGGATGGGTTTTTGTAACCAAAGTTGAATACGTCAATACATTATATAACCGGAGAAAGATATTAGGAATTGAAATTAGAGTAACAAAAACAGCTTAAATATATCTTTGAGGTTATTATACGAAACGTGAACGCACTCATGAATTTCAGTAATTATTAGTTTTTGAGGAACGACGGTCCATCTAAATTCAATAACCTGATAACGAGTGGAAGCAGATAGTCACTCATGGGACGTTAAGGGCCGGTTGTTCAATGCGAGTTCAATCCGTTGATTATGTAAACTCGGATTATTAATTAGCTATGGATTCAAACGTTATGCATTTTTCAATGAAAAACTAATCCTGGATTCCTTAATTCGTTTTCATATGTTGGCAACATATTTTTACGCTTGTACCATCATTCGGACCGTTCAGAAACATCAATATTGAATCAAGCTCAACCTGAGAATTCCTAGTTTTGTTGAAAGTATACAGAGAAATTGATCGAAAAAAAGCCAAGTGTATTCTATAAATTGTTAGGCGTCTCTTAAGGAAAAAATTACTCATAATTTCAATGAAGGAGAGGAAAACATTCTCATTTCACTAGTAAAAACTACCAAAATATTGTTGAATGTAAAAAAAACGGACGCAGTTACAAATTATCAAAAATTGAAGGCGTGGGCTATACAATACGATCTGCGGAGGTCTCAAAAAGAAGGAATAGCACCTTAACAATAGAAGAAAAAATTTATACTTGGGCTCTGTCCAAATTAGATCTTGTAGATTCACAAAATCGATCATTCGAAGAATACAAGTTGGAATCAATACACATGAGAGAAAAACACTAAGTTTTCTTGGAACTACAGAGGGAGGAGTAAAATCTAGAGAAAAAACATATGATTGAGATATACAAACAAACATAACTCATCAACCAACAGTAAATCAACTTTTGCTAGAGATTCATGAGGACAGATCATGTAGTTTTGTCTTCGTAATGATTTAATTTTATTTCTTTATGACAAACGTTTTTGGTATAAAAAATCAAGATTTAATTTTTATTTTGGAGTTTATTTTTTGTTACGATTTTGCCTTTGTAGTCACTTGAGGGGCGATTCTTTAAATTTTCATTACTTGCGGACGATTTCTTTCGGCAAGCGAAATCTATACAAAAATTATTTTTCTGTCCATTTTTCCAAATGGTTTCTAGGTACTGGATGACTTTGACTTACCTAAATTCGAAGAATGTTTACGATGAATCTGTAAAAATAAATTGGTATTATTATATACCAAAATATTGATCTCTTACAAATTAGTTATGTCAAATTGTCATTGAGACTTTGCGTGTGAATATATAAAAACATGGTATTGAGGGCTGGCTTTGACCCATGGCTTATATTTTAAGTGACTTTCTCTTTATAGCATGTACATAACCAAAGTAACCCGACGGATGAAATCAGCAAAGGAAATTTGTGCATAAAAAAAAATTATTTAATTTTTAATCATCTTACCCGAGTGAAAAAACATTGCTAGTTGCAGACATATTTCATGCAATTTGAATTTGGTTGCAGATAACTCCTGAATGGAATACAGTGTTGCACGTATAATATTATATAGGTATATACAAAGTGGGCCATTGAAAACGAAACAGCGGCAGAACCGAATTATATAAAAATGCTCGGACACATTTTCGTTCGCGATAAAATTCACCCGAAAAACATTTCATCCCTCGGAGCTGTGACTGCCACCCCTAAATTTTTCAAATGGCAACATATGGCAAGACATACCTCATTTAAAAGGTATTCTCCTTCTCAATATCAAACAACAAAAATAAATTAATTCTATCGATTCGTTTTCGAGATATAGGAACTTGAAGTTGGGAAATAACTTTTTATTCATTCAATCAATAAAAACAATATCTGATAAAGCATCTGTCGCAATAATTATTATTGTCAATGAACTAAATGTTCAAACTGTCCACCACCCATTTCCATACAATAGTACAAGTTCTGTTCAAAACGAGACCTCACAATTCGTGGCATTTCCGGCGTTATTCGACGGCATTCTTCAATAATTCTCCTTCGTAAATCTTCGAGAGATTCTGGTTCGGTTGCAAAAATTGTGTTTTTCAAGTGACCCCACGGGAAGAAGTCGAGTGGGGTTGGATCTGGAGATCTGGCTGGCCCCTCTATAGAGCCTCTTCTTCCAATCCAACTTCCAGGAAACATTCTATCCAAAAACGCCCTAACAGGCTGTGCATGATGTGGAGATGCCCCGTCTTGTTGAAATATCAGGTTGTCTTCATGGTAACGATCGTCATTTTCGAAGATGTCTACTTATTGTGGATAAACAAATCCATTCAATAATTCCAAATTAGTTTCTCCTGTCAGATGGAATAATAATTGATAGTTCTGGTTTGAAAGCTCCAGTATGAACTGTATGAAGTAACAATGTGAATGTCCATCAGAGGTGCTAGGAGTACGTTTTCAAATAACAATAAAACATTTTAATTTCCCATTAAGAATGGTTGAAACTTTTTTTTTCCAAATTCTGCGCTTTACAGATGGTAATGTGTATGTACAAACCAAAACATTTCAGATTCCAGGTGTTGATAACATTTTCTACGTTGGTGTTCCATATATCACAAAATCATTATGTACTCTGGTGTCAATCATAACATACGGAGAGCAGCCTTTGTGTCCGAGAACTTCGGCAATATTGTGAAAATCAGAATGTTTCCTTAACACTCCCATCGCCTCCGTTCCCTCTTATTTAATGATACAAAAATGGTATTCGGTAATAGCATATAAAATAAAATATGCTGCAAACACTTGAATAATACTTGAAGAACTGCAAAGTTGGTAGCACTGTATAGCGATAGCACTTTTTAGTCCAAAGCAAAAATGAATGAGAAACTATATAAACTTTCGAAATCCACAGCTTCTGTTAATTAACCTATGACCCACAGCAAGGGTGATATTAACGAAAGATATTTGACATTTGACCGCAGAAACCATATCTATAAAAACTTCTCACGTTATTTAAATCCACAGCAGTCTATACATAAAGGTTCATTTCAACGGTATGTTTGATGACAAATTGATTTTGAGTTTTGAATGGGAAAGTGGAAACACTCAACCCAAAATCGAAAATTTTGGTGGCACTGTTCTAAAATAAAAAAGACGGACGGAAAATCGTCGACACTTCCATGGAGAGATATGAAAACAAGACATAGCACGTGGATATAATTTGACACAAAGTTCTAAGAGTAAAGAATCGGTGTATTTACAGATTTGTTTAGTCAAAAACAAAAAGAGCAGGAGAAGACTGGCGAGACATATGTGGGAAAGTTTAGTGGAGGTTCTTCAAAGCTATAGCGTTACGAGTGATACACAAACATAAAGCCGCGAGAACAGTAATTTTTTCCAGAGTCCAACTGGTCACTAATCTATGAGATCTTGTCCCATATTTTTACCACTTAATGGAAAGTTTATGCAAGGTTAGAGAATTTCTCACCCCAACTTAGCATAAGTACTGGGGATTTCATCAAGGGTAATATCATAAGTGCTATAGGTTTTATCGCTCAAATTTTTTTCAAATTTTCGAGAAAGCATTTTGTCTGGAAATTTTACTGAGTGCGATTACTTACCTTAAATTAATCAAAATTGTAATATAAATAATTATTAAGATCAACAACAATATTATTTAGCATCCTTTGAAATGGAAATAAAAATGTTTCACTATGAAATAAAATATTCTTTGTTCTGGAAATAGATTATGACAATAATAGCTGAAATAACAGGAATCAAACCTGAATCACCTGCGAGGTAAGCAGTTGCCCTTTCCACTAGACCAGATCGCCAAGTATATTTGAATTTCGAATATCGAATCACTGTATGCAGTGAGCTCAAAATATCACATTTATCACTATAAGACTGATCTGATTGGTTGCCTCTGAGAAATTTCAGGCCGTTTGATTGGTCCAAAAATATAGAGGAAAATACCTTTTACAATTAACAGTCTACCTTGTGTTAATTATCACTTCATTTTTTATCAAAGCAAGAGGATGGCTGATATTTCAAGTATTCTCACCGACAGCAGAGGAGTCATCGAAGTTAATTATGTTCCGAGGGCTCTTTCATCATCAGATGAATTCGGAAACGTCAGAAGACGGTTAGTAGTGTTAACAGGGATCAATTAGGTAGGGGGGATTCAATGCGATAGAAACATGACACCATATTTTCCAACCTTCCAACAAGTACGAATATTGAGAAATGAATCCAAGACCTCCATATACATGTACGATGGAACTGAAAGAATTCTGAGTTTTAACAAAAAATTTGTATAATAGTAATAACAATATTTTTTTTGTACACGCCCCACAAAATGCCAACTTTCAATACTGAAAAGAGTCCGCAAAGCGGCATTTAAGCGGACTTGTACTTGAAGTCGTCATGGTAATACTTTAGTAGCGGACTCTTTTTGTTTATTTAGAAAACTCATCAATCATTTTCTTTAACGTTTCAGGAGACATAATAAACTATATTTCATTGGAATTTTTTTAGTGAAATATTCTATTGGGATACCTACTCATTTCAGGAACAAAAAACACTTCATATTTCAAGTATTTGACAAATGTGTCTTTGATAAACAACCGCTTGCTACATTTCTGCACAGATTTCTCACACTACCTTCTGGATGGTTATTGGAAATGTATATCATAATGCAAGATTCTTACCAGCGATTCTGGGCGAGTAATTATGAAAACCAAAGAATGTATTTGTATGTGCTGTTTTACTCTGGGCTATACAGGGTGTTGTGAAAACCACACACCTGACCACCAATTGTTTTGCCCTGACTAGGGGGTGTTGGGAACTAACCCACCACACCTGTAATACCAGACATTATTCGTTAGGTTGGAAAAACAGTATTAAGAGCAATCGACTGTCTGAAGAGGGTCGATACTGAAACTAGGTCTGGAGCGGCTCAGATCTGAGTTCATTTCTCTTAAATACCGGAACATGGGCTGTTTATTCAGGAAATACTACCGTTCAGAAAGATTCGAAAGGTTATTCACAAAAGAAAATAATTGAAAGAATGCACTCATAAAATGTTAAGAATGTAAATATATATTTAATAAAACTTCAAACAATTCTCTCAATCGTCTATGGACGAATGATAGGCAACAATATTCATACAATGAAAACTAATGTAGCGTATTGGCAGATAATTCTGCAATGGGCTTCACAATAGAAATAATTTTACTAAAAGAAATCTTGCAATCAAGTGCTGCAAACAGCTAACAATAATTCTCTTTTTTGAGATCTTTGTAATCTTGAAACTATTGAGATACTTTATAGTCACATACACATTTGGAAAGGTTGAGTTTTGCCATAAACATAAATACAGAAAAACAAACATGAGACTCACCCTGTTTAACACTTATTCACTGGAGTAGTTTTAAACGGCAATTAGATTAGAATTTATTATTATTAGTTCGTTTTCTCCCGCGTCAATAGGTTATTCTAATTAATTCGTCCGGTATATTCGTATACAGATAAGGTTTTTCTAAGTGATCGTGAACCATTGAAATTGCGGAATTCCGTTGTATTATCTCTGTTTTGGAAGCTTTGACAATTTGTGGAAACTATACTGTTCACTCGTGTTTTTACTAGGAGCTTCAATACTTGATTTGAATCGGCTGAGTTTCTATGTTTGCTGAAGTTAACTACACTGATTGGGAAACTCTCATTATTATTGTAAGATACTGTAACTCGACTGACTTTTATACCGCACTTTTGAGAATGACATGTTCTCCGAAATATTTTCGTATAATATAAGTGATTACTGAATGAGATACTGCTTTGAACTAACTTGCATTCTAACCTTACTTTGAGGCTACATGCTCTTTGTTTCACTGTAGAACAACGAATCGGATATTGTTGACATGAACTCACGCTTTTATAAGATTTTCAACACGGGAGCTAGTAGGCGGGGCTTAGGTTGTTGTGGGTCGTAAAACTGATAAAGACTTGTTTTGCTGGATACATTTATGAATTTCAGGAGTGTCAATTCCCGGTGATTTATGAATTGTTTACCTCCAGTAATGATGCGGGGTGGTGATACATCGCGTTATCTCGTCTTTTAACTGCTCTGTGTTTATCGACTTTGGACGTGTCAAATTTACGACGTTGTTTTGGTAATTATTTAAACTGACTTCCTTATCTCGCTGTGACTGTAACGGGTAGCAATCAATAAACTTTGTTTTGCTCTCCTAGATGAGTCATTTAAGCATTCGGTATACAATGGTTACGTCTTGGTAATTATCTTTAAATGCATTTCTGTAATTACATGGCATAACATTTCGACCCAACCCTCTAAAAAAAAAGCTTTGACAAACTCAAAATTTTTTTTCGAATAACATCTCTTTCACCAACAATAAGCAAAAATGTTTTAACTTTCTGAAGTGTAATCCCATTCTAGCGACAAATTTTATAAGTCTTGCTTTGACAATTATAATAGATTACTGTTTACATCTTCTAGAGGATAATTATAATCTATCCCCAAATTTATTAACCTCACTGCTCAGTACTTAATTCTAATTTTCTTAGAAATAACATGCAAATAATCATGCAAACACACAATAAAGTCTCTTTCTTCCATGGGGTAATTTCCATACTGTAAGGGTATGTACTCGCCTTCTTCAACGAGGGGATTTTCTCACTTCTATTCCGGTGGGCATCAATTTAACTTTATCCGTTGGATCCTCTGGGAATTTTTCCTGCTACGCCGCTGGGTAAGGGTGCGTATCAGCGGTACGGGATGAGTTGTTCCTTATCTATCTTCTCTAGACATCTGGCTTTTTGGGATTGTAAGGCCTTCCATACGATTTCGGGTCAGTGAGCCGTGATAATTTGTCTGTATCGGAGCTAGACAGATAACACAGCCTGTGTTTTCTGGTTCGGTGACAAGTGCATTCCTTGGCATAATGTCGTAAATGGTATCCGGTTTTCGGTGGTCAAACGATGGTAATTTATTCGTTTAAAAATCCTCGTTCCTGGGACTCCTATTTGTGCGGTACCATTAACACAGGTGATTTGTTTTGTGAATGGTGTTTACTGAATTTTGTGCGGAGTGCTTGAACTTCAGCCATGCTGTGAATTCGTAATGCTCTCGATTCTGCTGGTCTCATAATTTCGCCTCGCACGACGGATTGACCACTGCTATTGCCTTCCAGAGATAATTCTTGGGTTGAAGACAATAATAGTCCACGATATTCCTATCAAAACCTTCCATATATGCGCGGTTAGTAAATTTTATCATTATTTTTACTTAGGTACTGTACAATTTCAACCGTCTCGAATATTCTACAAATCCGTAAACACATTTTCCGAAACTAGTGATTATATTATTTATCTTTATTATGTAACTCGGCGATTCGATATTCTATAACTGTTTCTATTTGCATTAATTTTCATAACATATCGCGTTTTTTTTTTTTGTTTTTATAGCCTGTAATCCGTACAGTGTTTCATTTCAGTTCTATCGACCATTCTTCGTTTTTTCTATGACCTGTAATGAACTATATCCATCTCAAAATAGCTTTGCTTGAATATTCCGGGGAATTTACTGTCATTATTTTACATCAGAACACTTGATAAAATTGTCTCTGTTTGCGTTTCACGTTTTCAGTTGATTTCTTGATTTCCTAATAGATTTTTTTTTTCTGTTTGTTCCCGTTCTATGATACAATTAATTTAATTCCATTTTTTCATCAAAGTATCGAGGCATTTCGTATTTTTTTCTTCATTCCAATTTTTACAAGTCCATTGTAACTATAAATATGCATTGGCAAATTTACCTTCAGGGATTTTTTCCAATGTTTCTGCGTCTTTTTGCAGTCTGCTAAAACTATAATAATTACATACTATATATATACGTTCCCACATTCTGGTGCATACTGAAAATTTTCTCGTTTAATGAGATCTAACTAATTGAACCAAATTTTTCATGGGTGTCATTTGAACAGTGCCGCGTGTCATGGGTGGTGTGAGGGGGAATTTATTTCCAGAATTGCTTTCTTCATTTTCTTTGGACATTTCCTTTGGCTGACATTTTCCTATATTTTCGGCATTAACTATTGGTAATTCATCTGGCATATTTTCTTGAGTTTGAACTAAAACTTGATCTAATTTTACCTCATTTTCTTGTGTCTTGCTTGTCGAACGCTTCCATTCATATACTTGTTGAATCGATCAGCGTTTATTATTTGACTCTCTGTTTCTCCCACGGGTTGGATTTCAAAATTAACGTGCGATGTCTTTTTTAAATTAGATTTTCCTTTCTGTCTGGCTGAAGTTCTAATATTTTCCACTTCGGGGTTTATTTCTTTTTTTTTTTAAAATTCCTTTTTTCCACTTCGGGGTTTATTTCTTTCTTTACTTTCGTATCTTCGGAGTTCACTATACTTTTGCTTGAACTTTACATACATTAAAAAAATCTAGGTAGAATTTTGTCCTTAGGCAAGACATTTTCATCCTTGTGATTCACGACTGTAGAAAAAATCTTATCTTTGGTGACTGTTATTCCTAGGTGCTTGGCAGATTCCAACTTCCTGGTGGAAAGAGCATCTCCCTTGGGTGATTTGTATCTATCTCTCAAACTATCTTCCAATGATTTACTATTTTCTACATTTATCACCTTCCTTCGATTCCTTGATGCATTAACTGTTGCAATTTCCGTTCTCCCTGAATATGTCTGGCTACTTGCGGGAATATTTTCAATTTCAAAAGCTTTCATACCAACTTTTTCCATTTTCTGACTATAATTTTCTTCATCCTCGCTGTAGTGCTGTATGGGCAATGTTCCGTTACATCTCTCCGTTCCTTCAGGCAGAAAATGCTCGTACCTATACGTATGCATTCCCACTTGTCGACTGTCACGTGTGACTATCGGTCCTAATGTACAGGGTGCGTCGGTTTTTCCATTTTCCATATGTGGCACTTTTCTAAATTCATCTCTTCTCTTGTTGCTCGTTTAAACGCATGTTCGCTTTTCTCTTGTTCCAGACGATTTTCCATATTCTTCAATTTCAACTATTTCGTTGCAGACTAGCGTCTCCTTTAAATCACCAGTCGCTGACATCTTTGAAACTGTTTTTTCTAAACCTGGTGTCACAATTAAATCACCGGTCCCTGATATCTCTATTTGATTCGAAGTTGTACGTCTCGTTTCATGGCATGAAACTCTGTTTAAAAATACTTCGCGGATTGATTTGGGCGGGCCCTCCCTCTTCAATTCTAGTTTTTCTACAGAATTCATCCAACCGTTCATCATGATATTGACATCTCTCAATCGTTTTTCTACTTCTTCAAATCTCTTTTGCAACTTCCTCTGTTCGTCATTCCGATTCGTTTGGCATATGTGTTGGATTTTTTTCTTCAACTCGATACTTTCCCCTAATAAATACATTTGATTTTTGCTCCAATCAATTTGCACGTTATATTTTCGTGGAAAATCTAATCCTAGTGTTATTTCAGTACTACGGTGTTCATTTTCAACTATTAAGAATTCATGTTCCAGAATTTTTCCTTCCTTTACTTTGATTGGCAATATAACCGAGCCAATATAATGAGTGAAATTTCCTTGTCCATTTCTGAGGTGATACGGTAAATCATAATTCAATTTCATACCTCTAACAATATTAATGTGAGCCACTGACACTTGAGATTTCATATCTATGGATATTTCCTCAAAATTCCTGCTACTTCTAAATTGATTACATTTTTCTGTTCATCGTCGATTAGTATATTTTCCTCTTGCCTCTCACTATTTAATAGTTTTTTCCGCAGCCTTCATCTGAGGCTTGTTGAAAGCTGCCATTCAATTTAAATTCCTGTTATATTTTGACATTTTTCCATACTTTTTCCATTTATTGTCATTTCCATAACTATTTCCTGTTTGCTGTCTGTAATTTATTCTCTTAAAATTTCGATAACCATTTCCTGTATGTCCTCGTTCATTCCTGCTCCCCTTTTTTTAAAATTTTTTCTTGTTTTTATTTTTCCATATTTTTTAAATCGTTTTCCTTTAGCGTAGTTGGCAAACCATTTTCCTGACTCATTGAATCTCTTATTTTGAAAAATATTCCTATTTGGACAACGATATGACATATGTCCGACTTCTTGACATGTTAGGCATACGCAATTTTTCATATAACAATCTCCTGCTGTGTGACCTTTTCTGTTACAATGTGTGCACAATATTATATTCGCATTGAAAGTTCTGAAATTCATTTTCGGTGTATTCGTAATTTGCTCAATTAATTCTTCTTTTTCTGCTAATTCTATGGCTTCTTCCAAACTGACAGGACTTTCAGATAAAACTTTTTTTCTAACAGGATCTAACAATCCAATGGCAAATTGAACCAAAATATCCTGCTCGCATTTTTGCTCTAATACATTGTCAATTCTATTATTTCCTGTGAGGTGCCTTATCTTTGATGCACATATTTTTAATCTTATGAAAAAATTCCTAACTGATTCATTCGTTTTCTGATAACAATTCAAAAATTCTTTTTGTGCTTCTCCAGGTAATTTCAATTTGCTAAACTGCTTCAATAATTCCTTTTTAATTAATTGCCAGTTGTATGTATTTTGTAAGCTATATTCTGCTTCAATAAATAATCTAGCGATGCCTTTCAGTTTTAATCTAACTATAGAACTTATTTGACTGTCTGTCCATTCTGCTACAGCTGCCAAATCCTCAATTTCACGAATAAATTCTTTGATTTCTGTAGTACCATCGTAAAAAGGTATATTAACCAAAGTGATACTAATTTGCGGTTCATATCTAACCCTCGGCACTGTTGTCTGAGTTTCCATGATTTAATTATTTTGATAAAAATCTCCATTGATTGAAAATAAAACTTCACTTGTTTTTTCGAATACTTCCTGAGTTTTTGATCGGTATAAACGCTATATATATTTATTTTCTCAATATCGTGCTTGCAAAATAACAACGATATTATACTAAACTATTTTCACAATTTTTCTACTCATTTACTTCTGTTCAAATTAGTTTTTTTTTCCACTGACACTTATTTGTAAAAATAAAAAATAAAATATTTATTTAAAAAAATTCAACTTCAATTTTTGTTTGACACTTTTTTTCTGTGGAAAATATCTATATCGTTAATGTACTTCCTTAATTATTACCCCACACCTGACACCAATTGTTTTACTCTGGGCTATACAGGGTGTTGTGAAAACCACACACCTGACCACCAATTGTTTTGCCCTGACTACGGGGTGTTGGGAACTAACCCACCACACCTGTAATACCAGACATTATTCGTTAGGTTGGAAGAACAGTATTAAGAGCAATCGACTGTCTGAAGAGGGTCTGAGTTCATTTCTCTCAAATACCGGAACATGGGCTGTTTATTCAGGAAATACTACCGTTCAGAAAGATTCGAAAGGTTATTCACAAAAGAAAATAATTAAAAGAATGCACTCATAAAATGTTAAGAATGTATATATATATTTAATAAAACTTCACACAATTCTCTCAATCGTCTATGGACGAATGATAGGCAACAATATTCATACAATGAAAACTAATGTAGCGTATTGGCAGATAATTCTGCAATGGGCTTCACAATAGAAATAATTTTACTAAAAGAAATCTTGCAATCAAGTGCTGCAAACAGCTAACAATAATTCTCTTTTTTGAGATCTTTGTAATCTTGAAACTATTGAGATACTTTATAGTCACATACACATTTGGAAAGGTTGAGTTTTGCCATAAACATAAATACAGAAAAACAAACATGAGACTCACCCTGTTTAACACTTATTCACTGGAGTAGTTTTAAACGGCAATTAGATTAGAATTTATTATTATTAGTTCGTTTTCTCCCGCGTCAATAGGTTATTCTAATTAATTCGTCCGGTATATTCGTATACAGATAAGGTTTTTCTAAGTGATCGTGAACCATTGAAATTGCGGAATCCCGTTGTATTATCTCTGTTTTGGAAGCTTTGACAATTTGTGGAAACTATACTGTTCATTCGTGTTTTTACTAGGAGCTTCAATACTTGATTTGAATCGGCTGAGTTTCTATGTTTGCTGAAGTTAACTACACTGATTGAGAAACTCTCATTATTATTGTAAGATACTGTAACTCGACTGACTTTTATACCGCACTTTTGAGAATGACATGTTCTCCGAAATATTTTCGTATAATATAAGTGATTACTGAATGAGATACTGCTTTGAACTAACTTGCATTCTAACCTACTTTGAGGTTACATGCTCTTTGTTTCACTGTAGAACAACGAATCGGATATTGTTGACATAAACTCACGCTTTTATAAGATTTTCAACACGGGAGCTAGTAGGCGGGGCTTAGGTTGTTGTGGGTCGTAAAACTGATAAAGACTTGTTTTGCTGGATAAATTTATGAATTTCAGGAGTGTCAATTCCCGGTGATTTATGAATTGTTTACCTCCAGTAATGATGCGGGGTGGTGATACATCGCGTTATCTCGTCTTTTAACTGCTCTGTGTTTATCGACTTTGGACGTGTCAAATTTACGACGGTGTTTTGGTAATTATTTAAACTGACTTCCTTATCTCGCTGTGACTGTAACGGGTAGCAATCAATAAACTTTGTTTTGCTCTCCTAGATGAGTCATTTAAGCATTCGGTATACAATGGTTACGTCTTGGTAATTATCTTTAAATGCATTTCTGTAATTACATGGCATAACAGTGCATCTGTCTGTTCAATCTCTATAGGAATTTGCACTTGAACAAATGTACATTTTTCAGACCCTCTCTTACATATTTCTGAATTCAAAATTGAGGATAATTCATTAAAAAAAAATGATGAATATATTTTTTCGTACATAGTATTAAAAAAATATGACATTACTCATTTTTCCGGGACAAATGGGATGAAAAAATCTAAAACAAACTGTATTTCATGAAATGTATCTCAGCATTTCCTGAAATTCTGTATATTTATATATATATATATATATATATATATATATATATATATATATATATATATATATATATATATTATATATATATATATATATATAAATATATATACAGTGTGTCCCAGCTAAAACTTGTCACCCCCAAAATCTCCGAACTCGTGAAAAAAATTGAAAATCGCTCAGACCCGTCGATTTTTATTTCAAGGAGGAACACTTTCACCAAATACATCATCATTGTGTTGTCAACCCCCTCAGCCCCAGCACTCCTACTTCAAAATTTTCAATGGGACTACTATACTTGTGATACATCATTTTGGAGGGAATTCAATCCCAAATACATCGGTGTACTGAAATTGAGGATCGATCAAGTGTTGTTGAAGTTTTAATGAAAACTAAGTTTATCAAGATATTTTTATTTTTCATCACCTAAAATGTTATCATCGTAATAAAGGTTCGAAATGTTAACCATTCAGTTCCATACAGAAGTATAAGAGATTTTCGAAATGTCTTCGCACATTGCTCAACATTTCTGGAGTCACTGCACGACACTCCACAACAATTCTCCTGCGTAGATCATCAAGAGAAGTTGGCTGTGTTATAAAAATTTGGATTTCAAATGACCCCATAGAAAGAAGTCTAATGGTGATAAATCAGGAGATCTAGCCGGCCATTCTGTTGGTCCTCGCCTTCCAATCCATCTCCCTGTGAAATTGTCATCTAAAAATTGACGTACAGGTGCAACAAAATGTGGAGGAGCTCCATCTTGTTGAAAGGTGAGCTGACCTTCAAGAAGCCTATCATCGTCTTCAAGTAACTGAGTGATTCTGGGGTTCACAGTTGTATCAAAAATTCAAAATACGTTTGTCCGTTGAGGTTACCATCAATAAAATATGGATCTACAATATGGTCTCCCAGAATACCACCCCCAACATTCAATTTCTGGGGACTTTGTGAATGAGTTTCTCTGTGCCAATGGGAATTCACGTCTCTTCAGTATCTGCAGTTGTGCCTGTTCACATGTCCATTTAAATAGAGAGAAGATTCGTCAGAAAAGCACACATTGTAGAAGTAATTATTATCACCAATCAATAATTGACTCATGATTTCACAAAACTCTGTACGTCTGTCAGGATCATCTTTATTCAATTCTTGTACATTCTGCATTTTATGAGGTTGGAGTTTTGCTTCTTTCAGAATTCGATGTACGCTGCTTTTCGAAACTCCAGAAATAGTCTCAAGTTGTCTTGAAGATTGAATGTTGTCCATCACTGCATGTCCTACAACTGCAACAGCGACCCTTTCATTTCTCATAGGCTTCTCTCGTTCATGTTTTTTATTCAGCACTGATACCGACTCCATGAACTCATTCATCAATTGAAGCACGTACTGATATGATGTGGTTTTTTCTGGATGAATTTCATTGAAAATTCGAGCCGTAGCTCTAGCACATCGTCCATTTCCAAAATACGCAGCTACAATGGATATTCTCTCTTGTATAGCATAAACAATTTTCGAAAGTTTTCAAATTGTTGAATGAAGTGACTCGAATACATCAATATACCAAGGCGTAAACAAATATATGCGTATACAAAAACACATGGCGACAATAAAAACGTCTGTCTCACCTTCTTAACTATTATTTCTGACAGCATATTATTCTTCAATGCAGAGGCGATACGATGATAACATTTAAGGTGATGAAAAATAAAAATATCTTGATAAAACTTAGTTTTCATTAAAACTTCAACAACACTTGATCGATCCTCAATTCCAGTACACCGATGTATTGGGATCGAATTCCCCTCAAAATGCTCTATCACAAGTATAGTAGTCCCATTGAAAATTCTGAAGTAGGGGGTGCTGGGGTGAGGGGGTTGACAACACAATGATGATGTATTTGGTGAAAGTGTTCCCCCTTGAAATAAAAATCGACGGGTCTGAGCGATTTTCATTTTTTTTCACGAGTTCGGAGATTAAGAGGGTGACAAGTTTTAGCTGGGGCACACGGTATATATATATATATATATATATATATATATATATACATATTTAATTTGAATTTATTTATTATGTGACATGTTCTTAAGATTTTGATGCTCAAACCCAAACTACTCTTTGCTTTCAGAACTGTAAAAAGTGGAATATGTCTATTAATAAAAGGTAGCAAAGGCCTTGATATTTTTGAATATTATGAAACTAATTATTATTGGGAATGAATAATGCTGATGCTCAGTCAATAATATTGTATGAGTTATGTCGAAAATATATTCAACAAGCTTTTTGGAATATTAATATCGAAGATATATTCATCAAGCGTTTTGGAATATAAATACCTAAGATACATTTTTTCTACTTCATCAACTTCTTCCGTCTGCTGACTGCTTAATTGACATACCCAACTTGGATAACCGATCCTAATATCTCATATTTCATCTCATTTCGGTTCTGGAAAAGATCATAAAAAATGGCTCATGAAAGCTTCATACTTCGTTTATTCCAAGGGGTTTCTATTCACATCGAATAAAAAACGTGTTTTTCCAATATGTTGAAACGCTTAATCAGGTATTATGGTTTCATTCCTGAATAGCTCAGATATCTCGACGTTTCGACAAAATCACATTTTTTGGTATCTTCAGGTAATGTCTTGTGATTCGAAAGGCGAAGTCCAATCTCCGATATTTCAGTGACTACAGCAATGGAGAGCAAAGGATTTAATGAATGAGACTGCGAGAAAAATATATTGGTCAAACAAACATAAGAATTAACATTCGCAATGAAGAACACAAACTATCTATGAGAAATATATTTTCACTGAAGTCGAGTTCGAAGTTGGCGAATGTGATTTTTCCGAAACCTCGAGAAATTGGACTTCGGTTCCGACCTCCTGTAAGCAGCATTGAAATCCTGAGTTGTTGAAAGGATCATGTACGGAAGAACTTATATTTTGAGTTACTGAGTAGTTGAAGATCCCTACAATCTACAGTATTGTACACATATTAAGGTAGCAAAATACTTATATTGTTAAACTCTTTATTTATAGGTTTGTTTGAAAATATGAACATGATGTTCATAAAATCAGAAGTGGAATCATCTGCGGCTGAAAGATAGACTTTAGTCACTATCTTACATCGTTCAAGATAATCTCTTGTAAGGTATTCATGTTGAAAAGGAAAACATTCTCAATTATTATATGGTAGAAATCACAGATATCGATAACTGGAACTACTAACTTTTCTGTAGATTACAAAATGAGTGAAATGAACCGACAAAATTTCCATGAATACTCAGAGAAAACTAACGACAATCAAAACTTTCGAATTCGGAGAATAATCTTCGACAGACCCCCTAGGGCCTCGCTGGTTTCAGAATCTAGTTTCAGATGAAAGCCTGCAGAACTATGGAATAGTAACGAAACTAAATTATTATTTGCTCTCATTACAAAGCTCTGACTAGTCCTTGTCCATGTTGTTTCATTCACCTCGAACAAATATTCAGATTCATATATTTCTGTATATAATTTCCATCGAGAGGAGGAAACGTGTATTTCTCATCGGTAATGCGAATTCGGATTGCTTGCCGTACATGTAGTTTTATTCATTATTTCTGGTTCAGTATAGCAGGTTGTTGTTAATTTCATTTTGTCCGTTGTATCTTTTTCAGTTCAGGATCATTCTCTTCAGTTTCCAGTTTTCATACCAGAAGGTATGTGATAATAATTGATGATTTTGTCTCGTCATGCTGAAAATGTGAGTAAATTATTGATTATTTATCGAATAGCGAGACTTTCTCTCCAGATTTTCTCCCAGATGCACACTATGCCTTAGGAAGGGGGCTAAATTGGATCATTTTTCAATTTGATTTTCTGGGAGATAATTAACAAGAGTTTCTGTCATATTGACTATGGGATATCAAAGTACGTTACAAAGGCTATATAAAAAAATTACGAATGTAGAAAATACATGTTGATACTTTAATTGGAAGGAGAGAAAAATGTTTGCAAAAGTCCAATTAAGGAAACCGGTATCCTTAATTGGACCAGTGGTTTCCTTAATTGAACTCGGCTACCAAACGACAAAGCATCAATAAGAATAATAATGAAAACATAATCAATATTCCGCAATAAATTGATAAATCAATTGAACAAGAAAAATGGTTGAATACTAAAGTTACAAATCATTTTATAGCTGGACAATAAAAAAGTAGATAGGTATTGTAATATATTTTACAGTCTGTAATATAATATTCTTTCAATTTTGATGAAACTGTGGCACATTTTACATGATTGCACTGTATCATCTCTTCAATGATCACGTTCTCACAAATATTGAAATACCAACTTTCATTTTCACCTTCAGGTTTACTTTTCGATGGCTCAGTTGCCTTTTTAATTTTTGAACGCCAGATGGTCCTGCTTTTGAAACCTCCAATTCATTCCTATATGGAGAAACGGTCAGTCCAACTGCTTCTTGAGAGCAAGTCATCCTTTTTGTTAATTTGTTTTTTTTAATGGGTAATGGGGAGATTTCTTGTATTGAGACATTCAATGTTGGTGTCTCTATGGATTTGGTTTGGTTTTGAAGCAAGGTCATAGGTCGATCATCATCGGAAAACGTTTCTGATTATGATTGTGATCTCTTTACAGCCGTTGCATACACGTGTGAAGCAGCAAAGTCACATTTTCGTCGACTGGCCAAATTCCGGTAGCGCGGAATGCATTTGTAGCATTTCTGTAGCTGATAAACCATATGCTCCACCCATGAACGAAGAAACTTGGAACATCGAAAATTGTGCGGCCTACATTCGTTCGGAGCCACTTTTCAATAGTGCACAATTAATATAGAGGTAGCAAAATACTTATATTGTTGAACAGTTCATTTATAATCATAATATGGTAGAAATCACAGATATTGATAACTGAAATTACTTACTATTCTGTAGATCACAAAAAAAGTGAAATGATCCGACAAAATTTCCATGAATACTCTGCAAAAACTAACGGTGGCTTGAGAGTAAAATGTTTGGAAATACCGAGAAAACGGTGGATGGTATGACTAAATCTCATTCCATTGTTCCTAGCTAGCAAGTTCTAGTACATCAAGGTTCTTGCTATGTGTTGAGTGTCCATCCAGCAACAGAAAACTCCGAGGAGGAAACGTTTAAGGGTGCTTGGTTTAATGAAATTAATAGAATGGCGGAGTCATTTATCATATCATTCCGAGTTAATGTAACCCGAGTCACTGATCGTTATTATGCTTCCTGGTGGTGCCTCGGCAGTGAGTTTTTCTTGGTAGCGTTTTTTTTTTAATTATCATGGTGAACATATTGTCCAGCCGCACTTGTACAAATACGGCTGTAGTGTTAACACCACTTTCCCCATTCGCGACACTTGCAACTTGACTTTTTCCTTTGAGATACCCAACTTGCTAACACTTTCGCAGAACGGTTGGGCGTCCTGTTTCATCAACATTGAATATTTGTGCTGCGGTAATTTTTTTCTTCGTCGCAAATGTTTCTCAAGAAGGAAAAAAATGTCAACCCTAGACTTGTGTGAAACCTTTTGCTCTTGCTAACGATGTTGACTCGGGCTTCTGTCCATAAAACCGTTATACCATTTTTTCCGCCATGCATTTCTCTTGGTTGGAGTTATTTTTCATGCCTATTTTATTTACGATTTCAAAAACCAGTTTTCGGACGTATCTGACCATCATATCGAACATATTTTTTTCTAAGGCTAGAATGTGCTCCACTAATCCATTTTCAATTCTTTCGGAAAATACTGTAAATGTTCGAATTTTTTTAATTCCATCATTGGCACGCTTGTTATTATTGTCCAAGTGCCTTTTCAACGTTGCTTTTGGAATATTGAATTGACGTGCACATGCGATAAGACCAAAATCACCTCTTAATGCACAAAATTACCTTGAGATGTGGTCGTCCTTGTTAATATTCGTCATTAACCGACGAAACCAAAAAGGAGGAGGTTCTCTAGTCGACGCGTATATTTAATGTTTTTTATTTTATTTTTTTATGTATCATCACGCATAACTTCTCACTGAGACGTCCGTTTCCGATAATTCTTTTTTCAGTGAATAGGGTGTACTTTGAAATTGATTCTATTTGAATTTCAAGATGAAATTCACTCCTAAGGGTGGAAAAATGAAGGATATTTATCACTCACCCTCTGAATTCTGGTCCGTTAAGTGATTTTATCAGCTATAACTTTTTACTGGGATCTTTGATTTGGATGATTCTTCTCTTATCAGATAGGGTATACCTCATAGCTGATTATATTTGGATTTCGACTGGAATTATCACCCTTACGGGTAGAAAAATAGGGGATAATTTTCACTTTTGAACATTGGCACACATATGTAGTTGACAATGACAGATCGCTAGTGTCATTATCACAATCAATATATTCTATGAGGGGATGGAATGATATACAAAGTAATGAGATAAACTATCCAGAACAACAAAAATAATTTATATTACAACAAATAATGAAAGTAGATAATCATATTATTTAACTGGTAATAGTTGGAGTAAGGTGGGTAAGTAAGTATTTTGGAAGTATTCAAAAAACAAGCAATTAGTAATCAGTAGATTCCAGCTACAAAAAATTGAAAAATAAAAACTTTTTAACAAAAAATTTAACCGACGAAATACGGAACTAAAAAATAAAATAAACCTTCTTAGTCTCAATAACTGATCTCCTAAACTAATGTAAATAACTAATTTTGAGTCGGCGCCAAACAAACAATCAACGAAGATCATTAAATTACTTCAAAAAAATTATCAGAATGTCACCGCCCAACTCGATGCCATCATTTTACGCCTTGCCTAATTCATTTGCTTGTTTGTTTGGCGCCAACTCAAAATAAGTTACTTACATTAGTTTAGGAGCTTAGTTATTGAGACTAGGAAGGTTTATTTCATTTATTACTTTTCAGTTCCGTATTTCGTCGGTTTAATTTTTTGTTAAAAAGTTTTTTCAGTTCCCTTCCATACGTACTCCGGGAATAACAATAAACTCAACTAGTAACGGCGTAAACTACCACGAAATCGCGCTAGCTTCTTAGGATAGGATGTTAATGTGGTATCTCTCCTATCCGAATAGTGATATTATTCGCCTGAGGTATGATTTTCCGAGAAACTAATCAAATGAGATATGGCTTATGATTTGATGTTCAGCTATGTCGATTACCTTCGCTTTTCTCCATTACTTCGGGTATAAACTGAGTATCCAATTCCACATAGGTATTAATTTCCTCAATATTTCTTTTAAAATCAAATCAGGCATTACAAAAAAATCAATCCCATCCAGTATCGTATAATCTCACACCTCACACGTCGACCTTCTAACAGAACTATTCACCCATCCTATGAGATTCCAGCCAATATCGATCACATCCAACGGTGGCTTCCTGAATTTGACACTTCATTCGGTGGGTCACGGCAGCCGGAAAATGAATTCCCCCAACTTCTACGGCAGTAGTTATTTCTACCTTTTGAACACGTACGTCTACGTTTTATTCGTATTAGTATTCAGTTTCCGTGTTGAGAATTATGTTACTGTTTTGAGTTTGAAGTGGTTATAGACGTATTAACCTCTAGGATTTGGGAATTTTTTTGCTATTTGATTAAGAAAATGTATTGGATGATCGAGAAATAGGGTCCTTCTCCTTCTAAAAAGTTTGTACCCCCAAATAATACTCACGATGTTATGCAGTAATGGCTGCTATGCTGAAATTGTTGCTATGCTGTAAAATGGGCCATTATTGTAATTTTGGGGTCGTTAATACTCTACAAAATGCAAAAAAGTAATAAACTAGATAATGTTGATCATACCTCGGTGATTAGAAGAAACACATGCTTCTGAATGTTTTCATCGAAAAATACCGATGGAAGTCATTTCAACAAACATCGCATATACAGGGTGTAAAATAAGTACGTTAAAATATTCAAGTGACGTATTCCTGAGACAATTTTAAGAAAAACAGGCTATATAAACTTGTGTCCGGAAATGCTTCGTTTCGGAGATACAGGATGTTGAAATTGAATTTTTTTGTTCGCTTTTTGAAAATAACTTTTGCAAAAATAAGTTATTTGCACTTAATTTGGTACCCGGGGTTTTTTTGAAATGGAAAATCATAATTTTGTATTAATTTTCATGTAACATCTAGAGGGCGCTGCGTACGCTGTCATTATTTATTTCAAATTGCCCTAACATTTCTGAGAGTACACTTTTGGTACTTTTCATCAGAAAACCTCATTCCCACACCTCTTTCGAATAAAGAAGGTACACTTCCTCAACAACGCTGGAGGTGATCGTTTTCGAGATATTTACAATTTTCTATATCGATGCATGTTACTTAGCTCCTAGGGCGCTAAGTGAAGTTGCTGAGAACATAACAAAGACTAAGTATGTCGTTGGTCTCGTCAAAATAAACTACTTTTTTCCTATGAAATGTTTATCGTAAAAAGATTTGTTCTCGAAATACCGATTGTTGAAATTTTTCAAAACATGGTTGGTTTTTGTCATAAGTTATTTGCAACTGCAGTTATTTTTATCAAACTTTCAACACAGACTTCCTTTCAAACTGAGCTTTATCAAACTGCCTAATCAATCCAAATTAAAAAAAATTGTCAGGTTTAATTATTCAATTAGAAAGTGCTACATTTCGGAGTTTGTAAAAAAACAATTCGGAGAAGTACTATGCTATTTATTAGGCAATTTAACATATAAGAATTGACCGAAACAACTATTACAACCACTGTTCAAAGTGACGACCCCCAACAGTAAAACAAGCTTCTGCTCTCCTCATCAAAGAATTCCGCACCCGTTGAAAATGCCGGGAGTGTTTCTTATCGTTTCGCAGCAAGCTATGATGCGATCCCTTAACATTTCCTCGTTTCCAATGGATCTAGCATAAACTAGTGATTTTAGGTGTCCCCAAAAAAAAAATCGACGGAATTGAGGTCCGGTGACCTCGGGGGCCAATGCTGAGTGCCTCCTCTTCCTATCCATCGTTGGGGATTTGCTACGTCTAAGAAATTTTTCGCTATCAGACTAAAAGGAGCAGGGCCTCCATCGTGCATAAACCAAGAGTGATTTCGTAGACCAATGGGAACATCTTCCATAAGCTGGGGAAGCTCGTGTTCCAAAAAATTTTGGTAAGCATCTCCATTAAAACGTAAGGGGAGTTAATAGGGCCCAATTGAAGAATCCCCAATTATGCCTACCCATACATTAAAAGAGAATCTGTCTTGGAAATGAGTTTGCGTTATCGCATGTGGGTTATCTTCCGCCCAGATTTGGTTGTTATGGAAGTTCATGGTACCATTTCTTGAAAAATTAGCCTCATCTATGGAGAGGATTTTTGATAAAACTTGGAGATGTTGTTCGACTTTTCTTCGGAGCCCTTGAGCCAAATTCGATACGTGGTTGAAAATCACGTAGCGTGAATGCCTGGACACGCTGAATATGATAAGGATATGATTGCTGTTCCTTTAAAATTCTGTAAACGGTCATGTGACTCACATTTGAAGTTTGACTAATTTTTCTTGTACTTGTATCTGAATGTACACTGATTCCTTCGGGAAACGCCTCCTCCAATTCCACAGTTCTTGTAGTCCGTGGCCGTCCTACTGCAGAATTTCTTTCAAAGCTTCCAGATTCGGAAAGTTACCGGAAAAGATTCGCAAATGTCGCTGCACAAGGAGTGACGCGTTGGGGATACCTTTACTGATAGATGCATCTGGCCTCGGTTGAATTTCCGTCAGCCAAGCCGTATGCAAAAACCATATCAGCCATTTCAGCATTCGTAAAGTTGGGCATGATACCAAAAAATCACTTCATAAACTTCGAACTGTGAATTTGTCAATGAATATTTGAAAATGTGACAGCGAACTTCCATTTTTATAAACGAACGTTCATAGCCTACTCGATTTGATTAACTTAATTTGCAAGCGGATAGTGACAAAAATTATTGAAATCAAATTTGGCTCTAATGATTAGGCAGTTTGATAATGCTCGGTTTAGAAGAAGTCTGTCCGGGTATACTGCGTATGAAGTTTGATGAAAATAACTGAAATTATGACAAAAACCAACCATATTTTGAAAAATTTCAACAATCTGTATCTCGAAAACAAATCATTTTTCGATAAACATTTCATAGGAAAAAAGTAGTTTATTTTGACGACACCTACCTACCAACCTACTAAGTCTCAGCAACTTCACTTAGCGCCCTAGGAGCTAAGTAACATGCATCGATATAGAAAATTGTAAATATCTCGAATATCACCCCCAGCGTTGTTGAGGAAGTGTACCTCTTTTACTTGAAAAAGGTGTGGGAATGAGGTTTTTCCATGAAAAGTACCACAAGTTCACTGTCAAAAATCTTATGGCAATTTGAAATAAATAATGACAGCGTACACAGCGCCCTCTAGATGTCACATGAAAATTAATACGAAATTATGATTTCCCACGTCAAAAAAACTCCGTGTACCAAATTTCGTGCGAATAACTTATTTTTTGCAAAAGTTATTTTTAAAAAGCGAACAAAAAAATTCAATTTCAACACCTTGTATCTCCGAAACGAAGCATTTCCGGACACAAGTTTATATGAACTTTTTTTTCTTAAAATTGTCACTTGAATATTTTAACGTGCTTATGTTACACCCTGTATAGTAGCAATTCGTAAATTCTGCGGCGTAGTATATCATCAGAGCAGTGTGATTGATGAAGCCCCTAGAAACAGCATAAAAGAAGTCAGATTTCCAAGAAAGCTTATCGAACAATAACATTCCATGTGAAAATACTTTTCTGAAACCAAAATTGCATCAGATACATTTTTATAGGGATAATGTGGGTAGAGATGGAAGTTATTTGAAAAATCACTGGCTACATGGAAATATGCTCTAAACAAAAGTACACCTGATAGTGGGGCTGAAAATAGTTATATACTGAACAAAAAATTCAGTAAATACAGCCTTTTCTCCCTCAACACAATTTCAGGTAACAGATGTATGCGTAATAGATTAACCTGTGGTAGAAGTCCATTGTATCTCGAAGTGGAGTGGTATTATTTTACAAAGTAGAAAAACTCGAAGTCGTCTCCACAATTTAATTTTAACAATCGATTAGTTAAAAGATGGTGGAAGGTTGAAAACCATCATTATGTATACATGTTTCGAACCTCTATAAAATTTATGGAGATGAAAAAAAAATAGATTAGGTTAGATGTGACCCGCTGTAGTTGGACCCCCTTTGACATGGCAGCCCACTCCATTTCAAAGGCGGTGGAGCCCTACACACCGTATGTGCTACGATATAGCAGAAGATCGTTTGGGGCCCCCATACGTTCCAAAGTGTATCGTCATTCCCCCATGGTGGCAAACTATAGTAGATGAGATCTAAAACATTTTGCATATACTAGACCGGGAGCCCATAACACTTTTTTCATGTATCATAAGTTATCGCTCACAACTATCTTAAATTCCATAAATATGTGTCCCACATCACGAAAATCGCATCGCTGACCAAAATCCGTGGATACAAGATGCTGGGCCGGCGCGATCAAAGTGTTTCTAAAACTCAAATTCTGGAATTATAAGCTTCCGTTCAGCATGAGTTGCAGATGACTATTTTAAAAAAAAGTTTGGGCGATGGCCAATGCCGAATATGCAAAGTGGCTAAGAAGGGCACTAGCCCTACAGGCTTTTGCAAAAAAAATATATTCCAAAAATTAGTATAACTTGTTGTTCGGCATTTCGTTAATATCCCTAATCATTCACTATAATTCAAAACAATACGGTTGCCAAATATTTTGGTTGGCTAGGAGTCTAGCCGCACCTGCGCACTTCCGTATTTCCAGTGTCATTATATGTGACATCATAGCTTACTGTTCGGCGACAATTTTATAACAAATGGGAAATGAAATGAAAGTATAAAATACAATCGGATATACATTTGTCATAAACAACAAAACGCAAACTTGTGAACAAATCATACTCTGTCGTTCGGCGATGGTCTTTTATGACGAATTCCACCATATTTCAATTAATTATGTAACCCCCGAACACAATGATAAGTTATGTTATTCGTAATTGATAGAAAAAGTTTACTTCGATTTTATTCTATTGATTTGAATGAGCAGATAGTTATTTCATGTGAAGTGAGTTTCTGAAGCTAACTCACTTTGCAGATATTTAGGAATAAATTGAGATGTGCCGAACAAAAAAATGCAACTGCCGAACATATTTATCTACTCAATTCCGTGTAATAAATGATAATCAACAAACGCGAGGAGTGGGCTATGACGTTGAAATTTCACCTCCATCAGATTTAAGTGCATAGGTGAGGAAGCCTTCCTTAAAAATGGATTGCTCTGTTCGTTGGTAAGCGCATAACTTGAGATCGGCTGGACCGATGTTGCTATTTTTTTTCCAAATGTTAGAATTGGTCCGAGTTAGGTTTCTAGAAAAATTGGAAAAGTTGCCAGAAAATTGGAAAATTCGGGAAAATGCTTTATTCTATGGGACTTTGGCATGAACTATAATGCATGAACAGTATTCGAACGATAAATATGCGTAAAGCTGGATTTGAAGATTAAGACGTAGTAGCTGCCGCTGCAGCAGCAGTGGAAACATTTGTATCAATTCATACTTTTGGCGTCGTATAAGTTCGAATTTTGACATCTGTCAAACGCCAAATTTCTAATGTTGAAATATTTGCCTGCTGAACTAGGAATACTCCCATATATATATATATATATATATATATATATATATATATATATATATATTCAACAAATTAACCGAAACTTACTTCCAGAGGAAATTAATATAAAAGTTTTAATCTCCCATTTGCACAATTTTTTTTCATTTGATATTACGTTTCAGTTGGCCATCTCCGGATGGCACTGATAGCGGCTAATGCAGCGGCTACGAATTTATAAACGCACGCATGTACGACTGCACCTTCGATCTATAAATCCAACTTAATTGTTCATTTGTTTTGTTCGTTATGGTCCTGGAAAAGTCTTCGGAAAAAAAATCGGCACAATTACAAGGAAAAGTCGGACAAATTGCAAAAATCATAATTTTTGTTGGCTTGCCACTAGATGGCGCTGCAGGGCATTAACTTATATACCGTTCAAGAGATCGCCATGAAAATTGCTACACATAGATATTTGAAAACGGATAATATTTTTGCCCTATTCATTTTGCTGGAACTCGCAAACGGTATAATGGGATAACGGGAAACGGGTTAGCGGGATGACCAGGGGTTAGCGGGAAAACAGAAAAAGGGATGGTTAACGGGAAAAAGAGAAACAGTTAACGGGATAACAAGTCAAGGTTGAAAGATTACTATTCTCTGCAATATATACAAACGACGAATATTATAAAATGTTATAAAAATTTACCTGCCGAATAAAAAGGATGGATAAGACACTGACAACAACTAGACGACTGGGAGTTGAGCAATACAAAATACTTTTCAGAATACGTTTATCTAATGGAAAAAAAAATCGTAGAACAGTATGAAAATAATACCCAAATGGAAAAAACTTACAAAATTACCGTTTCCATTACAAACCAAATTTATTTAAGTTTCGTCATCGCTTCCATCGGATATTCTACAATCACTCTTTTTGTTTAAACGACATGACATAACCTCAAAACATCCAAACTATCCTTTACTATCGATAGTTGGAAGGATCGATATTTAGCGAAGACTACGAGAAGCCCGAACTCAACTGCAGCTTAACAAGGATGCCGCAGTGGCGTATGTATCAGTGGCGCACAGTGGCGCTATAAATACGATGATATTTGATATTTTTAATGATTCCCCTTGTAGCTAATATTTTATCATATAAATTGCTTATTATCAATAAACATCTGTGCAATTAAATAGCTGCGGAACAGTGAGCTGTAATTATATTATTTAAACATAAGATCCGCAATTTGCAGATGTTTTTACATCCAACATAGCTATTTCATTTGTTCGGCTATAGTTGATTCACAATATCTGCCATTTCATTCAGTCAGTATCGAAATTTGAAAAAGAAGGTCATGATGTCACACATGACACCGGAAAACCGGAAGTGCACAGGTATTGTTTTGAATTTTAGTGAATAATTAGGAATATTGACGAAATGCCGAACAGTAGGTTATAATAATTTTTGGAATATGTTTTTTTTTACAAAAGCCTGTGGTGCCAGTGCCCTCCTTAGCCACCCTACATGTTTGGCATTATCTTCCACCTAATTTTTGTCTTTTCAATTGTCATTTGCAATGTCTACCGAACGGAAGCTTATGATTCGAAAATCTTGGTTTTCGAAACACTTTGATCGCGCCGGCGCAGTATTTTGTATCCACGGATTGTGGTCGGCGATGCGATTTCTGTGATGTGGGACACATACTTATGGAATTTGATATAGTTATGAGCGGTAAGTTATGATACATGAAAAAAGTGTTATGGGCTCCCGGTCTATAGCAGAAAACCTCCAAGAGTCAACGTTCAAGATGATACTAATGGAATTGTTCTGAAGTAGTACTACTGATCTCGATCCTCACTAAAGCTATGCAGTATAGTAAACAAATAATTTTAGAAAATTCAATATATTGCACATATTGACAACGCTACTATATGTCATCTCGTGACAACATTATCTTCTCAACTCGAAAATACCATACTGGTCGCCCAACAGAAAATAACGACTACTATGGACCTATCAAAACAAATATTATATCCAGAGATCCCAGAATTGGAGTGTTTTGAGTAATTTTAGATTCGCTTTGTTCTTTATGCAACGTCTGTCTAGAAACATAAAAAACAATACAAACATATCAATGCCTTTGGCGAAAATTCTCAGATCAGAGTAATATACTAACGCAAATATGTATCAGTAGTATCAGAAGTATAGTTCCAGAAAGGAAGAGAGAAGTCTCGGGAAGAGCCTTGGTTTTCAATTCAACTTTGTGTTCCAATTTCAATAAAATACTGATATGTACAATGAAGTATTAATTTCGCTTCAATGAATTTCAACTTTTGGATCGCACTAGTGAAGTTGGGTGTCGATATATTGAATTCTCCACCAATCATCATCGTTCGAAATGAATGATTTCGCGTTTTCCAGTCCTTTGATGGCGTATGTGTTAATGGACACTAACACTATGGATATTGAATTTGTGTCAGAAAAAGCCTGGTGAATTGTAGAACAATGGAATTATCAGGATGAAAGAGAATTGATTACACATTCGTGTATTATTTGTTTTGTAATTGCTATGAAGTGATTAGAGTTTTTTTGGGCAGGCGTTTTCGACAAGCGTTGGAATCATGTTATAATGAATTCTGGTATTGTTCTCGATTGATGTTGGTTGGAGTTGATGAATGTGCGAGGATGTGTTTTAGCTCTAACATGGATGTATGGATGAAATCGCTTTATCCCATATATTTATGGCTTTCAGAAAACAAATCAATGAAAGAAACCATGCGAAGAAATCAGCATATGTCACAATGAATAATTACATGTCAAATTATTTTATTTTTTGGATAAAATTTAATAATTTAAATTTTGAATGAATTGTTTTTTTGTGGAGTAACAACGTTTCTTGACATGTGGAAGGTTACCCAAAAAACATGTCAAGGACTATAATATGATTATGATGTATCTGTTGGATCTTTGAATCTCGTTCTTTTGTCGAATTTGTCCATGGTAATGCAGATTCCAACGTCGAAACATGACACAACAAGATGGGTGAGGAACTTTCCACAATCAATCAAACTTGATGCCCACGACCAATTCTGTACTGAAAACTCTTTTTTTTATTGGTGCCCCATTTCACCCATTTAAAGCACGCCTCAGCGGGTTCAAATCAAATTTAAAAAAACGCGCGTTTTTCAAAGTTACCATGGCAACATCAACAAATTGAGAAACGTGAAGTCTAAATGACAATTTTTTTATTATTGATCTGACAGGAGTACCTTGTAACGTCAAATAAAATATTACTAACAACTCGCTCATTTATATGTGATATCTCTTGCTCCTCCATCCATTTGATGAACTTTTCATTATTATATATATATATATATATATATATATATATATATATATATATATATATATATATATATATATATATATATATCACTCACTATTGAAGAAATCGATATTAGAATAATTCATTTTTGAGCTCTGGTGACAACAAATATTGATCTTTGATAACAAATTGCAAATGAATATCTGTTTTTCTCATTTCCATGACAACGAAAGGTATACTGATGTCACATCACGAATTCAACCATTTTGCATTATTAGTTCTTATTTCTATTTTTTGTAGTAATAATACCAGTATATATGATTTCAAAGTGCACCAATAAAAAAAAATTGCGTGAGGTATTCGTGGATAACTGGTCTTTAAAACACTTGCTCTAAAAAATCGCGCGTGTTTCAAAGCCCTTTTCATCCACTTATACTTCAATATACTATTTTCTACTCCCGTCTTATAATACGCGAATTGAATATCCGCTACCAGTTTATTATTATTGTCCATTTTAACACGGATTTTCATTTCGAAATAGATTTTGGCCAATAAAAACAAGTACTTTTCGTTATGAAACGAATTTTTGTCCTGAAGAAACACGTACTTGGGGATAATCAAGTGTTATGTTTCTTCATACCTGTTTGACATTCAATTTTAATTGATATTCAATCACAACGCGTCAAAAGTACCTATAAGTATGTCGAGCAGTGAAGAATTATCTTGTACACCACCTGAAATTCTTGTTTTTATTTTATCATTCATTGGTCCTAGAAAAAATAGTGTATGCAACGCACACCTCATGCTCATGTATTAATATCAACCATCGTTGCATAATATACTGTTGATGTTTTTAAAATTCAATAAAAACTTTTTAACAAAAAATTAAACCGACGAAATACGGAACTGAAAAGTAAAAAATAAAATAAACCTTCTTAGTCTCAGTAACCAAACTCCTAAACTAATGTAAGTAACTAATTTTGAGTCAGCGCCGAACAAACAAGCAAATGAATTAGGTAAGGCGTAAAATGATGGCATCGAGTTGCGCGGTGACATTCTGATAATTTTTTTGAAGTAATTCAATGATGTTCGTTGATTGTTTGTTTGGCGCCGACTCAAAATTAGTTACTTACATTAGTTTAGGAGCTTAGTTACTGAGACTAAGAAGGTTTATTTTATTTTTTACTTTTCAGTTCCGTATTTCGTCGGTTTAATTTTTTGTTAAAAAGTTTTCATTTTTCAATTCTGTATGGCTAAAATATACTAATTACTACCTACTTGTTTTTTTATTACTTCCAAAATACTTACTTACCCATCTCACATCAACTATTACCAGTTAAATAATATGATTATCTACTTTTACTATTTGTTGTAATATAAATTATTTTTATTGTTCTGGTTAGTTTATTTCATCACTTTGTATATCATTCCATCCTCTCATAGAATATAATGGCTTTGACGGATGTGGAACAGAAATAATGTCAGTAGCGATCTGTCATTGTCAACTACGTATGTGTGTGCCAATGTTCATAAGTGAAAAATCAATTATCCCCTATTTTTCCACCCGTAAGGGTATATAATTCTATTTGAAATCCAAATATAAGGTATACCATATCTATTCAAGAAAGAATCATCCAAATCGAAGAACCCAGTACAAAGTTATGCCTGATAGAATCGGTTAACGGACCAGAATTCAGAGGGTGAGTGATCAATATCCTTCATGTTGCTACCCTTAGGGGTGAATTTCATATCTTGAATTCAGATGGAACCACCTTCGAAGTACACCCTATTCAATGAAATAGGAATAATCGGAATCGGACGCCTCAGTAAAAAGTTATGCGTGATCATACATAAAAAAAATTATGGAAAAAAATGATGGAAAAAAAAATATACGGGTCGACTGGAGAACCTCCTCCTTCTTGGTTTAGTCGGTTGAAAATAACAATGCTTTCTCAGGTTGGAACAGTTTCATTAGTATGTTAAATAATGCATATGATTCTGATGCTTCTTCAATTATCTTTGGCCGTTGATTAATTCATCTCCAAGCGACTATAATACATTATATACTGATTTCACTTCAGTAGAAAATGCTATATCCTCAATTATGAGAACATGTATTGTTACATTAGATCAACCAATATACCTTCAGTCTGCAGGTGTTCATTATTGGAAAGCTTCGGTTCTGAGATCATGCCTTACGTTGATATAAAAAGCAGCTCCATGAAGTAAAAGTGTCATTCTTCAGTCTCTCGTGCGAGGAACATTTCGCTACTTGCTCTCAGCTAAGCATAAACTTGGACTCGCAAATTGAAAGTGGAATGTCGTTTGCAGCAGAATACCTACCGAATAATTCAAAAGCACTCTAGTTGTTCGTAAATAGAACTTGGGTCAGAGAGTGCAATAGATGAATTATTGCACAAACGCCTGAAGCTGGCGGATGCTTCAGGAGGAAAACAACATTGATTGGCAGCTGTACAATGTAAATCCTTCAAGCAAACTTTCAAGGCATTGCGTGTCACAGAGAGGGGTATGCCAGCAGCGAGTTCAGTGGGAGGATACTGCAGCGGTTGAAACATTTGCATCTACAATAAATTTCAAGTAAATGGCAGCGAATGGACTATGGAGGAGGTAACCTCCAAGCGAATATAAAATATAAACAAATCATCATATACAGATTTACCCGAATCTATCATGCTGAAAAATAATTGTGTCAATATGAGAAATGAAAGCAATCTCTTCAAAAGATTCAGTTAGTTTTGGTTGGGTAAGGTTTATAATGGAGATTACCACTGCCAGCGATATCGAAACAAAGTGAACTATTGAAACTCAGAACTCAACAACATGTCTGGCAATGTCTGGTCATCAATGGTCATGTTTGGTCATGTGTGGTGTGTAGAAGAGTTGACTTCTAAAAACACCTCGTAACATGCGCAAAATAGGGAACATTTAGTGGGGAAGCCTTCAGAAGAAGTAATCAAAAGATAAATACCATAGAGTAACTTATCCCTTGATATATCTAAACGAAAACGTTCCCAAGAAGAAGCATAGAACTTTGAAGTGGAATCCCCCCAGTATAACTACTATCATTCTTTCCATGTTTTGGAAAATTCAAGAAATAGAAAAGATCAATTCACTTAAAAATCTTGGGACGAGCTTTTGTTCTTTAGTCCCTCGAGTTTGAATGCAATCAGAATAGTCTATACACCTCTTCTGGTAGTCAGTCTACCTCGAGACCATGATCTCATACCTAGTCGAAACTGGTCCAGATGGAGACAGACTGGAAAGCGCATTACGTGTACCAAGGAAGCATATTATGAGAAAACTGCAACTTTCAATTCTTCATATCATTGACAAATGCAGGGGCAGAAAACTGATGCACGGGACATCCTGGCTTTCCTTGAGTGCTTGGTTGTGATTCTGTACGTTACGGAATGATCCATTGAGATCTAGTCACCACCCAGCCGTCACTACGAATTCCGTTGAAATACTACGTGTTTGTATCCCACTATGTATACGAGAAGCAAATATCTGAAAGTTATTTGTTTATCTAAAAGTTATTAACCATGTATAATAGAACAACATGAACTACGTTGAGATAAGATGTGAAATTACTCCCTAAACTTCGACTCAGTCAATATCCGGAAACTCTAGTCATATTCGAGGCAATTTCCTTCACTAATTGATTTCCTGATTATGCTGTTTCCATGTTCAACGGATGACGAACGACGTTTTGTTTTAAGATCCGTAGTAGAGCGATTATATTTATATTGTTCGGGGGATCGGGGTAGTTATTGCAATAGTTGAAAGGATATTGAACAAGTATGTAGTGCATTTTTTTGTAGTTTGAGTGCGGCTAAGAGTTTCGAATTAGCTTGCGTACTATGATGCCAGGATACTCATAATTTGAGCAGAGCATCTCTCCAAATTATCCACATACAGTGTGGATCGAGAGTGATATCAACTTTGTGATGTAAATGGTACCCTTCTTGGTTACTCCCAATACTGTCTCCACAGACATATACTGTGTGTCAAATTTAAAAGTTGCCAGTGGAAATATCTCGGGAAATTGAAAAATATATCGATAGCGACAATGGTTTATTATATAGATGAAGGAATCTGAATGTATCTATCACCTGTATGCGACATGGGAAACTACAGGGAAACTACAATAGTTTTCAACAAACGTCATTCAGATGAAAAAGTTAGTCACATGACAAAATTTGGGGAAACGGGCTCCGTAAAAAACAAAACAAGGGCTACACCACGAGTACTTGATGGAACTGCTACTGTGGAAGTACTATGATAATTTTCGATGAATTCCCAATTTTGTAGCGGAGGGCTGCATTGGAAACAGGAATCTGTCATGAAACGGTGCGGAAAGTTCAAAAGCATCATGAGTTTTTTACCGTATAAAATAAAAATTTTGCAAGAACTAGGTGTTGATGACCCTTTCAGATGAGAATAATTTTGTGAACTTAACTCAATTTATGCTGCGCTACGAACCATCAAAAAATGTTTAATGACTGGATGTACTTTTTTCTGAATGGGGAGGTCAATAAGCAGAAATATTGTTTTGGAGTAATGGAAATTCGCACCTTTTCGAAAAAACGCATTCTCAGAAAGTTAATATGTGGGCTGATAATCGTGGAGATGAAGTTAGAAGACCCTAATTTATGGAAAACTGTATCTCAATATGTTGGGAACTGCGATGGAGGCTTTGATTGTAGACCAGTAGAGCAGCAGGAAAATCAATTCAATCCAGACGGCAACCAAGTCCACCGCACTATTACAGCTCTGTAAGAAAATGATTGGATGACCATTATAACAACTGTTGGATTGGGAGGACCTATCGAGTGGCATCCAAGATCTTCAGATTTGACCAACTTGGATTTTTTCTCCAGGGATCATGTAAAATCTACAGTTTATAAAACTCAACTAGCCTCAATTGGAGAACTGATGGATTGCATTCGTCGAGAATGCTGAAATATTTCCTCCGAAACTTTACCGAATGTAAGACGAAAGGCCTATAATTGTCTGAAAAATTACGAAAATCACTGTGTCCATTTTTTTTTTAAGGGGTTGTCAAAAATCCCCTACGGTAATGTGGGACTCGCACTCTGAATTTTCAGGTTCCCATGTCCCCTTTCCTCCGTGTTACCCACTAAAAAAACTATCCAGTAGGCTCCTCGGTCAGGACCTACGACGACCCTTGGGCCCACTGGCCCATCGTATCTAGCCTGTTGTTCCCTTCTACAGCACCCATTCCAGTAATTTCGTAGCCTGCACAAGTTTGTACAGGTCCAGTGTGCTGTACAGTCTCGGTTCACCAGGTGGTTGCCCAATAACTGACTGTTTTCTGCGGTTCAGATCCCCGCAGTTGCACAGTATGTGTTATACTGTTTCTGGTTCCTTGTCACATAATCTGCATATGAGATCGCCATTGACCAGTCCCATTTCGTTGTGGTGCACTTTTACTGGAGCGTTTCCAGTCATGAGCCCCGTAACAATTTTCAGTTGTTCCCTGTTCAGGGTTAACAGGTATGCTGTTTTTTTCCGACACGGGCCTTTGATGTAATCTTTCCCGTCTCTGTTCCCTGGAATGTCTTGCCAGTATTGTTTGTTTTTCCTGGATCCTGTCCTCCACGGACGCTTGATAGTACGCTCCGGTACCCTGAGGGTCTGTCCTGGATCTGGATCGTTCTCCGATCCTCTACTGGCGAATTTGTCGGCTCTTCAATTCCCTGCAAATCCCTGATGTCCTGGCACCCAAATCAGCTTGACGCGGTTTTGTTCTGCTAGAATTGTTAGTTTCTCTTTGCAGGTCCATACCAGTTGGGACGTCACTTCCTGGCTACTCAGAGCCTTCAGGGCCGCCTGGCTGTCTGAGAGAATGTGGATCTGTTCCTCTACTATTGCTCTTGATGTTTCTCCTCACACATTGATGGATTGCGTAGATCTCTGCTTGGAATACAGAGGTGTGAATACCTAGTGAGTAGCTAAGCTCGGTGTGGAATGGTGTTGAGTATTTACTGTAAATCGAAAAAAATCGTTTTTAGAATACTCTAGGGATTACTTATTGTTAGATTTGCTTAGTAAGTACTGTAGGAAACATGATTCGATAGTTGTTCGAAATCTAACCTAACCAGGTGACTCACTCGGAACTCACCTACTGAGACATGGCATTAGATGGAACGGCTTGACTCATTAACAGAGTTTTTTGAGTATTGTTGACAATAACACCCCCTCTTCCACGAAATTGGGTACCACTGAAAAGCAATTTCAAAGACATTCTCTACTCCTCTCACTGAATGCCTCCAACATGTTCGTGATCTTCATATTCATTCTTCCAATCCTTCCAGTAAAAAATATATTTTTTGAACATGTTTATCCGAAAGATGTCACATATAGGGATATGCATGGGTTCAAAGAATTTTTGTACAACCTGATGAGCAGGTTTTGATAATCCTCAATTTTTTCAATTTCAGATAATTCTCAAGAATTATAATAGGCGAGGACACGGGAAATTATTATCACTTTAAATATGTTTTAAAATACATAATGCATATATAAATGTATCCAGAAAATTTTTGAGTCAAATTTCCATTACAGAATTTCCCATTCGTTTTTGAAAATCAGCAAATTTTGAAGCTACTAATATTGGCGCTGTTTGTGACGTAAACGATCAAGCAGCCAAAAGGATTAAACTATAAATGTCAGAACACTATTCGCAATGTCAAGCGACGAATGGCATATTTGAAGGGTGTAAAAACATTCGATCTGTCATTAAACAATATATTGTCGATTAACCTTGTTATTTTTTATATTATGAATCATTGTAGTCTATCAAAACGTTTTCTGATAAAGAGAAAGCCAATCATTCATTCTTGATTGAAGCTGTCTACTGTGGGATTGGTTGATCGGGCGATCACGTCACAAATTTTGCAATGGCGCTAGAAAGGAGCAATTTGAATTTTGACGACTTCTAATATGTTTTTTGAGTTTTATAAAATTTAAAATTGAAAAGAAACAGAGTATTCACAAGCTGTAAAATTCATAAAAAAAAATTTGAAAATTTTGTGTCCTCGTCCATTGGCGCAACAACTTTTGAAGTGAGTAACGAGCGCGTACTCCTTTCCATCACATGAGTTTGACTAGTTTTCCGTCGATTTCTTCAAAAATCGATGAGATTTCCAATTTGATATCAATTCAAAATAATTTCGATGTAAGCAAATGTTTCAGGAATTGATTATTTTTCTGTAATATCCAGTGCAACATCATGATGGATGTACAGATTTCCTGGTTAGTTCATAGTAACCCACAAAAATCCCCGCTCGCCTATAAATCTTTCTGAAAAACCCATTCGAACGAAAAGTTGCGAAAAATTCCATTGGATATAATTCTTCGATGACCCCCTCAAGAAGACTTACAGTCCAGTCCTGAGTAATTTATACCACGAAATTATTACGAGCGGAGCAAAAACTATCCGCTGACAAGTTTCCAGAAATACATTATCCCGCGAAATGTATTTCTCTCGGATAAAATAACAATTAAGGGTGATAAACTGCTAGGCTCTCTGATATCGTGACATAGTTTTTGCTTTGGAGAGCAGCCTGATGCGGAAGGGAAGAGCAGAATTGGGGTGAACAATCATAACCGATTGTTTTTTGGTTTGTTCTGTGGTTAGGGTAGGATGAACTTAGCAATCATGTTTCCAAGTGTATTTGTAAATTACTGAGTTCCGGGTTGTTGAGTTTGGATACCGATTTTCATGTGGGATGGTCGAAATTTCTTTTGTAGATTATCACCAGAGAACTGATTATAGTTCCAGAAATGAAAGAATATTCAATATATATATATGATCAGTCGAAACCCATTTTATATGGGATGTTATACAACTGAAATTAACCTTCGGATGATATACATTCAAACATTCAAACTAATCAATATAGGAGATTTCTTTCGGAAACAAAATTATGTATTTCCTTCATCTTACGGAAAAAAGTACATGAAATCATAATGACATTGAAAAATGAAAAACGTCAGGAGTTGATTGCCATTTGCATCAAGGCCCTACTGACACAAAATAAAATGGATATTTAAATCCCGATAATATCCCACACTCTTTAAAACTTTGGTTTCATACCCATTTTCAAAAAAAGATGACATGAAAGAATTAAATAATTACCGTTTCATATCCATGATTTCAAATATCGCCACAATTTTCGAAAGAGATTCGGAAAGGAAAATAAAATTATACAAAAAAATTGAGACGAGCTTTTATATAAATGCACTAAAAAGGAAAAAATCATTTCTTCAACTGTTTGACCTAGGTTATTCTGTGAGTAGCAGATTCAAAATCTTGCCAAGCAAGAATACCTATTTTATATTCGCGGCAAGATTTTGAATCTGCTACTCACCTTGGTGAAACAATTAAAGAAATTATGTTTTTCCTTTTAGTGCATTTGTATAAAAGCTTGTTTTGAATTTTGTTTAATCATTTTCATTCAATTCATTTTAGTCATTAATGAAATCCGTCATCTCATTGAATTGTGACAGAAATTGATCTCCAACCCCAAGAAACACACATACCAATTTTGAATGGAATCGGGCCATAATAACAAAACATGTCACCATCTTGAAGCCGCCATCTTGTGTTTATGAATTCTGGCAAAAACATAATGATGTCCGACCCCAAAAACCCCCACACCAATTTTGAATAAAATCGGGCTATAATCACAAAAGTCGTTGCCATCTTGAATTTGTGGATTTTTATAAAAAAATCATAGTCTCCGACCACAAAAACCCCCACATATCAATTTTTATTGGGATCGGGCTATAACCACAAAACACGTTGCCATATCGTAGCCACCATCTTAAATTTATGATTTTTGACAAAAAATTCGTGATCTCTGTCGCAAAAGCCCTCACATATCAATTTTGAAAAGAATCGAACTATAATCATAAAACTCGTCCACCATTTCGAAGCCGCCATTTTGTTCTTTCTGTAGCAAAAATTTAATAATGCATTGTCACCGGAATTCTGAACATCGGGAAACTGAAAGTGGTTTCAAATTAACTTGCAAGATTTGAACCTACACATATGTAGTTAAGTAGAAGCTTGTAAAAATAGTAAGCTATATAAAAAATATGAAATTTTTTTTGATAAACAGTTCAGGAAGGATCTACCCTATATTCAATAAACATCAACTCACAACCAAATTGAGTAAAACACATGGAGAAAATGTCAGAAGCTATGTGATTCTTCAAGCAAAAAAGGTCATATGATCAGTAGAAGTGATGTTCACATTTAGTGTTCCACAAGGTATAGTAATTGGGCAAATTCTCTTCAATGCCTATTTGATGATCTCTACAAACTAGGCTTGAAACGAGACATTATCAGCTCCACTGATAATACAGCAGTAATTTATGAAGATGGAACCTGGTATCTACTAAAATCGGCAAGATTTTGGAATAATAATCGAGTGGTTGGACGTATACTCACAGTAATTTTTGATATAACTGAATTGATACCATACGGGTCTTACGAAAAATATCTTCCAAAATTCAATGAACCAAAAATCACTTTTGGAAAAGTGGTAGTTAGAATTCAGTCTGCTGATCGTATCGAATACCCTGGTATATATGTTGCCACCATCACCACCATTTGACGAAAAACTTGGTTTTCTTTTCTAAAAATTCTATTATTGATTCTACTCCATTATTCAAAGAAAAACTGAAATTGTGGATGAAACAACAACCAATTATAAAACAATATTTTTATCATTTAATATTTTTTCCATTATTAAATTGTATTTGTTAAAAAGAGTTAAAGCATTGTTCAAATCCATCTAGAAATGTACTTATATCAGCAATCATTATCATTCAATCCCGCTCCCCACCATCTTCTATGGGTTTATCATATTGATTCACATATATAAATTGTTTCTCCACCTTCGTAAACTAGTTTGTGTGGATGAATATTACTATTATCATCATGCGAGAAAATGTTTTCCATTTACCATATGTCCTCTGAATATGGGAATTCGAATTTATTTTGCAAATTCGATTGTGCTCCCGAAGCAGACGTCAGTTGTAATCGATTTTATCCGATGGTTTCCCATCAATAACCTCCGGGCTCAACCTCACAATTCTCGGTATTGTTCAAAATTTCCCATCCAATCCGTTTGGATGCATTGTTGACTTGTTACCATCATTTCCAGTTCTTCGAGAATTATCACTCGTCCAGAAACAGTATTATCGGTATAGCTGGGATAATGCAGGAGTTTTCTTGGATTATTTCCTGATCCCCACACATTCCATAACGATCTTGGGAAACATCTCTGTATATATTGATTTCTTGTTTTTATAGCACGTCGTCAATTTTTATGTGGATTATAAAGTTTTGATGGATATTTTTCATGGTATTGAGAGCCTCATAATATCTCATGATCACCTAATACATTGTATGTTGTCGTCTTTTTTCTGAGTATTTAGATGGTCCGGATGTTAACTATTTCCCATCATTTCCAGGGATTCACCTGTTGGAAGAGTCATTTCTGTTGTTGGATATAGGGATCAGAATGAGATAATACACGATATACAACCAGACCAATGTAATTGGATAAAATGAAAAGCAGACTAATAATACACGTTATAACAAAAAACAATGTTGACAGAAGTGAATATATCTGAAATGAAACAAAACCAGACATTAGACATCTGATGCCCAGTACTGTATCTAGGGCTTGTCCCAAATATTCACATCACGCTCCCTATTTGGGATAAGTCCCTGTAGAACCAAACAGTGCAGCAGCTTCTCCCTGCTGAGGGGCTTCGTAAAGGAATCCGCAACCATATCTTTCGTGGAGACATGAATGAGACCGATTTCACCTGCGCGGATTCGATCTCGAAGGAAATGGTTGCGCACATCTATATGCTTTGTACGCGCTTGGTAGGTTCCATTCAGAGCGAGTTTCTGCGCTCCCTGGTTGTCAACTCGCAGTTTAGTAGGTCTCTTAACTGATGCTGGAAACAATTCTGAAGACAAACATCGTAACCAGAGCGCTTCTTGCACGGCGGATGATGAAGCCAAATATTCAGCCTCCGTGGTACTCAATGCGACCGTTGGCTGTTTCTTCGTAGACCATGGTACCGCACTGAATAAAATTCATCTCAAAACACCGGTATATCCGATTGATGGAATCATTATATTGCGGCGACAAAATGGATTTCTAATGCCTACATTCCTTTGATTTGAATATATTATAAGTTTAGGCGATGGCGGCGACAACTTTGGCATCTAAAAGTGCTCTCAAAGATATTCCTTCAAACTGTAGTAAATACAATGAAAAATTCAAAATAAGTAGTCTATGTGGAGTGTGTGAAGTACCTTTACATGTAAAGTGTGGCCAAAAGATCGATAATGATGTAAAAGGTACGATTTTATGTTGTTCGAATTGTATTATTAATAAGAGCGAAAAAACTTTTCAACAAAAAATTAAACCGGCGAAATACGGAACTAAAAAGTAAAAAATGAAAAGAGGCTTCTTAGTCTCAATAACTCAGCTCCTACACTAATGTAAGTAACTAATTTTGAGTCAAACAAACAAGCAAATGAATGAGGTAAGGCGTAAAACGATGGCATCGAGTGGCGCGGTGACATTCTGATAATTTTTTTGAAATAATTCAATGATCTTCGATGATTGTTCGTTTGGCGCCGACCCAAAATTAGTTACTCACATTAGCTTAGGAGCTTAGTTATTGAGACTAAGAAGGTTTATTTTATTTTTTACTTTTCAGTTCCGTATTTCGTCGGTTTAATTTTTTGTTAAAAAGTTTCGATTTCTCAATTACTACCCACTTGTTTTTTGAATACTTCCAAAATACTTACTTACCCACCTTACTTCAACTTTTACTAGTTAAATAATATGGTTATCTACTTTTACTATTCGATGTAATATAAATTATTTCCGTTGTTCTGGTTAGTTTATTTCATCACTTTGTATTTCATTCCATCCCCTCATAGAATAAAATGATTGTGACAGATGTAGGAGAACAAAAATAATGACAATAGCGATCTGTCATTGTCAACTACATATGTGTGCCAATGTTCACAAGTGAAAAATCAATCATCCCCTATTTTTCTACCCGTAACGGTGGATAATTCCATTCGAAATCCTAATCAGATCAACTATGAGGTATAGCCTATCTAATAAAAAAAAATCATCCAAATCGAAAAACCCAGTACAAAGTTATGCCTGATAGAATCGGTCAACGGACTGGAATTCAGAGGGTGAGTGATCAATATCCTTCATTTTGCTACTCTTTGGGGTGGATTTCATTCCTCAAATTCGAATGGGACCAACTTCGAAGTACACTCTGTTCACTGAAAAAAGAATCATCGGAATCGGACGTTTCAGTAAAAAATATATATATATATATATATATATATATATATATATATATATATATATATATATATATATATATATATATATATATATATATATATATATATATATATATATATATTGTTATGTTATGTTATGCCAGTTGTAAATTTTAAAAGACTAAAAAGCCACAAAAAGAATAAATAATAAATAATTATCAATTTCAAGAGTTTGCTTGTAAATAACTTTTAAAATTCAATGTATTTTATGAGCCTAGGTATGATATGGATAAATGAAAATGTCAAAGTACTATAAAACAGTCAATTATATACACTATCAAAATTATCATAACTCATAATTGCTCAAAAGACAACTAAAAGTAGAGATTTACAAAATTATCATGAATAAAAAGTAATCAACACATTTATAAACTTGAAACACTCTGTACATGAAATTGTAGCAAACTAAAAGTAGCCAATGAGAGAACAGCAAACGTCTTTATGAAAGATAGCCAATCAGAGAATAGATGATCAGATGAAAAGTTGGAAATTGTGAGAGAATGGCAAAGAGAGGGTATCATAAGCAATTATTATTCAAACTTGTAAGTAATGATAAGAATGGGAAAGTAATTGTGTGTATAAATTGTGCAACATAAATATAAACAGTGCAAAGTAACAATTTGGTGCGCGAATTCAAAATTTCAAATAGAACAACAACAGGAGCAAGATGTTGCGAAGCGAGGAGAAAACAAAGCTTCCAAGGAGATCGAAAATATTTTCCAAAGCGGAAGCACGCACAAAATTTCACTAAAAGAAAAATGGAATAATTCCATCATTTGCTTAACAAAACAAGATTACCTTAATGATATCATATATCCACGATTCCAAAAGCTGAGTCCCGCATCGATACATTCCTGACACATGGTTCTGCAGTCCTAACGGAGGCTGGAGAGAGGAGACTTCCTGTTTTCATGGTATAGTTGTGAACACCAACAGTTCCAACCAGGTATAAAGCCTTTAATAGTGCTTTCCCGGTCCTGAACTATTTCACAAATAACATTTTTCACATTCGATGAACTCTATGTCACTTTTTTATGAACAATAACAGAAAATTAATCTCACAGAAAAAGTGAGGTTCTGTTTATCTATCCATGATATGTATTTTATGATTATCCGTGAATAATTGTTTGATTCACTCTAGCATAAGTTATTTCTCGTAGGCCAGGTATTTTAAGTCTTCCTGAATAAAGGAGATAATTGTTTTTTGATATTTGGTTTGTTTATTTTCTCACAATGATCAACTAACATAACTAAGATCATTCAATAAACTGAAGTTAGCCACCAGTGGCCAAATTCCTTTGACCCGACTATATGAGATAAGGGCGTACCAACTGTTGTTAGCTGTGGCGAAGAAAATAATAATTGTTGTTAGCGTGACGAGAGAACAGTGACGTTCGCTGACAATTATTATTACAGGGTCAGAAATATCTATTTATATCATATAAATTTGGCTCTCAAAGAATACCAAAAATCATTAGCTATCTCAATATATATAAACAAATTATATTTTTCAATTCAGTAAACCATGACAATTGGCGTCCCAACGTATGGGCGATTAAGGGAAATATAATATTTCAAAATATTTATCACAGCGGAAAAGGCGAATAAAGGCAATATTATTTCATAATATTTATCTGGTGGGTGGAAAAGGCAAGTAGGTGAAATATATTATTTCTTAATATTTATCACAAGTGACGGCAAGTAAAGGAAAAAGATTATTTCTTAATAACACTGGGTGAATATTAGCAATTAGCATTTTAACGTGTAAGACTAGATATTGTTGAATAAAAAATGGATTTGAGAGATGGTAAGAAAGTTGGCTTGGAAGAAGGTGCAGAAGGTAGAGATAGGGGTGATCAGGAAGAAGGAGAGAGTAGTAATGTGAGAGAGATAGAAATGAAAGGTGAGAGTACACAAATGAATTGGACAGAGAGTCATTTTCAGAAAATGATGGAATACATGAAAGGTATGGATGAAAACACAAAAAAAAATATGGCAGGTATGGAAGAAAGAATGAAGAAAAATCAGAAAAAAATATGACAAGTATGAGAAATGATATGAATGAAAATTCACTGAGAATGAATGGAAACATAGGAAGTTTAAAAGATGAAATAAAAGAAATGAAAGAAAATTCAGGAAATATAAAAAAGAAATGAAAGAGCAAATAGAAAGATTGAATGATGAAATAATAGAAAGTATGGGAAAATGTTTCAAAGAAAATACAGAAGGAATATGTAAACCATTAGAAACAGATAGTGAGCAAAATAAAATTCAGGAATTAGTTATACAAAAAACAGATGTTAGTAAAAATTCATTAGGAAAATATGATAAACAAAAATAAAAAAATAAAAAGTTTTGATGAAAAAGTTAAGCATAAAAAAGTAAAAATAATGAAAATATATGACATAATAATAACAAAATGAATATTGATCTGCAAAAAGGGAATGGAAATGATAAAACAATTATAATAAAAATAAATGACATGAACGTGGCTAATAAAAATCTTGAAATGAAAAAAGGGAACAAAAATAAAATAATAATGAAATGAGAATGAATGATATAAAAGTGGCTAACAAAAATATTGAGTTAAAAATAAAGAACATAAATAAAAAAATAATAGTAATGCATATAAAATATATATACAGGGCGAATAGAATATTTGAAATGAAAGGAAGTAATACAAATAATAAAATAATGATAATAATAGATAGTAAAATGTTAAATAGAAAATTAGGAAAGAATTTAAATACATTTTACTTTCAAAAACAAGAAAAAGTAGAATTTATGACAATGGAATTAGTTGAAAATGTTAACATGAAATTTCTATTGAATATTTGTGAAATAAAAAATAAGCTTGCAGTTACAAACCAAGCACGATTCCATAGAAGGAGAGACAAATAATAAAAATGGAAATTTAGGAATTAATAAATTGTAGGTTAACAAATTTGATAGGCAAGTTAAGGAATAAGAAAATGGAAAAAAGTTAAAAAATAATTTAATAGATAGGAATGATTTCAGAAACACTTAAATAAAAAAATAAGAGAAAAACAAACGTAAAGAAAAAAATAAATCAATGAGAGAGAATATTGTAGGAAACAGAACAAAGCATAAATATTTAAGAAGGAAAAATATTGAATAACAATCATAATACTGAAAAACAGAAAAGTTGATAAAATTTATTGGTACAGGTTAGTTCGATAAAGTAAAGTTGAAAAACAATATAGATTATAAAGAAGGGAAAATATAGAAATGGATAATAAATGATGTGACTTTTGAAGAAAAATAAAAAGAAATGAAGATAAAAATATTTTGTATGTGAGAAATGAAAGTGGGTATGATAATAATAATAATACTAAAGAAGTATATTATAATAAATATGATGATGATAATGATAAGGTATAATGATAAATACAATGAAGGTATATTGATAAATAATATGGAGGTATATTAATGAATTATAAATGAATATGATATGTTAATTATGTATGAAAAATGATAAAGCGAAAGAGTATGTACACAAAATAAAAGTAAATAAAATGAGAGATTCAAATTAATAAAATATCCAATTCAATATGAATATAAAGAACAACTGAAGGAAGAGATAGGAAAAATAATAAAACAAAGTATAATTGAAAGAAGTACGAATAATGATAAAAATCTAATCGATAATAGAAAATAATATCAGTATAAAATATAAAATGAAAGTAAGATAATAATAAAATATAAAATATCATATATGATAATATCCTGAAAAGTTTTCTCTCTTGATCCCAAAAGGAGTCCAAGTCGAGCTTTTCTGGAACAACCAAAACGTAGTATTAGTAGTTGTAAATAAGGGTTATTGTAGTAGAACTTGTTTTTCTGGTGGTCCATCACAAGTAGTATTCTGAAAGTAGAAATTAGTATGAGTTGAAGAAAAAAAAAAAAAAATTAAAATTTTTAATATGAAAATTATTAATATAAATTAGGAATTTTTATGCTATGTCATGCCAGTTGTAAATTTCAAAAGAAATATTCTCAACAAAAAGAATAAATAATAAATAATTATCAATTTCAAGAGTTTGCTTGTGAATAACTTTTAAAATTCAATGTATTTTATGAGCCTAGGTATGATATGGATAGATAAAAATGTCAAAGTACTATAAAACAGTCAATTATATACACTATCAATATTATCATAACTCATAATTGCTCAAAAGACAACTAAAAGTCAAGATTTACAAAATTATCATGAATAAAAAGTAATCAACACATTTATAAACTTGAAACACTCTGTACATGAAATTGTAGCAAACTTAAAGTAGCCAATGAGAGAACAGCAAACGTCTTTATGAAAGATAGCCAATCAGAGAATAGATGATCAGATGAAAAGTTGGAAATTGTGAGAGAATGGCAAAGAGAGGGTATCATAAGTAATTATTATTCAAACTTGTAAATAATGATAAGAATGGGAAAGTAATTGTGTGTATAAATTGGGCAACATAAATATAAACAGTGCAAAGTGACAATTTGGTGCGCGAATTCAAAATTTCAAATAGAACAACAACAGGAGCAAGATGTTGCGAAGCGAGGAGAAAACAAAGCTTCCAAGGAGATCGAAAATATTTTCCAAAGCGGAAGCACGCACAAAATTTCACTAAAAGAAAAATGGAATAATTCCATCATTTGCTTAACAAAACAAGATTACCTTAATGATATCATATATCCACGATTCCAAAAGCTGAGTCCCGCATCGATACATTCCTGACACATGGTTTTGCAGTCCTAACGGAGGCTGGAGAGAGGAGACTTCCTGTTTTTATGGTATAGTTGTGAACACCAACAGTTCCAACCAGGTATAAAACCTTCAATAGTGCTTTCCCGGTCCTGAACTATTTCACAAATAACATTTTTCACATTCGATGAACTCTATGTCACTTTTTATGAACAATAACAGAAAATTACTCTCACAGAAAAAGTGAGGTTCTGTTTATCTATCCATGATATGCATTTTATGATTATCCGTGAATAATTGTTTGATTCACTCTAGCATAAGTTATTTCTCGTAGGCCAGGTATTTTAAGTCTTCCTGAATAAAGGAGATAATTGTTTTTTGATATTTGGTTTGTTTATTTTCTCACAATGATCAACTAACATAACTAAGATCATTCAATAAACTGAAGTTAGCCACCAGTGGCCAAATTCCTTCGAACCGACTATATGAGATAAGGGCGTACCAACTGTTGTTAGCTGTGGCGAAGAAAATAATAATTGTTGGTAGCGTGACGAGAGAACAGTGACGTTCGCTGACAATTATTATTACAGGGTCAGAAATATCTATTTATATCATATAAATTTGGCTCTCAAAGAATACCAAAAATCATTAGCTATCTCAATATATATAAACAAATTATATTTTTCAATTCATCAAACCATATCAATATATATATATACTGTTTGATTATCAAATTTACCTGAGATGAAGATCAAGCTGTCTTCCAATATATATATATATATATATATATATATATATATATATATATATATATATATATATATATATATATATATATATATATATATATATATATATATATATATATATATATATACATATATATCAATCTTGCTTGATCTTCATCTCAGGTAAATTTTATAATCAAACAGTCTACCAAATTATCAAATCTTACAAGTCTCACTAATAGCTTTGGAATTCATTTCACAATCTCGGAGTATACATGAGTGGACAATGAATCAAAAACCTGTATTGACAATATTCTAACAAACCTGTCTAGTTATTCCGAAACTGGTATCATTGACCCCTGCCTTTCCGATCATTATGCACAATTCATAAATCTGCATCGTTTTCCCAACAAAACCAATGAAGAAATCTTCAGGACAAAAATAACATCTGGAAGTATTTCAAAGATGCAAGCTTTCATGTCATATGTTGATTGGAATATATTCAACGATAAAAACTCGGTTAGCATGTTGGTATCATATTCACTTGATACTTATTAAAAGATTGTTTATGAACATTTTCCTCTCAAAAGAGTCTCATCATTATGCCTGATGCACCAGTGAAGTTGTTTAATGAAAAATTGAGAGAAATGAGAAATCTGGTACACTTGGCTAAAGCTATCTCTGATTCAACGAACGACCCAAATCATCAAGAAACTTCCAAACAACTGAACAAAACTAACAATAATCAATAGTTGAAGCTAAAAGAAAATCTTACGACAACTATGTATCAGAATCGAATAATAAGATCAAAGATTGCTGGAGATTGATAAAATTCGAAAGCATTAAGCAAATCGATAATAAAATTAGTGAAAATATCAATTCTCATAAATATAATGAATTTTCTGCCACTATAGCAAAAATCATACTAAAACAACTTGTTGATGTCAACAGCGACCAGTTCTCAGTTTGATTGATGATCAGTTCTAAAGTTCCTGGCTTTTCCTTTGTTCAACCCATCACTGACTCAGAAGTATTCAATGCAATCAACCAACTGAAAAATTCAAGTTGTTTTGACTTGTATGATCTGAATAGCAGATCAATTGAAGAATCCATTCAATTTCTAATAGAACCTCTAACAATCCTATACGATGCCTGTATAACTGAGGGGATATTTCCTAATGAGCTGAAGCTGACCAAGATAATGCCAGTTTTCAAGAAAATGTAGCTAGACAAACTGGAAAATTATCGCCCAATATCGATCATACCCATATTCGGTAAAATATTTGAAATAATATTGAAAACTAGATTGGAGATGTACTTCGAAAGCAAGAAACTTCTGAACAAGTATCAATATGGTTTTCGGAAATCATGCTCTACCATTCAAGCCGTAACTAAAGTCATGAAAGAGGTAGTTGAGGGATTTGAAAAGGGGCAGCTGACAGCGGTCACTCTCTGTGAGTGACCTGAGCAAAGCCTTCGACTGCGTCTCTCACGAAATTCTCTTGAACCGACTACGGTGTGAGAGATATTACACTTCCTCTTTTCAAGTCATACCCCAACAATCGAAAGTAGTGTGTAGTCCTAATGATAACGAACAACCACCATTTGAAATAGTGAAAACAGGAGTACCCCAGGGCTCTGTGCTGGGGCCTCTTCTTATCATCATTTATATTATTGATTTTTTTCATCACATGCTACCGGGTAAATGTGTCGTTTTTGCTGATGATGAATATATGAATATAAAATATAAATATATAAATAATATGAGAAAGATCGGAGGAATAACAAAAAACGCTGTAATCATTGGAAATGGAGTGACCAAATAGAGAGAGAAGGTATCAAAACACTAACATGATGAAAAAATTCGAATTTGTTCAGATGGCATACAGTAATAAAAAAAATTATATAACCCTACTTTCAAATATAATTTTCCACAATGAAGAATTCCACAAGTAACCCAAGTAGCATTTTCAGTGGACGGAACGTAGCAGCCACGATTCTGTAAAACTTTGAGGTGTTTGACTACAACTACTGCCAAGTAATATAGACGGTTCTATCACGCGACGGCTACCAAAATGGGGATTACTTTTTTGATGACCGCTACGTTCCTGGATCTCAGATAGCCATATTCCAACCACGTTGTGGTCACCTGACACTAGACCCGTTTGTGTAATTGATATGTAGCTCAATCTCTTCCTGCAAAATATTTTCCTAATAAATGTTTCTCATCCTTCCATTATGCCTGATTCATTTCTAACACTCGATCGACTATGAGTATAAGAATATATAACATACAAACACGTATATATTGTATATTGAATAAGGATACTTCTGATCGGGATAAAATTAAAACGATTGAAAGTTTCCTGTGAAAGATGGGTGTTGTAGCTCGATTGTGAGCACACGGCATCTGAATACTCTCCATTTGAAGAGAACATTATAATTTTGGAAATAACTCGACTCTCAAATTATGTACTTGGATCCCTCAAACATTTCTTTTATCAATCTTGATTACTTGAAACCAATAATTACGTAATAAATGACCACGTTTGATGCGGTACTGACGATAAATAAATCTTGTTGAATGTTTCGTTCATTTCTCCAATAATAGCGACCAGCATATTCCTGTAGATACGGCGGCTTTTGGAGAATATAACTTCAAAGTGACAGAAACTGAAAATTTACAACGCTGAAGTTCCTTTCATCATAAAGTGGCCGGTGGAACAAAATTTTTGACTTTTCCATTACTAGAAAGTGGCGCCAACGACGCAGGCCCAAGACTCACCACTTCAAAGTTATAACGTAAAAATTACAATAGGTCTTATACCCTTCACAGTGGTGAACACGTCGCGTCTCTTATAACCTGCCTCTTCAAACTTATAACCCCGAAATTGCGGGTACATATCCAATAATTGTTAAAGAAGGATATGTAGCAAGTAGAGTGGATTTACGCAGCTCTAATTAATGATTATCGAGTATCAAGTAACAATTATCAATCAACATGTAATGAAAATGATGGCTTTATGCAAACTGAATCAACAATTGAGGTATGAATAATAAGCAGACGCGCAAGTCAGAAATCCGATCTATTTTAAATTAACCTTTTCATACAAAATCAAGAAAACACGCATAAATCATTCGAAAACGCATAACCCATTTCATTTTGAATCAATATCATTCATGTTTCACGTGACAGGTGAAACGAACTTTTTGTAAGCCTCAATAAAATCATTTGAGAAAAGTAAGGTTCGTTTGCGTCATCGCGCCGACCAATCCACGGTCACTTCAAAATCAAGGAAAATTGTGTATTGACCACGCATAGCCCATTCCATTTTGAATAAATAACATTTACGTTTCACGTAACAGGTGAAACAAACTTTTTGTAAGCCACAATAGCCACAATAAAATAATTTTAGAAAAGTTAGGTTAGCTTTCGTCGTCGCGCGGACCAATCCACGGTGAATTTTAAAGGTATTTGTAACTTTGTAGTGACTTTTATTGAATGCCAACTGTGACAATCACTTATGAAGATGGCAAGCACATCGCAATCATCACCACATATCACAATCGAGTGCCTGCCACTCTGAAGGTCTGATGGAAGTTACTAAAACGTCACCAAAACTATCATACTCTATTGAAAGTGACTTCTAAGTGATATTTTAGTGGTACAGTATGGTTACCGCAACGGTTATTCCCCAATTTTAAGTTTAAAAACCTTCAAGGTGATTCTGCTTAGTAGCCACAATGTTACAGACACCTCAATTGCCACTAACAAGTTATGGAACTGTGAAGTGGCTATCATAGATGAGAATTAGGCGACTACAACCATGCAATTATAAAAATGTTGTTATTCTCACTGTATAGTGGTAGATTCAGTGGTGATTACGTAATAACCACTGAAGTTGCAGTATCAGTTTTCGTCACCACCCTTACTCACTTCACACCTATATACGCATTTCGATAACTGAATTATCATCATCAGTAGGTAAACTACACTGATGATGATAACTTAGTTATCGAAATGCGCATACAGGTGTGGAGTGAGTAAGTGTGGTGAAGGGGTTACTTGTGCAATCCTCGATTGCGTCTAGCCAGTCTTCATTTTTCTCAACGATATTATGAATTTACCTTTATTAATGATTTTTAGCAAGTCAGGGATGTCATTATGAATTTCAGTGGCAATATGTGCGAATGATCTTTGGTAAGAGGATGATGCTTTGCAGGAGTCAATCGGTACCTATATTTGATATTCATTGAATGCACATGATGTCTCAACAGTAGCTTACCAAATATACCGGTAATTTGGATTGAATCAAGTTATGAGTAAAATAATCCAAATGAAAAATCCATCTTTGTTTCAACATGAACCATCCAGAATCTTCAATTGTATGTGTGATGGAATTGCATTTTCTCACACCGTAGATGAACCGAATACAAGCATTTTGCACTAGTTGAACCAGGCCTGTTCTAATTTCACAAAGGAGTGTCTTCTCCAATCATACCATCCAAATTTCTCCTTGTGGAAAGTTAATCTTGGAATCTTATCATCAAATGGTCTGTCGGAGTTGACCCTGCAGTAGTCCTCAAAATAATCAGTAGGGATCGACTGAGTTAAGCCCCCAAGACTACATTGGGGACGTCCTCATCAGCATTATAGTCAAGAATACCAGTCTTCGGTAACCTAGCTGTGTATTTGCTCACAATACTACTGAGCACATTCATGGATCTTGAAACAGCTTTTTGATTCAAGAGTTCTTTTCCTCCGGATATTTGTCTCATCGTCAGCTGCACCTCAGCCTCTTGGTGCCTTCCGGTTTTTGTTTTAGCGCAGCCACTCCGTATCTCTAGTCTCCTCTACCAGTCAGTACAGATTTTCCAACGGTAGCCTCGGCTGTCCGGCTATTGCTTGCCTTTTGCGGTCTAGTGCCTCGCACTCTGACAATATATTTTTGGCCGTTTCTGTTCCTTCGCCACATTGTCTGCAGGAAAGTTCTCCGTTGAGCAGCCCCATTTTGTGCAGGTGTCTTCTCATTGGGCTGTGACCAGTGAGGAGGCCCGACTTGGTTCCTACTCATCTTGAGCAGTTCTTCGTTTCGACGGTTCTAGAATGATTGTTTTCCCGAGGTGCCTGAGAGGGGCTTCCTTCCAGCGCTCTCTTTGTTTTTGTTCGACCCAGTCCCGTAGGCAGCCCCATATGGCCGATTTTGTCAATCCGAGTTCAGGCGATATATGAAGTTGATGAGTCCGTCCTAGTTAGCTCATCAGCCCTCGATGCCACAGTATCCTGGAACCCACATCAAACGTACTTTGTTGTGTTCTGCAAGGACCCTGAGTTCTTCTCGGCATTCCCATACCAGTTTTGATGTCACTTTTGGGTTTCTGAGAGCATTGAGTGACGCCTCTGGAATGTTACATGATCTGAGTTTGAACCGGTGTGAGCCAATTCATTTAAATTATTGATTTGTGGCATCAAATATATGAAATTTTATTTTCATATTTTGTTCCGTGCGTTGCGCACTTTCCTCATGATGTTTTCTCTCACGCAATACATGATTACGTACATTTCCGCTTGGAATACTTTTTTTCCCAATGAGGTGCTCATTTGGGAGTTTCTTCCCTCTCTGTATATACCAGCACCAGTTCCTTCCTTGGTCTCGGATCCGTCTGTGTACCAGATCCTCTCTCCAGGTTTGCTCTTGATGTTGTCGTCTGCCCATTCCTTTCGGTCTTGTATGATCACCTCGAAGTTCGTGTCAAAGAAGTATCCAGGAGTTGTGTGGTCCGTTGGTTTCATTTCAAGAATGTTGCCTTCCACTATTTCCTTTATCTTGTGGTGATCCGATCTGCTGCTCGACTTTTGTAGCTTTGGAAGTCCCATTGTTGCCTTCCCCATAATTGTAATGTCAATCGGTGGAAGGTCCAGTAGTGCTTCCACTGCTGCTGTTGGTGTTGTTTTCAGAGATCCCGTTATGCTGAGGCAGGCAAGTCTTTGAACCTTGCACAACTCAGCAGGGGCTATTTATTGGGTTGCCTTTGTCCACCATACCGAAGATGCATGGGTGATTCACAAGTTAATTAACATTCTTTCAGGATCAAGGTAATTTTTTTCCAGTAGTTGAAAATCGGAGTTATCAGCTCCTGGGCAGTAATCTGCTCCGCAGCGTGGAAATCATGAGCAAACCAATCTACTGATTGACTGATTTTTATCGTTTGTAGTTACGTCAATTCTGTTAGGTAACTTGTGATATGCTTGTATAGGAACTTACCCCACCTTGTTTCTTTTGTGTATTGACAGTTGCTTTCGTTACATATCATAACCCACTCTATATCTATATTAGAGGGGAGAAAAAAGTGCATTTTAATAATCAGGGTTCATGTATATCATTCGAAGAATTTTTGGGGTAGCCATCTCAAGATGTACTCTCGAAAGAGTGCGTTGAATTTCGCTTTTGTCTATGAAACTTTGAGGGGATCAGTGGTGCCTCTGGAAAATATTTTCCCCCACTTTTCCAGTTTTAATTTCCTTTATTTATTCAGTAGTTGACCATCCTTCCTTAACTTGTATTAACACCTCTTCCACAGAGTTATTTCTCGTTTTTTCTGAAGTTACCACTCTGGAATACGCATGAGCTCCTCCAGACTCCTGATTGATTGTTTTCCGGGAAACACTTTCATTTTCTGAAACAGACGAGAAGAATTCTTCAAATCCAACAATAAAAATTTTAATTTTTCCCAATTATTATTCAAACACAATAACACACTGAGGTGTACGATTCACAAAGAATCGGTCAATAATGTCAGCTCATCAGCCACTCATTCTATGTAATGACGAAACTATAGAAACATATTTTTTGCAGTGTGATGAGGTGAATCAAACTTGTAGGGCATTGGGATATTTTTTTGGCGAATCAAAAAATGTTCCTTTCAAGTTCAGGCTGATTATATACCGACTTATATATAAGCTTCAGTGTTCTATAAGCGTTATTGAGGATAATTCCGACGTGACCTCTATAGTAGAGATCTCCACCAAGCGTTATTTCAAGAACAATTAACTTTAGACAAAAGTGCTTATATCGAGTGTTATACATATCTGTTCATTGGTGTCACGTTTCTCTATGAAATATTCGTACTCATAACGCAATATAGATGGAGAGCTGACCTTTGCTCCATTGAAAACAAAATACATATTTTTTCTGTCCATTTAATACCTCTTCCATTTTGACTCTTCCATTAAGTATTCAGAATCTACTAATTGAATAAATTTTTTACGGACATCGAGCAAAGCCGTTCATCCCCAAAGCATATGATTCAATAATCCATCCCAATGAATTTTTATGAAAAGCAAACGATGAACATCAAGAGCGTGGCCATTGATTTGATTCTCGACCTCTAATTACTGAGTAGTGACGTAATCTGTTCGAGTCGTAACCTCTCTTTGGGCTTGAAATAAAAATCAAATTAACCTGATCCCGACAACGATTCCATTTCACTTTGAAAAAGAAAATATGTGAGATGGGAGCTTGGAATGATAAAATCTAGAGGTATTAAAAACGTGCGCCGACTACCCGAGTTGTCTAATCTCTTCCAGAACAAAATAGCCGCTATACATTAGTAGAACGACGTTAGGTCGAAGGCTCAACCCCAAAAAGTATCCGAAAGTGGAACCGAATAGTATGTACTCCCAGTGATTTGCATCACTCTTTATATATCTATATTAAATATTTGGGTGAGATATTTCTTTCGAAGCGTTATTGATCGTATAGGCTTAACAATAACTTGATATCGACAAGGTACCAAAGATTCGAATATTTTCTCCGAAAATTGAGTATCTGTAGAACATTTCATATATTGATTCGTTTGAGAATATGAACAGGATGTGGAATAATCTGCGACTGAAAGTCACTATCTTCCATCGTTCAAGATAACCTCTTGAGGGGTATTCATTTTTATTACATATATGTTATTGTCAAAAGAGAAGATGAAACATTTCCCCTGTTTTTGACTTCTGAATTTTTTTTCAGCACGCGTATCTATTTTTATCAATCCAAGTTGAGTGTTTCCGTTTGTTCTTCTATTCTTGTTAGCATAGACGATCAATTTCATTTCATTCTCAAAATCTCACCGAAATAAAGTCGGCAATTTCATCTGAAGTTCCATGCTCATTTCCCCACACCTCGATATATGCCAGCAATTATATAACAATGGGCATTATGGAGATATCCCACGATTCATAATTGAGTTATTCAAATCTAGAATTGTTCATTTCAAATAATAGAAAAAAATACTCCTGACTTTGGCCTATTGGCCCATTGTATATCACCTATCTTTTTCTCTTACAGTACCCACCCCAGTGTTTTGTGCCTTGTACTAGTTTGTCTTCTACCTGGTTGTGAGCTATATAGTTTCGGTTCACCAACTGACTACCAAAAACTGACTCTCTTCCGATTCAAAGCTTTGCAGTTACACAATATGTGTCATACTGTTTCCGGGTTCTCACAATCACACTCTGTTGCATTGCTCTTCTATTGGCGGAAATAACGTCTAAGTGCCTTTTGTGTTGGCTTCACAAGTCTGCTGTTTTTAAGTAGTAACGAAGTTCTTTGGTGTATTATTTTCCACTGTTCCTAGAAAAAGTCACTAGATGTTGCGAGTTTCCAGGATCTAGTCTTCTACAAACGTTCGTAGTTCACGTTTCGCTACATCTTATATCTGCTATGGATCTGTATAATTTTTAGCCGTCTTTCCACAAGGTTATGAGCTTTTTTGTCACCTGCAAAACCCTTAAGTTTTGAGGGCTTGTCCAAGATTTCCTATATTCCAATATTGGGGGTCTTGGTCATCATAATGAAAAATGAACCCTAGTATTTCGTACCTTGTTCAAGTTTGTCTCTTACTGGTGGTGAGGTATATAGTTCTATTTGTTTCCTGCTCAGAGTAAACGAGTCTGCTGTTTTTGTATCAAAGTTCTTTAGTGTAATATTTTCCAGTCTCCCAGGAAATAGTCACTAGGTGTTGTGTTTTTCTAGAATCCAGTCTTCTGAAAATACTCGTATCTCATGTTTCACCACACATACTGCCTGTCATAGATATTTATCGTCTTCCGGCCCTCTTTCTGCAAGTATGTCAGCTTTTTTGTTACCTGCAATACCCTGAAGTTTTGGAGACTTCTCAGAGATGTCCTCTGTTCATGATTTCCTATATTTCACTGTTGGTGGACTTGGTTGCAATTATGAAATATGATTGTGGCTTGCCTCAGATGTTGGTTACGTGATTCAGAATTGATTTATTCTTCTCAACCTTGAGTGGAAGAATTTCTGTTTTCCAGAATAGACTTGTAGCTGACATTGTACGGGAGGCTCTTATTGCTAGTCTAGTCTGGTTGAACCAATCCCTCGATCGGGTCCTGGAAAAAAATGAGATAGGGTTTTCCTAAACTCCAGCACTCCATCATCATAAAATCAATTGATTATAAATGTTTTTCAATAACGACAAAATGCCCATTTCCAAACCATCATCAACTGGCGGGTTAAACAAACCCGTGAAGACAGAAGTCGCAATATTTTATGTGCCTTTTTTCACTTATATTATGATGCTTAAATTATTTCCGGAGATTCAACATGAATTTCAGGATGCTCTGTTTTATCTTGTTTTATAATGTACAGCTATGTTGAACATACAGTCTATATTATCTAGATTTTCGTCGGGAATATCATATATCATTAATTTTGTCCAATATAGGCTACATTTAGCATAAATCGTCATGACTATGGAAGATTCCACCTATATTCCCCGCAGTTATGATAAGAATCCCTATACCAAAGATATTCAATGTATGGGCTTGTTATTCAAGGGAGTGTTGGATATTGGCTATATTTTTTCAGTTATGCTCTACATCAAACAGTAATTGCTCAGTAAAGTATCTGCTTCTATTTTGTGTGTAGATAGATCTTTTGATTTTACACAAAGCTTTACAGCAAATCATAATTCACAAAAAAGAATTACCCAACAATATATTGAAAAGAATTGAAAAAAAGTACAAAAATAATCGAGAAATTCAATACCTAGTTAAAAAATAAACGAGACTAGAAACAACAATATTGGAATAAACAGAATTTTTCAACTTCAACTGGAAATGTATGTCATTCAAAGATCGGACTTTTGGACTGATATTAAGGGAATTTGATTTTGATTTATTTTACATGAAACGAGGTAAAACCATATGGTTTTTTTGGGATCTGAAATATTTTTGGGCATTCCAAGATTTTTGGCCATAAAATGGTGCCATAACTAATAAGCGAGTGAAATACATAAAAATATATCATCACTGAAGTACTTAAAACACAGCGCAATCTTCTTATGAGAAAAACCAGTGCACTGGAACTAATTGTAATTCCAGAATGTTTTTAGTAGGTACCTGAAGTGAAATGGTTATTTCTGGAAATAATGAACGGTGGCATTTTATCAGCATTGAGTTTCAGAAAATTGGCAGAATATGAATTTGTTGTAATGTCATTTCAGTTGTTACCTGAATATGTGAGTCTGTAGAAATCTGAAGAGATATTAATTAGTGACGTATTGCCAGCAAAAAGTATGTCAGTAATATTGTCCAACATATACTACCAAATATCATTGATATAGGCCCAAGGCCCAAGGATCGATCTCTGAGGAACTCCGTGCTTTATGGTTGAGATATATCTCTACATATATAGAAATCCATCGCTGTTCAATAGTCTCGCTGAAACTCAAAAACGGGTTGACCGATTTGAATATTTTTGTTTTGTTTTGTTTGCTCTAATACAGGAAAGGTTTAAAAACAACACCCAAAAGAACACCTGAAAAATCGAAAAACGGACCTATCGTCTAACTGACGTGCTATTGTCCAACGTGCTATACAAAACTGTCATTTTTTCCGTGCGGTTGTGTTAAATTTATTACATTTCAAATCGTTGTGGATTTTAAGAAAAGTCTTGGTTAAAGTGCGAAGGTTTGTCATTTATTTTGATCCGCCATTCTATTGACTTCGTAGGTTTAGAACCACGATATTTTTAGTGAGCAGCATATATGCATATATATATATATATAAATATATATAATAGAAGGACATAACGGGATAACGAGAACACGGGATAACGGGATAATGGCATAACTGGAAACGAGGTAACGGGAATAACGGGACAACAGGAAAACGGGATAACGGAAATAACCGGATAAGGGGATGAGAAGATAACGGAATAACGGGATCACAGGATAACGGGAAAACGGAATCACGGGAAAACGAGATAACAGGAAAACCGGAAAACGGGGTAAATGTATAACGGGATAACGAAAAAATGGGATAATCGGAAAACCCGATAACGGGACGTGGGAGGAGTCAAAAAAATTAGCTAGATGAAACAACACAAAAAAACATTAAAAAAATAATTTCTACGCGGACGAGAGTTTTCAGGAATACAAATTGAGGGAATATAGAAATTGGGATAGAACAACGTCTGTAGGGTCAGCTAGTATATATATATATATATATTCGAATGTCTTCAGTAAACCCCATGGTAGATGAATAACTGTGATTTGAACTATATTGGTACAAGTTCAAGAACTTTAAATAATCGTATCATCTCTCACAGAAGTGATATAAGACTCAACAAGAAATCATGTGCATTAGCTCAACATGCTATTGAAACAGGCCATAAAATATCATTCGGGGAAGCACAAGTTTAACATTCAGAAAAAAAAATATCTAAAAGATTATTTCTTGAAATGATTGAAATTAATAAATCCAATCAAAATATGAACAAAAAAACAGATATAGAAAATTTTAGCAAAATCTACAGTTATCTTTTACAAATGGATTGAAACTGATGATTCTCAAAGAATATGATTAAAAAATCAACACACCCACTACATATTTTATATTTTTCTGACGATTAATCATAGGTTGTCATTTATTATCCTTCCAATGTCACTCGAAACGTCAAAGATATAACACCATCCCCAAATATTTACATATTTTACGTGTTTTTTTTAAGTTCATGTTCATTAATCAACCACTCAGATTACTGTGAGTACTTTTTTCATTTTAAGTATTTTTTTACTCAATAATGTAATTTTCATATTTTAGGACCCTGAAGAAATTTCAAAATTGAAACGAAATGTCAGTCCAACGTATTAAAGAGTTTTTCATAGTTCAACACTTGTGCTGACTGAAGATCCCCGTTACCCCATTTTCCCCACTGTTCATTTCAATTTTCTTTTATATATATATATATATATATATATACAATTTTCAGTCGTTTATTTCTATATATATATATATATATATATATATATATATATATATATATATATATATCACATATCAATATCACAAAGGAAATGCAATGTCATCTGACATCTCACTCACACATACAATGCAGCATTTCCTAAATAGCCATGCTCACTAAAATGATGTTCCCGCGCTCATTCCACATTTTTCAGTCGTCGCCAAAAATAATAAGGAAACGAAAACCCGACGGATATCGGGATCGGACGTGTTGTGTTCTCAAATATTTCCACCGAAAAGCCGAATTATAATCGGATCATTGGAATTCAGTGAAGTTGTCAGAAAACAGTTTATGTGCCATCGGTTCGGGCTCATTGATTCTGCTCGGGGAGATCAGTTGATATCCGGCTGAGTTAATGATCCTTGTAACAGGCATTCGGACGGAGAATGTTTAATTTGTTTAGATCCCAGTCGATCTGATGAGTCGTTTTGCTAATGTATTGCCGGAGTTTTGTTTGCTAAAATGGTTTAGGTGGGGAGACAAACTGTTTGTTTCACATTAGCCTGCACATTCTATTTTTTGTGGAGCCACATATTCCGCAGGGAAGCCATTTTGGAAATGGAGTGTTTCCTTTTCATACTGGACAGTACTGGTAATTGAAGTTTTGGAGCTGTGTGCACTCAATGAAATAGCAGGAGTAAAATGATTTTGTATTCCGTGCAAAATTATTTTTATTTTTAAAGTCGTAGCAGAGCGCTTTCGACTATATAATAGTTATCTTAAGTGCTCACCTGCAAGTTAGTGATACCTAGATGAAATTTTATATAAAATATTTTGACATTTTGAATGATAAATATTTTCAGGTACTTAAAATTTAAAAGGAATTAAAAAATTTTTTTAAAACTTCAGGTGTTATGAATTGGATAATCTTTTATTTAATTATTATATTCCACATGGTTTCATGGACGTCAATGTTGAAGTGACGAGGAAGTGGATGTTGACGTTGACATTGACAAGAGTGGCACATGGCTTAGAACCTTAGAAACATATCAGCCAGGAGGGGGCAAACGCAGATGGCGTTCTATTTCCATGGAGTGAAGAAGTGTGACAAGAAGCTATCCATCAAAAGATCTATCATTCAAGTGGATATTTGGTTTGTGAACAACTGCATCAAAGAACAGGTGACCCCCACCTTTGCAAAAATTAAAACTTCAAGAAATGTTAACTGCAAGATGAAACAAGAAATGGAACTCAAATTGCTCAGAGAAACCATTTGTAAACTTTACTCAAAACTCAACTTTATTAATTGTCAATTGAAAAATTACTATGATAGTTTAACTAGGGAAATTGATTTAATTAATTTTAAATTTTTCTTCAATAAAATCAATGATGAAGTTGACAAGGCAAAAAGCAACTAATTTGAGAAAGTGAATAAGAAACTTCAAGATCTTATAAAACAGAAACAATTTTTTTTAAAACAAACAAAGGAATCCAAAATTCTTTTCAGAATTTATATTTCATGGAAGAGTCAGAAATCTCTCTGATACTGTGTTCAATGATGATGAAATGGACTTGTTGAAACTAGGTCTCAAATTTGCTATGGAATCTGACTTCTCTGAGAGAAAACTGTTAGAGCTTGCTGTTGATATAGAAGTTGTTTCAGAATATTTAACCATAGATCACGATCAGAGAAAGACTATTCGCAATGATATCCAAAATATTTTATACAAAGTTAAACGTCAAAGACGTGATACCAACCATCACAACCAAAAATCTTATCTCTTGGTACTAAAAAGCATTCAATCCAGAATTGAAGATCAGAACTTAATTATTTCGAAAGCAGACGAAGGTAATTGTTTGGTAATTCTCAATAAGATTGATTACATGGATAAAGATGGAATTTTTCCAAATACACATGAATTTGAAATTTTACTTTCAAACCCCCTCAACAAGTTCATTGAAAAAACAAAAACTTACATCAATTTAAAAAAAGATTTTTTGGTAGAGTATTCTGCTCCCCACTCTTCAATTTCTAGCAATCCTGTTATGCCAAGGTTGTACGGACTCCCAAAGATTCACAAGATCGAAACGCCAATAAGACCAGTAGTAAGCTTCACCAACACACCAGTATCAACTTTAGCCTCTTTCACTTACAATATTATTCAAGATTTAAATTCAAGCCCACATACTTGGTGAGTAATACCCTAGATCTAATACAGAGACTCAATAACGTAGATTTAGCAGCTCAGAACTGCATGATGATATCTTTTGAAGTATCCAACCTTTTCACTTCAGTCCCAAAATCTGAAACACTGCCCTTAGTCAAGGAAATCTTAAATTTATCTGATATCCATGATGACTGTACGACCCACATCTTGACTCTTCTCAATTTTTGTCTTCCAGAAGATTTTTTCATTATTAATAACAAATATTATCAGCAACCAGAAGGCCTTGCTATGGAAAGTTGCTTGTCACCTTTTCTAGGAGATATTTTCATGAATAATTTGGAAAACAGGTTTATTGTCACTGAAAACAACCCTGAAATCTTACACTGGTACAGGTACGTTGATGATTGTCTAGTCTTCCTCAAAGGCAACGAAGATACTGCGGTTAATCTCTTGAATCAAATCAATTCCATACACCCTAGTATTGAATCCACTCTTGAAATTGAAGAAATCAATAAATAAAATTCTTTCGATCTAACTATTTACAAAAATTGCAACAACTCAAATTTCAGCATTTATAGGAAACCAATACAGACTGACCATGTGATACCAAACTTATCAAATCACCCACATCAACACAAAATGGCTGCTTTCAATTGCTATATTCACATACTTCTAAACATACCTCTCTCTACAGTTAATTACCTAGCAGAGATTAACACTTTGAAACAAATAGCTATCAACAACAACTATAAACCCTAACTTGATTAATATTCTCATTCAGGAAATTAAAAACAAAAAATAATTAAATTTAGCCTTTCCAAAAAATAATTAAATTCAGCCTTTCCAAAAATAGACATCTTGTTAACAGTGAAGATAAAATTGATAAACTTTCTAAAAGTGGTATTCACAAACTAAATCGCGAAGATTATACACTGACTTTCATCGGTAGGACTTGTAGATCTTTGGAAGTTCGTTTACCGAACACCTTCATAATAATAAAAAATCAGCCTTTGGTCATCATCTCAGATTCAATAAACACAATTTCAGCCCGAATAGAAATTTAAAAATTCCACATGAAATCAGACACAAGAACAACACGAAGCAAGACTTCATGGAAGACCCATCTGACTGATCTTCCAGAAGGATTAGACATGTTATTTGGCCAAACTAAACTTGCACAATCAGTAATAACTTAGAAATGTGTGCCTCCAATGTAACACCTGAATTTTTCAATTCCAAAAGCTCTTTTCAGTGGCCGAGTATTTACGTTGACAATTATTCAAAGTTTTACTAGCATACGCTATAGGATGCTCAATCTCATCAGTTTTTCGATACAGAACAGAACCTACGCCCGTATTTGATGCATCACAATATATAACAAAGGAAAGAGAAGAATTTGGACTGGCTAACACAGGTGCCGTGGTTGAAGTTTTAGTTGGTACATACCAAAATTCATTATTTTTGAATTTGTTCAAATCATCTTTTTCCTTATGTCATTCAGGTTGTCATGAGTACAACGAGTAGAAGCTTTAGCTTATAATTATTGGAACTTGATTATTTTTTTTCTGAATTATTAGAACCTTTCACCCATTTAGCCTGTCAGTTATACAGGGGGAATAAAAAGTTTCAGCTTAGTAAATGCTATAATTTACATATATAATTTGTATGATTTTTGAGAAAATTATTTTGATATAAAAAATTTCAAAGCCCTGTTTTGAAATTTTTCCTGCGGAGAAAAAAGGATGTGTAACGATATATCTGTCTCATTGATATGCTCAGAGATACAAAATGAGTAAGAGTAGCTCAAGTTATCTTATTAACTCCAATTTGAGAATCACTGTTGAAAATCTTAGCGCCATCTAACGGCGAAGAGTCATTGGAGTTGAGAAGAAGATGAGCAAGCTCGTAGATTTTGACAGAACGATCATATTGGAAAGGATGCAGCGTGGCATTCTCGGCCCTCATCGATCGATCTGCGATCGAGCTATGTGTGTTCTGAAACTATTCAGCCATTGAGTAATGAAGTAGAATTTGTTCATGTTGAAATAACCAATGAATTAGAGCATCTTCCTTCCTTCTGCGAAAGTGATTTCAAATCAGTGAGTTCAGTGTGATATCAAGGTATGTAAGAATAATCTTTTTGGCTTTTATTTTTGAATATGTCACGTTCAGATATTTTCTAACGAGAACGTGGAATATTTCTTGAATCATCTATCCATGTTGTTCAGTATACAGCGAAAAACTTAATAGGTTGAGCAGGTTATGATTCGAGTGAAGTATATATTTATTTTCCAATTAGTTCAGGCGGAATTATAAAAATCACATGTGATATATCGAATTGAATCAAGATATCAGTGTTCCGTCTCATCTGATTAGATTGCTTTCTCTGAAAAGGCTTCATTGGGGTTTAAAGAGGGTTTCTCAAATATATGGTATCACTTACACCGTATTTGGATATATTTCTGGTGTCAATCACAACAAGTATGATATAGTGATATATGCTAGACGGGCTTGCCACTCCTACCGAGAAGGAATCTTTTATTCAGAAACCTATCGAGGTGGGAGATTTTTGGAGTGTTTCTTTCTGTCACTAGGTACCGCCAGTTAAAGTTTATCTTTTCCGGCGTACCTATACGTGTTACAAGATCGATGATGGTTTGTTTACGTTGTGTCTCACTTCAGCCAGAGTTCTTTGGACCTTTGGCTGGTTGACTACTCCGTACTGATGAGGGCCAAGAAGCCTGAAACCGGTATGCGGATTGTTAGGTGAACACGACATAAATTAAACATAATCGAGCTTATCAGAAAGAAACATTTGCATTCAATGTCCATTGATATTATATGGAAGTATGCATGGATTTTCAGGTGAATATCATTCAACGTTCTGCGTGGTATTTGCCAGGAAAGTAGTTGTTTTTCACCTGAGATCTACCTTTCTCTGGTTCAATTTTATATTGAATCCTTTATGTGAAGAAAACCGTTTAATTCGATTTTTCTAAGTATGATATAGTTGAATATTATATATTTTTCATGATCTTTTGGATATATCTTTGGTATATTTTCGTATTTGGTGATAATTATCACCGAACTGTGATTTTGCTTCTCATTCAGGTGGAGCGATCATGTACATATTTAATTCTTGGAGTTTGGAATATTTATTGTCATACAGAAAACCTTTATGGAGAAGTAATTGACGATTGGTTAGAGATGTATCATTGAAATTGGAGTCATTTTTGCATATCAAATTCTTTAAACTTAATTGTGCTGAATTCTGATTTTCATTCTTTGTAAAGTATAGTCTTGGCTGATCAAGATCAGAACAACTTTTTTTTCTTCATATAGAGCGAAGAACAATTTTTGTGTAAATCAAAATTTAATCTTGTAACTTCAAATTCAGTATTGAATATCAATGACAAATCTCAGCACAAGCTGATTTCCATGTTCAAATAATCTTGAGCAATAATCTCTTGATGAGAGTACACCCAACTGTAACAACTGTGCGTTAAAGAGTGCATTGATTGATTCCAAATTTAAAAAATTTGAATTTTAAGTAAAAAAACAAATTCCGACACAAGCGATATTGTTTTTCATGTTGTGTGGCTGGGAACTATCATTCCATGGACAGGAAGCTGATGCTTGTATGTTCCACCTGATCGGTTGCTCAGCAGCCATAGGTACCCCCTGATTGCGAGCCACACGACTACGTGAAGTCTAGCTACGAGCTACACAATTCACAATCAGAGGTACATCGTCGTCGATAAAACCGACAGGTTCAGCAACCAAAAGCAATATTTCTTTTTTGGAAACTAAAAAACTGTTATACAGCAGACATATGATACATATTTGTTATACAGCAGAAAATTATGTTATTTGTAAATAGACTAATATAAGTTAAGTATTGTTTTATTGTTGTAGTTATTTACAGAAGGAAATATTATTTGATTAAATTATTATTGAATAGGAAATTTGAATTTTTATCCTAATTTAAAAAATTGGAAATTTTTCTTAAACCTTTGCTTGAAACATAAATGAATTTGAAACTAGCAAGGCGGTCCAAATAACTCCACACCGCTCTTCACTGAATAGTCTGGGCATTCTATTACAAAATTACTTGTTTTTCCATTGCAACATCAACAAGAATTGAAAACAATAACCTTTGTCTGAATTCACAAGTCATTTAATAATCTTTATTCCACTTCAAGACGTCTGCAATAAATAAATAAAATAATTTCAATTGGCATTCTATTACAAAATTACTTGTTTCTGAAAACTTTTCACTCTAGAGTCACTCTCCTTCACTCCAAAATTGAATAGAACGCCATCTGCGTTTGCCACCTTCTGGCTTATATATTTCTAAAGTACTAAGCCATGTGTCACTCTTGTCAACGTCAACATCCACTTCCTCGCCACTTCAACAGTGACTTCCATGAAACCATGTGGGATATAATATTGAAATAATGGATTACACCAATTTATGACACATGAGTGCTTTTTAAGAAATGGTCTAACATGTTATATGTACTTAAGGTTCTCACCTATTTTATACAAACTGGAAACAGTTTTACACATGGACTTCATTGTAAATGACGAGTAATAATTAAAATGTTAATCATTCAAAACCTACAAAAATATTATATATAAATTTACCATAAATTACTTAGTTACAGAAGCATGATATGACTATTATATAGTCAAAAATGGTTAACTACTTTTCATGAAATAAAAAAAATTTTGACGAAATTTAAAATTATGGTACCCTGCTGCTTGTAGCATCCACTCATCAGGGAGATTCAAAACTCTATATTCTTTTCATATGTATGTCAAAATTTGGCACGGAATCATATTCAACCTATATTATGTTTATAAATAGTCATTATATCGTCAAGGAATATCAAAACTAGAATTATTTCAATGAGCTTTAATGCCAAATATGAAATGACATAAAACTTAGTTGTTTTCATGTTTTGATTTTTATTGAATTCAAAAGCTTTAATGTAATAGATTATTAGAAACGATTAAAACACGTATCGGCAAGGTGGATAAATATTATAAACGAGTTATATATATATATATATATATATATATATATATATATATATATATATATATATATAATAGAATAAATTATGCAAATGAAAAATGTTGAAGTAATAATCAACAATTGAAACATGAAATTCTCAAAGAACCATCATATCTCAATAACTTGCAGATTTAGCCCTCTGTGAGGAATGTAAATCCTGGTTCCACCCAGACCTAAAATTATTTCAAATTCAATTTTCTGAAAATATATTATTGTCTATTAATATTCTTTGCCTCAAAAATCTTGGGGCTCCGCTCCTAAAATAGCACTATCATTTTATAGGGCATTCATTAGGTCCATAATTGACAACGGCAGTATATTCTATAGATCGTCACCCAATACAAATTTGAAAATAGTCGACCGAATCCAATATAAGGCAATAAGACATTGCATTGGAGTAATGACATCATCCCCGTGTAATTCAATTCTAGCGGAAGCGAACGAACCCCCATTATATCTTCGGCGAAAATACCTAGCCAACAAAGTGTGAAGTTAGCCACATCCACAAGAACACTGAGAAAAATAAGATCTCGATTATTTTCTATCTTCTTTTTCGGTTTATTCACATGGATTTTCATTCATTTAGGGGCGGGAATCTTTTCCCTGTTTCAACTTAAAGATTGAGAATTTGATCAGACTGATGAATAAGTTCGATTTGAGACAGTGGAATGGTGTTGGAGTTATTTTGAAAAATTCACAAATGGCTTGGTACACCTTTCTGCTGATAATATGTTACTGTTATTCACAGAGACACAGATACCACACATAGCTTTGTACACCTTTCTGCTTGTGATATGTTATTGGTCTTTCCATCATCACTTATAAGACGCCAGAATTTGCCAGGCTGTTGAAGGGGTTGATAGAATTTAAAAATTCACAGAGGCTACAAATTACTTCGTTCACCTTTCTGCTCATGATATTGATATCGGTCTTTTATTCATCCTTCATGAGACACCAGCATTTGCCAGGTCGTCGAGAGGTGAAATATGGGTTGATATATTTAGAAAATTCACAGTGGCATAAATGGCTTTAACAGTTTTTGCTTGAAAATTGTTATTGTTTTTGGTCTTTCCTTCACCACTGTTGAGACGTGAGAATGTGCTAGGCCGTCAAGGGTGAAAATGGGAGTTGATATATTTTGAAAACTCCAATTTTCACCGCCTTTGATGACCTGGCAAATTTTGACGTCCCATGAGTGATGAAGGAAAGACCAATAACAATAACATATTACAAGCAGAAAGGTGTACATTCATTTGTGGTCCCCGTGAATTTTCAAAAGATATCAACCCCATCTATCTTCACCCCCTTTGACGGCCTGTCAAATTCTGGTGCCTTAAACATACAAGCAGAATGGTGGCAAAACCATTTGTGGCCCCTGTGAATTTTCAAATTATATCAACCCACATTTTCACCACCTTTGATGGCCTGACAACTTCTGACTTCTCATCAGTGATGAAGAAAATACCAATAACCATAACATATTATAAGCAGATATGTGTGCCCTGTGAATGTTCAAATTATATTAACACACATTTTAACCCCCTTCGACGGCCTGGCAAATTCTGATTCTATCATGATGAAGAACAAACAATAACAACTTGTAAGCAGAAAGGGTATAAAGCCATTTGTGGCCTCTGTGAATTTTCAAAATATATCAACTTCCATTTTCACCACTTTTGACAACCAGGAATTCTGCGTCTTATCAGTGATAAAGAAAAGACCAATATCATATCACAAGCAAAAAGGTGTAAGAAGTCATTTGTGGTCTTTGTGAATTTTCAAATAATTTTCACGGCCTGGAAAATTTCCGTGTCATATCGGTGATGGAGAAAATACCAATAACAATAATTTATCACAAGCAGAAAGGTGTAAAAAGCCATTCGTGGCCTCTGTGAATTTTCAAAATATATCAACCCCATTTTCACCCTTTGACGGCCTGGCAAATTCTGGTGTCTCATCAGTGATGAAAGAAGACCATAACATATAACAAGCAGAACGGTGTACAAAGCCATTCGTGGCCTCTATGAATTTTCAAAATATATCAACCCCTCTTTCACCTCCTTTGAAAACCTGGCAAATTCTGGAGTCTCATCAGTGATGAAAAGAAGACCATAATCAATAACATATTACAGGCAGAAGGGCGTACAAAGACATGTGTGGACTCTGTGAATTTTCAAAATTTCCACCCCCTTTGAAGGCCTAGCATATTCTGGCGTATCATCAGTGATGAAAATATGACCATAATCAATAACATATTACAAGCAGGAAGGTGTACAAAGCTATTTGTGGCCTCTGAGAATTTCCAAAATATATTAACCCCCATTTCACCTTCTTCGACGGCCTGGCGAATTCAGTGATGAAGCAAAGACTCATAACAATAACATATGAGAAGCCTTTTGTGGCGTTTGTGAATTTTTTGAAATAATCTCACCGCTATTCCACTTTCTCAAATCAAAGTGAAAGTGGAAACCCTGGTATATTCACGCCCCTAACTGAATAAAAATCCATGTGGAAAAACCGAAAAAAGTAAATAATATAATTGAGATTTTATTTTTCTCAGTGTACCTGTGGATGCGGCTAACTTCACAAACGTGCCAACAAATATATTACCAAACTCATAACATATTATTCGTTACCGACAAAACAGCTTGAGGACTTAAATAGGGAAAATTTAACAAATCCGTCCTGGAGGAAAATGATTCGCCTCCACTAGCAGCTGCTCTTCAGTCCACCCATGAGTTTGAAGAAAAAAATACCCTCTTTGCATATCTTATTTATTCAATTATGATTTCCTTTTTTTTAACCCACAGTCATATTCCCTGAATATAATCGTCATATATCAGCCTACAACCAAACTGTTGTAAATTCACTTAAACAGGGTGTCACTGGACTTCCTCTTTTTCTTTCGGGAATGTATAGATGAGGTCAAAATATCACCTGTACTTCATATGACTTTTGTTCCTAAAAGCCTTCGTTACCAAGTTACGGGCCCTCAGTTACAAAATGAAAAATGTTTTTCTTTGATAACTTTCAAAGTGAATATTCAAAATCATCTAAATTTTGGTGACTGACTAAACAAATTGATTCCTTCGATGGGCTTCCATGCAGGAGTCCAGGGACACCCTGTATAACATGTTAATATATTCACTTCAATATATAGGTACAGACGGAAGTGCCTTCTAGATACCATAGAGATAGTGTTTAAATGTCGAATACGGGATTTGTGTAGCATTTTTACAGTTGAAGCTGTCGCCATTGAAAAAGCTTTAAATTGGTGTTAGAGAGTATTGGTAATATACAGCTAAAGTATTCAAATTAACCAATCATATGTAGGATAAAAAAATGGATATATCTGCTTTTATTGAACTTCGTGCAAAATTGTGATATTCTGGACTAAGGGTGACTGTGGTGTGCCAGGTAATGAAGGGAAGATATATTCGCAAAGGAGGCACGCACATGTACTAATTTAATTTTGCAAATTAACGAGTGGAAACGTGAATGGTCTGGAATAGCACACCAGTGCCAACCCTTATTTCCAGATCCACCCCGAACTCCCTTATGAAGTAGAACATATATTCGAATTCAGTAGCATTATCACCCGGTTGAAACTCAACCATGGACGGTTCTCGTCACAATTACACAAGATAGGAGTCTTGGATCCTCCACTCTATCCGTATGACAAGGAAGTCGCCGATCTGAACCATATATTTTTTGCTGTAATAGGACAAGCCACATAGATACATTTATCAATAACCTCCAGTCATTAAAACTTCAATTGCCTATCAATGTGCAAGTCTTATTTGCCTCACAAGATAAAAATGTGTATAACCTGATAGTTAGTCACGTTACTGGAAACAAAATCCAGTTATAAATCGATTCAGTCTAACCCAATAATGTGGCAATATAGCAAACTGTGTGTGGCTTAAGGATTATCGTCCATAGCCAGAAGAGTAAAAAAAAACATTCATTGCTTCCGGAATACAGATATAAACCTTTCAAATGTATTTCCTTCCTCCACATGCTTCTCCATCATTATGAACAATGTCGAAATCGCAACCCGATAAACATTCAACCATTCCAAATTCGATATATAAGTATTTTCGAATTCCGTTTTAAACATCAGAACCGAACAAAGTATGAATTTTCCTTTGAGCTATCAGGCATGAATGAACCTCCGGCGGGACTGAAACACACATTCATTACAGAAATATACTCGAAAGACTCTGCGGGTTTTTTCACGTTCCTGTCAATTCCACTAAATTGAGTTCAACCGAATAGATTGCCAGAAATGGGGAGTGGAAAAGTCCAATTAGGAAAGAGACTTCGGAGTTGTCAATAGAAACACAGGTATTTCCTTCATCACATATATGTGGCTTTGAGAACGAATACGATACTATTCTTATATGATATTTCTCATCATTTTATGATGAATTTTCAACACTCTGGGACGTTTCTTCAAAGAAACAAATATATCAAAAAATAAAAACAGGCAGTTTCACCAAAATATTACATATAGGCGTGTACAAGCACAAGTTTTTATTTCATTTGAAGACACGTGGTATTTCTGAAGATATGTCAGCCCACTTTCTTGAATTTTTTAATTACGCGTTCTCGGCCGCTGACGTCACTTTGCAATTTTCACTTGTAATACCACTGGAGGTTAAATCCTTTCCTGAAATTTTTTGATATAGAATTTGAAAACGCAAGAGCTGCAAAAAATACTAAGCGTCGGAAGTTACAAAAGGAACTAGCCAAGAAAAAACAAGTTCATCCGCATTATCAACAGACGAATTGAAAAACAAAATTAATGAGCTTTGTGATGAAAACACCCCGGAGAGATTGCAGAAAAAGTCTTTCTTATTGCTGCTCATGAATTGGCTTGAAGAGGAAATGAAGGAGCTGCAGCATGCATAGAATATTTTGTGGAGGAAATTGATAATCGAGGAAAACCAATAGGTCGCATTGAATATAATCCAGTTTTCTCTAAAACTACCCAAGGCGGTTGAAAAAAATGGCTGGGTAGGTGGTTAGTACCAAATATACTCAATGAAGAAATATGCCCAGTTAGACTTTTCAAAAAGTTAACAAGCAAGCGAGATCACCTCATCAAAACCAACCGTTAATTTTTAACTCCCAATCCAAACTGGCAGCACCCCAACTCCAAAGGTTGGTACAAGAACAGTCCTTCTGGACAAAATACGGTCTCTTCCTGGTTCAAATCGGCGGCATCATCAATTGGAATTGACGTCAAAAAGGTCAAAATAACAAATCACCCTGCAAGAGCCACTGCTGTTTCAACTTTAGCCAAAACAGGAATGGGTGAACAGCAATTAATTAAAATCGCAGGACATGGAAGTAGTCACTCAATTAAATCATATCTTCAGATAGATTGAGTCACCATCAGGAAATAATTATGCAATGAAGTCTGTTTCAACTTCTGTGAAATCAAGTAATGAAGCTCTGAAGCAAGAACAACCCAATTCAGTTTGCGTCGCAGTTTCGACACCAATAGATTCCCAGCCTATAAATTCTTAATTGTATTATAGTTGCATGAAAATACCAGTTAAGGACGTGGCATATTATATTCTAATATTTTATATCAATTTTGGGTTACTACAAGTAGTAGAAAATTATTATTTCATCAATTTTTCATATGGGTACATATATAGATTTAGTGTGCTTTGCAGTTTCGGCAGCAATGGCATCTCAGCCTATAAGGTGTAATTTTTTTTTTTTTTGTATGTTCTGGTTCCCACGGAAAGGGATATCCTGTAATGTTCAGAGAACATCGTGGGAACCAAGGAAAGAAGGTAGGAGTTGGTGTTCTTCTTAAATTTCTAGAGGTTGTATGCCTCGGGGAACACCTCCCTAGGCAATGAGTTCCAAAGCCTCGCTGTTCGTTGGATGAACGAGTCTTTGGAAAGTGATGTTCTGCAGGTCTCCAAAGTGACCACGAAAGGGTGTGATGACTGAACTTGACGGGTTAGTCTCAAAGAGACTGCCAAAGCAGGAACGATTGTTGATATTTCAGAAGAGCATCGCCCATGAAAATATCTATAAAATAGAGACAAATCGCCAACTTTTCAACGGTGTTCCGGACGAGTGAGCGAGTTTGTAAGCGAGGCATCACCAACGAGACGAATTGCCCTTTTTTGGACAGAATCCAATAGCCTCAGGATATGTTTAGGTGCCGCGCTCCAAATATGGGAACAGTATTCCAGGACAGGTCGGATCTGTGCCTTATAGATCATAAGCAGCTGAGTGGGGGTGAAATAGCTCTTGGCACGAAACGAAAAACCAAGTTTTTGGGATGCACTTTTGGCAATGGACCTCACGTGATTTTCCCAGGAAAGGTTATGGCTGATAGTAATACCAAGCATCGATATGGAAGACTTCAGTGGTATGGTTACTCCTGACAAAGTTATGTTAGGCACAGTGAGATCGGCTTTTCTAGAGAAAAGACATGCTTGTGTTTTGTTTGCATTGAATTCTACCAAGTTATTAGATCCCCACTCGAGAATTGTTGCCATATATATATATATATTTATATTATTAACATTTCTTCCTCGTTCATTTCTGGTTTCACGGGCTGATATAGGGGCCCTGGAAGAGAAAGCGGTATGGAGGGTACTATCATCGGCAAAGCTGTGTACTGGACATGAAGTTCTTATTGTAGTTACACGAAAATACCATTTTACAATGAAGCATATTATATTCTTTAATTTTTCATCAACTTTGGGCTAGTACAAGTGGTAGAAAAAAAAGTTTATCAGTTTTTTTTTATAGGTACATGACAGGTTTAGTTTCGTCACCAATGGATTCTAGCCTATACATTGTTGATTTCTCTCATTGTATTTCTGGACGTAATATAATATTCTTCATTTATAGTTACTTAGAGCTACACAAGGGTTGACAATGATAATTTCAACGGTTTTCCATAAGGGTAGGTACATAACAGATTTAATTTGCGTCACAGTTTCGGCAGCGATTGTAGCCTATAAATTGTTGATTTCTACTTGTTGAAGATGCATGGAAATAATATTTCAAGATTGAAAAAGTTCATTTCTTAATTATACATAAGTTTTGAGTAATTACAAACGGTAGAAAATTACTTTTTTGCGTTTTTGTTAATTTTCTATACGCGCTTTATTGCATAGCATTCATAACCAGCGTCAGCGAACATCATAGGGGGCTGTGATCATCGTATTTTGACAGTACAAAATGTCAGAAAAATTCGTGTTTTGTGGTAAAAAGAATATTGTGCAGTCAAAACGAACGCAAACTTTTTTGTTTTAAAAATGTATCGATTTGAAAATCATGCTGTATGTAAAATATGCAAAAAATTGTCTGATGTAATGATGAAACATCGTACTATGTCTTATTTACCCGCATCAATAGAAGATTGTGTTTTATTTGAAGGAAGAAAATTTGATTCGAATTATTCAGGAATATTTGCTTCTGAACTATTCAAAATTGAAGTGCTGAATGGGGAACTGGTGAATAAATAGTGTCTAAATATTATATATATTCTATTAGACATAGATATTTGATTCATTTAATTCAAAGTCCAGCTTTTCGCCTTCAAGAAGGAAGGAGTTGTCCGAAGAATATAGAAAACATTTAACTATGTAACTGGAATGTATCAAAATTAAATAAAGAAAGAAAAACCGGTATTGTCAAAAAATATTATTCTGTCATTGAAACGTCAAAAAATTCCGATTTAATTCATTGTTGGGTACCCAAGGAAAAAAAAAATACTAAAATCATGCGTTGCCATGGTGATCTGTAAAAAAAACAATTTTATTGGTTAAAAATTGTTGGGGGATTTTTATGTGAAAGATTTCATTTCCATTTTTAACCAGAACTTTTTGACGAAACAAAATTCCTCAATTCAAAAATATGTGTTGAAAAAAATTATTCATTGCAAAACTTCTTTGACTCCTGTGTTATGTACGTAAAAGCAATTTTGTTTCGTTAAAAGTTCCGGTGAAAAATGGAATAGGGTTGCATGTGTCACCCCTTCGAAAGATCACAAAAAATTAAAATATATTCATGGGTAGCTTTTTTATTAGTAGAACATGCCCACAAAATGCCATTCCTTCAACTCTCCAGCAAAAATAAACTATTTTTTATTCTTATTTTTGGAAGCGTGTTACTTCGCAAGGAAAGGCCTAAGAGTTTTTGTTTACATGAAAGACCCCTAATAATTTTCGACTAGGAATCACCCCCTTAAAACTTCCGCACTTATTTGGTAACACCCTGTATACATGTCAGAAAAATTAGTATTTATTTGAATTAATCTACAGTAGTTTGCTTAGAAAAAGTTGAAATCATGATTATGTGAACATTTAAAAGAAAAGAAAGCAGTTGAAAAGGTAAACATTCTCAATTGAATATTGATAGAAAGATTTTTCTGTGAATTGAAAAATCCACGATTAAAATGAAGCTATTTTTCTGTGAATGTCTAACAGAAAACAACTACTTCTTTGGCTAAAGCCACGCTGGACATTGAACTACATCTGATAGATATTCTGAAAAAGCCCTAACTCAAAAGACAAAATCTGAAATTGAAAATTTGCATTTTCATTCAGATAGTTATTTGATTTTCTATTCCAGTCTTAATTAGGAACTCATGAAGATGAATGAGGCAAAGAAGAATGTTTTCCAGAAGAGAGTACTCACCAGAAATCATTCGTTACATTGACGCAGGAGAGACATCGCACTCACTAGGTCTTCAATACATTTTTGTCGACGAAAATCTATTTCACGCTTCCACGATCATCAGGAAGACCGGAAGAAATGGGAAACACATTTTCAAGTGGCAATCTCACTTTGCAAAGATGGAAAAAGTTAGAATCATTTCTTTTGGAGAGACACTTTGAAATTAGTGTTTTCTGACATTAAAACCTGTCATGGGGTATGATAGATTGATTTGTTGAAAATATGAACGGGATGTTCATAAAATCAGATGTGAAATCATCTGCGACTGAAAGATAAACTTTAGTCACTATTTTCCATCGTCAAGATAACCTCTTGTGGGGTTGAAAAAGGAAACATTCTCAATTGAATATTGATAGAAAGATTTTTCTGTGAATTGAAAAATCCACGATTAAAATGAAGTTATTTTTTGTGAATGTCTAACAGAAAACAACTACTTTCCCGGCTAAAGCCACGCTGGACAGGTTTAATGTCAGAAAACACTAATTTCAAAGTGTCTCTCCAAAAGAAATGATTCTAACTTTTTCCATCTTTGCAAAGTGAGATTGCTTCTTGAAAATGTGTTTCCCATTTCTTCCGGTCTTCCTGATGATCGTGGAAGCGTGAAATAGATTTTCGTCGACAAAAATGTATTGAAGACCTAGTGAATGCGATGTCTCTCCTGCGTCAATGTTACGAATGATTTCTGGTGAGTACTCTCTTTTGGAAAACATTCTTTTTTGCCTCATTCATCTTTATGAGTTCCTAATTGAGACTGGAATAGAAAACCAAATAACTATCTGAATGAAAATGCAGATTTTCAATTTCAGATTTTTTCTTTTGAGTTAGGGCCTTTTCAGAATATCTATCAGATGTAGTTCAATGTCCAGCGTGGCTTTAGCCGGGGAAGTAGTTGTTTTCTGTTAGACATTCACAAAAAATAACTTCATTTTAATCGTGGATTTTTCAATTCACAGAAAAATCCTTCTATCAATATTCAATTGAGAATGTTTCCCTTTCCAACATGAATTCCCCGCAAGAGGTTATCTTGACGATGGAAGATAGTGACTAAAGCTATCTTTCAGTCGCAGATGATTCCACATCTGATTTCATGAATATCCTGTTTATATTTTCAACAAATCAAAAGAAAGCAGGTTTTATATCTGCGGGAAAAAGTGGTGGTACTTTCCACGGAGGGACCTATTTCTCTCATTTTCACAAGCTTTTATTTAGTTTCACCTGTCCCGATGTCTGTCTATAATCAAATCTTGCAAGTTAAATTTGACCCACTTCTAGTCGCCCGATTGATGTGAAATTCGGCAGGTGGTCAAAGTTCCCGTGACGAAGTATTATGAAATTTCTGTTAGAGAAAAAAACTGAATGGCGGCTCTAAGATGGCGGATGATAATTGTGTTTATGGGTCGATTCGACTCAAAATTGGTATGTGGGGGTTTTTTCGGGTCGAAGATAATGATTTTTCGTCAAAATTCATAAATTAAAAATGGCGGCACCAAGATGCCTGACAATCCCTGTATTTATCGTCCGATTCTATTCAAAATTGGTATGAGGAGGTTTTCGGATCGGAGATCATGAATTTTTTGTCAGAATTCATAAATTGAAGATGGCAGCTCCAGGATGGCGGACGAGTTAATCTCAAGATGGTCTCCTCATTGAAGAACTAGATAGTTCGAAACTCACAAAAAAAGGCCTCATAATGATGCATTATTAAGAAAGCATAGATTTAGGCGTACTTACTAAAGAGCACAAAATGAAATAACTGGCACTTTTGTATTCAAACTGAGTTGTCTTTATAAATACGATGATTTCCTTTCTGATTTTGATCTACTGTGTAGTGTAGAGAATATTATTCCACAACACTTAGTTGTGCATTACTAAAATGATTGAAATAGTTATTATCCTAACAAGTGCAGAAGGTTATACTTTCCCGTATGCCACTGCCGATGCCCGAACGACGCGAAACGAAGTTCGGTCAAACAGTTAAGGCAGGAAAGATGCTTTCCGCAAGTTTTTTCCTACAAAAGAACTGAAAAAAAAAACTTCGAAAAATATGTTGTTAATTTGAAAGAACTTGAGAGGTGTGGAGGGACACCCGGATGGAACGAAGTTCCTTTCGATTAATTAGTGAAAAATTGTAATATTTTTTTTTTCAAGTTATAATAATATTTTATATATATATATATATATATATATATATATATATATATATAAATATATATATATATGCACTCTGTCTGTCTATTTTTTACATCATAATGCGGGCTTTTAAACACAAAAGGTTTATATATATATATAAATATATATATATATATATATATATATATATATATATATATATATATATATATATATATATATATAATTAAATTATTCAAGAATGAAAGTAACATAAAAATCTCACAAAAAAATATCAAGACTATTGGAAATTTAAATACGAGGTTAAAAGATCCCACACCAGATTTGAAGAAATCAAATGTTGTCTACAGCATACCATGTAACAACTGTGATTTGAACTATATTGGTACAAGTTCAAGAACTTCAAGTAATCGTATTATCTCTCACAGAAGTGATATAAGACTCAACAAGAAGTCATGTGCATTAGCTCAACATGCTATTGAAACAGGCCATAAAATATCATTCGAGGAAGCACAAGTTTTACATTCAGAAAAAAAATTATCTAAAAGATTATTTCTTGAAATGATTGAAATTAATAAATCCAATCAAAATATGAACAAAAAAACAGATATCGAAAATCTTAGCAAAATCTACAGTTATCTTCTACAAATGGATTAAAACTGATGATTCTCAAAGAATATAATATAAACATTACACACCCATACATATTTTACGATTTTTTTTTAAAGTTAATGTTCATTTATCATCCACTCAGATTACTGTAAGTACTTCCTTCATTTTAAGTATTTTTTTCACAATAATGTCATTTACATATTTTAGGACCCTGATGAAGTTCAAAAATTGAAACGAAAGCTCGGTCCATCGTATTAAAGAGTTTTTCATAGTTCAACACTTGTGCTGACTGAAGATCCCCGTTATTCCCCACTGTTCATACCAATTTTCAGTCGTTATTTCTAAATTTATTTATATATATATATATATATATATATATATATATATACTCTCTCGACTTCGTAAACACAACAGCGTATAGGTTAGAACACGCACGGCTTGCCAAATACATACGCATTGATATTGTAATATAAAAATATAATTTGCTTCTAAATTTATTAAAGTTATGACGCGTACACTTGCTAAACACACAATAGTGGAGAGATTATAACGCGTATGACTTGGTTAGCACAATAGTAAAGAGAGGTTATAATGCGTACTTGCTAAAAAAACATAAGCATTTATTATTGTCTGTATAAAATCTCTACTTACCTAACTCCATCAGCAATATCCGGAACTTGTTCATTATTGTTATTATTTTTCATCATTTATCATGTACAAAAAACCTGTATACACTCAACAAAAATAATCGTCGCGACACCACACTGTTCAATGTGAAATAGAAAGACGAAACGAAAATAACTGGCTTGCTTTCTATGAGAGAGAGAGAGAGAGAGAGACAGACAGAGAAACACGCGCACGCCGCACGGCACCCATAGCGAAAGTCTCGTTACAACTTTTGGTCTTAATTTATTCCGTCTAGCCCTCTTTCGCAACGCGCGATAAGGAACTACGTTCCAAAAATTATGTCATGTCAATTTTGTTTATTATTTATATTAATATTAAAAGAACAATTCACTGCACTCCACAGGTTTATTGCTGATGTTGATTGTTGGTGTTTTTGTAGTTAATCAGAAACCTCACTGCTCCGGATCCTCTTCTGTATTATCGCTGATTGTTGAAATTTTATTGAATGTAGGTACCTCTTTTAGCTTTACTGCTATCCGTATCTCCTTCTTTATTATCACCGATTGACAAAATTTCATTGCATAAACGTTTTTTTTTATTTCCGAGTTATCCTTCCGCAGAGTTACCCCTCTGCCACAGTGGTCGACTTCCAGCCGCCTATCTTTTTCTTTCTCAGAAACAGCCAAAAAAGTAGCCGAAGAACGTTCAAAACTATGGCCGGTGTAGCACTGAGATTTAGGTAGGCTGCAATCTCAGACCGAATTTTTCCGAATGAATTCACTCTCACACACTCAGTGTACATTTGCCTTGTTTTTGAATAAAACGGAAGATGAGGTTTGAAGGTCGTTAGGGTATTTTCTCTTTTCGGGGACAAAGATTAATTTAAATGTCGTCTTTGCTAAAAATCTTCTGTTTGCTTTGCTGGTTTGAAGTGTACAGATTGTTCTTTGAAGATATTTCCAATTTGTAGAATTTTCCAATTTCAACATTTGCCTCATCTTCAGTCTAGCTTTTTATAGTGACTTATATATTTCAGTAGATACCTACCACGATTGCTTGAGCAGGCAGCACTATTTCGACTGCAGGCAATATTGTTTTTGGATTACGATGAAAGGGAGAATAAAGTGACGTTTTGTTAAACTGGGGTTTTAATGCGGGCAATTATTCAAAACGCCATCAAAAGCCACAACAAACTTGGCGACGAAGATTGAAAACGCAATTTGGTGTTGTTCTAGTGCAAATACATTCAATATTTGACGAGAGATTCCGCTCAACTATTCAACATGGATGCACAGCAGTTCGCGAAATTACTCGAGTCTTTCAACAAAAGTCAGGAGATCCTACTTCAGCAGATCACCGAAACTTCACAAATACCCTCTACCAACAGCACTGGACATTTCCAAACACCAGTATCAAGTGTGTTAATACCGAATTTCGAACATTTCAATTCGTATTCAATGATAAGATACTTAGCAGCCAGATGTTTTTGAATTCAATTGGTTCTAGTCACTACCAGCTTATTGTTTGTCTTTTCTCTCCTAATAAACCTACAGACTTTCCGAACGATGGACTATTACAGAAATTGGGAAATCATTTATGCCCAAAGAAGAACGTGTTAGTAGCACAGCATCAATTCTTGTCCCTTTACCAACAAGATAATCATTTAATAGCAGATTTGATAGTTCAATTGAATCGTAATGGTAGTGATTGCGATTTTATATCACCTTGCAACTGTAAAATTAGTATTTCCGATATGTTTTCAAGAGCACAGTTCATCAGAGGACTTGAAGATAATTCAATAAGAGATCAAATTCTACAGTCAAATGTAACATCTTTCGATGAAATAGTAAAGTTGCCAAAAAAGACAGTCGTTTGATGAGTGCCAACCAACCGTCAGTATCAGATTCATCAACTGCTTTAGATATAAACAAAATTTCACGCTCTTCAAGAAGTGATGTTCAATTTTCTCATCGAAGAAATCGTTCCAAAAGCAAGAGACATGAATCAAGACATTGGCGACCGCGTTCAAAGTCACGCCTCGACTACAAACACCTAGGAATTGATAATTTATGCATTAGGTGTGCTTCAAATTCACACAGAGTCAAATTTTGTCCTGTTAAACCTGACGAACTTCGCTGTACCTCATGTTCCTCAACAGGTCATGTACAACGAGTATGTATCAAAACACTCATGGCTTCAAAGAAAAAGTCAAGTAATAGTGCGCATGCGGTTGAAGAATTTCCAAATTTTGAACAGGTTTTTGGTATCAATAACATTGTGGATGTTTATGAAAATAATAAGGCACCTTCGCATTCCTCGAAATACTTCGTCACTGTCAGTATTCAAGGTCTTCCACAAACATTTGAGGTTGATTCCGGAGCAGGTTTTACCCTTCTTCCCCGTTCATGTTATCAAATATAACTGAATATGCCTCTTCAGAAATCTAAATTGATATTCCGTTCTCATACAAAAAATCTCTTTACACCCGATGGAATGCTAGAAGTCAATGTTCAATATAAAGATAAAATATCCACTGAAGAACTTTATGTTGTTCCTGACGACTATTCGCCATTATTAGGTCGTGTATGGATACGACACTTAGGTAGTGAATTGAGAGAATTGGATCAGGAAAACACAGTATCAAAAACTTCACAGATTCATTCGATAGAAGACATTTTTGACAAGTACGCTTCAATATTCGAACAGAAGATTGGTTGTATCCCTGGAATCACGTGTTCTCTTCACTTGAGAGAAGGAGCCAATCCGATTTTCATCCGTGAACGTGATGTACCCTACGCTTTGAGAGCAGCAGTAGATGAAGAAATAGATTCGCTAGAAAGAGATGGTATAATCAAGAAAGCAAATCATAGTGATTGGGGTTCTCCATTGGTATGTGTCCCTAAGACCGGAAATAAAGTTATGCTATGCGTTGATTATAAAATTGGAGTTGATCCACAGTTACAGTTTGCACATTATCCAATCCGTCGAATAGATGAAATTCTTAACAGTCTTCGAAATGCTCCATATTTCTGTTCTTCGGATCTGTTCAAAGCATATCTTCACGTGAAAATGGATGCAGATAGCGCAAAAATCCAGACTATATCGACACATCGTGGAACATACACAATGAATCGTCTATCATTCGGAATCAAAACTGCACCGAGCGAATTCAACCGAATTCTAGATCAAATTCTCCATGGATTAGAAGGAACATTATCCTACTTCGATGATATAATTGTGTTCGGAAAATCAAAGGAAGAATGCGAGATTAGGCTAAAGAGACGACTCAAAAGTATGACCTCCATCTTAATAAAGAAAAATGCAAATTTTTCAAGACCGACATTCAATATCTTGGATATACAATTCGACATAATCAAATTTTGAAGTCTCCAATCAAAGTCAAGGCAATAGTAGATATGCCCAAACCTACGAATGCAGATGAAGTCAGAATATTTCTTGGTATGGTTACGTACTATTCAAGATTCATACCAGATTGTTCAAAAAAAACGTACCCACTGAGAAAAATACTGCAGGAAAATTCCAAATTCTATTGGACTCAGTCATGTGGAGCTGCTTTCGTAAGGCTGAAGGAAGAAATTACCAGCGACAGGGTGCTCGTGCCTTTCGATCCAGAGCTACCGATTGTTCTCACATGTGACGCTAGCCCTACAAGTATCGCCGGGGTTCTTTCACATATGGTAGACGAACAAGAATGTCTGATAGCGTTCGCATCTCGTTCGCTTACACCCGCTGAGAAAACTATAGCCAGCTTGATAGGGAAGCCCTTGCGATCGTTTTCTCTGTAAGTCATTTCTATATGTATTTATATGGGCATCACTTTCAACTCATCACTGACAATCAGCCTCTGATAAGAATCTTTCACCATTCTAATAAACTTCAGCCATGACTTCGGCACGTCTTCTTCGATATGCCTCATTTCTATCAGGATTCGATTATGAAACTAAATTCAAGAAAGATTCTGATAACACTAATGTTGATTGTTTGTCGAGAGCACCAGTTGATTCGAACATTCAAACCATTGATATTTTCATAAATCAAGAAGTTTCCGATATCTGCTCATGTTAAGTTTTTCAAATTTCTTCCACGACTGTTACTGCGGAGATCATTGTTCAAGAAACAGACAAGGATCCCGAACTCTCCAAACTCAAGAATGACTTACTCCGCAATAGCAATTGTGAAAATCGAGATTATACACTCGACGGTGGTGTATTATTCAAAGGACAAAGAGTAGTAATTCCTCGCTCCCTTCAACAATTTGTATTGAAGGAACTACATAGCACACATATGGGTAGTACAAAAATGAAACAATTAGCACGAAGATATTGCACGTGGTCAGGTATCGATCGTGCAATTGAGGATCTTTCAAAATCATGTGAAACTTGTGCTGTCATCAAATCAAGTCCGCCTAAAGCACCAATACATCCGTGGGAGGAACTTGAAGATAATTGGGATCGTGTCCACATCAATTATGCAGGTCCGTACGAAGGAAAACATTTGCTAATCTTAGTAGATGCAAAATTGAAATGGGTTGAGGTTCGTGTTTCAAATATAGCACCTACAAGCATAAAAACCATAGAACTACTCGAAAATATCTTTTCGACACATGGATTCCCTAGAGTCTTGCTATCGGACAACGTCGCGATCTTCTCAAGTGAAATTTTCAAGGAGTGGTGTTCTTCAAATGGAATTTTCAAAAAGTTTTCTGCACCAGGACACCCGCAAACCAATGGACTTGCAGAACGGAATGTACGTACTCTCAAAAGTCGATTGAAGGCTATGAAGAATGAACCACATACACTTCAGAAAAAACTGCAAGATATAATGCAAATCTACAGAGCAACACCGCTTGCGGGAGGAAAAACCCCTGCAGGATTGTACCTAAAGAGAAGTATTCGCATCAGGTTGGATGCAATCAAGCCATTCCATGAGCCACAACATACTTCCCGACCAGTTGTAGGTTTACGTTCATTCAAAGTTGGAGACCGTATACAATCTCGATATTATACAAACAGCAGGCCGACTTGGCGCTTTGGCGTAGTTTTGAAGAAATTTGGTTATTTGCATTACCTGATAAAGCTTGTTAATGGCTTTATTTATAAACGTCATAAAGATCAACTCGGGAGCACCAAAGTTGTTCAGAAATCAGTATCATTTGCACCTGACACCAAGCCAACTAAAGGAGATACCCATGAACAAGACGACAGAAGTAAACAAGTGAACCTTCCAGAGTAACAAAATATTTTGTTGCCTCCACAGACAGAGCTACAGAATGTTTTGTTGCCTCCACCTGAAGTGCCAACGCCTGTACCTGAGCCTGAACCACCTGAACTTCATCAAACTCCAATTATTCCAACAGAACTACCTTCAGTGCAACGTCAGCCATTGAGACGTTCAGAACGGATTCGATCACCCTGAACATATCAATAATTACATTTCAAACATACAAAGTTAGGTCTGAATTACGACCATGCATTTTCACGTAACTTCAATATTTGTTTTTTGTCGTGTTTTCATTTACTTTCAATAGTGGGGGAGAATTATAGTGACTTATATATTTCAGTAGATACCTACCACTATTGCTTGAGCAGGCAGCACTGTTTTGACTGCAGGCAACATTGTTTTTGGATTTCGATGAAAGGGAGAATGAAGTGACTTTTGTCAAAGTGTGGTTTCAATGCGGGCAATTATTCAAGAAGCCATCAAAAGCCACAACACTTTTATTATTGAGAAACGAGACCAGAGGGTATTGGGGTTTATAATTCTGCTTAGATTCAAGAAATGAGCCAGGAAAACTTCTTCTTTGTAGATTTTAATACCCTTTTTCTGAGTCCAGTTGAGAAAATGGTTAAATTGTTTCTTATACCTTTCGCGAGATATGGCTGGTGAAAGCGCCAGATCTAAATCATCATCATATCAAAATTTCTTCGCCAACTGACCGTACAGATTTTTTTTAATTAATAGAAATTGGTCGAGTGAATTGATGTGAGCACTATAATATTTGAAAACCTCTTCCATAAATGAATATTCAGAACATTATTCTATCAGATTTAGCTCAATAGTCAGCATAGGCAGAATGTCGGGAAAATAGTTTTCCTTCGAAATATATCCAAGATATTCATTAAGAAATATTGAATACCTCTCAGAAGGTTTTCTTGTAGTAGATACTGATTCCACATCCTGCTCATATTTTCCATTAAACTTAAACAAGAAATTCCGAACTATAATTCCCCTTGACTAATTCCAGTTGGAGGAATACAATAAATATCTTCGCATCGAAACTTTCTCCGTATATACAGCACCATTCCATTTGAAGTAGAATCTGGAGAGGATCAATCACAGAGCTTGCTAGGAGTTGAAGTTTTGCAATTTAGTTGCAAACTTCTCCTGACCATTCAACAAAAAATTGAATTTGCCTTTGTCTCTGTTCCTCTATCGAATGGTTTCTAGAGCGTGAAAGCAGTTTTACGACTACCAAGTAATACAAAAGCGGTTTCTCCATTGTTACTCTTAGAAATGAGTGACTCTAGTCTAGATCAATTAACAGCTTTTTATCTGAGATATGAAGTGGAGTTTCAGTGACAATCCAATTATTGGTATCATTATTGCATTATTGTTGAACAATCCAAATGAAAAAAAGAAGGGAAATTCTTCTGCTTCTTAAAAAATATTAATTTGTGTGTGTGTGTTTGTGAAGACATATAAAATTAGATTCATTCATCAACAACTTCAACAGATATATCAACAATTTTTCTCACATTTTTCACAACAAAAGAGGCTATCAAATACAATGTCAAAATATGTAATACCAAGGAATATCTACAGAAAAATTCATTTTCACAAACTATATTGTTGGAATAGAATGAATGTTCTACATGATGAAGAAGTATTGAGGAAATATATTAAGAATAAATCAGTTTCCTACAAAAAAGTACGTATGATTAAAGAAATATTCAATATTTTTTTATATTTCTTTGTTTACAATATTTCAGAAAGTTATATATGTGATAAACTATTACGAATAATTGAATGAAGCATACCTCAATAATAGAATCATATAAACATATATATGTCAATAATGTTTTTCTTTTACATGTGATTTTGCGAATGAAAAATGGATATTGCACCCATTTCTACAAAATGGTGTTTTGAATTTGAAACCTTTTTGTCTGGTCAAGTGAGTATGGTTGACTATTTCGAAAAAAAAAATTGTATTGTTGATGGACAACCAATTGAAAGAAGCTTTGTCTCAGTTCTAATACTTTGGCTTCTTGGTAAATAAAATGATGGGTTCGCTCTCCCTCTATGGTGAATTAGCTTGAGGATATTTTTTTGTATAACTTCCAGCTTTTCAATATATTGTTGAGACGCACTCACCATCCAATAATTCCATATGTCAAGCGAGACTCAACCAAAGCGTGATAAAGTATTTTCGGATGGAATGTATCGAGGATATTATTCAATATTTTGAATCTGAAAACAAATGATCTAACCATTTGGGCGACATTGTTTACATGATGATCCCATCTCAAATGAGAATCGATAGTGACTCCGAAATATTTCATCGTATCAGCTCATTCGAGAATCAATTCTACATCATTATAATTGATTTTTAGAGATTGGAATTCTGGCAAGCCTGATCTAATACAAGAAAAAGATAGGTATTTTTCCTTACTGATATTGATTATCAATTGCTTGTTATCAAATTTTATTTTTATTTTAATGAAATCTTTTTCTGCTAGTTTACGTTTCTTCCAGTTCTCATTTATATATATATATATATATATATATATATATATATATATATATATATATAATTGCTGTGTCATCAGCAAAACTCACTATGTTGCCTTCAGTTTCAATTGTAGAAATATTGTTCAAATAAATACTAAATAATACAGGACCCAAAACTGTACTCTGAGGCTTACCACAATCTAGAGTACAACGTTGACTTGATACTGTATTTATGCATATCTGTTGACGGTTTGACGTATGACTTTTCATGAAATCGAATGTCAGCCCTCTCAATCCAATTACATCAAGCGATTCTAAAAGTTTTTCGCGGTATCAAACGCTTTCGCGAGATCTAGAAAGATGCAGATGGCACATTCACTGTTATCTAGAGCGGAATATATTTCATTTGAGAGTTCTGCGATAGCATTTTGCGTCGACATATTTTCTCGGAATCCGAATTGTCTGTCTGAAAGAATGTGGTTTCTTAAGATAAGCACTCATACGAATTTTTTACAATATTTTCATAATGTTTGCAAAATTATGTTTTATTAATATAGGTCGATTACTAACCTAAAAACATGTCCCCTTTTTGGAATGATGGCTTTACTACTGCAATTTTGAATACTTCTGGACACGTACCAGTTCCAAAATATTTTATTCATATGATAAGTAAAAGGCTCGGCTATGTATTCCGAAATTTCTTCAATTGATTCAGCTTTCATGCCGTCAATTCCAGGTGCCTTGTTATTTTTTGAATTTGTTATGATCATAGATATCTCGATTTTGTCAGTGAGAGCCATGAAAGATGAAAACGACTTGGATTTCATTATTGGATTGATGTTTGTTGGTTTGATTTTGAGTGCCAAGTCCCTAACTATCTGGACGAAATAATTGTTGAAATGATTAGAGATTTCGAGGACGTCTGATGTTGATGTGTCTTCATCTATTTGTATCGTTTTGTTTCCATTACAAAATAAATTTTTGCATATATCTCCAACTATTATTGTTGGATCTTATCAATTGTTTATAATAATCTGTTTTTTTATGAGCTCATCCAGTTTGTTTCTATAAATTTTAAATCGAATATTCAATTTTGTATTGTTTGGATATTTCATCATAGAAAAAAATTTTCCCTTTTTTATTTTTAATTTTAATCCAACATTTTATTTTCCTATGATTATGCTCTATTCTATTCTGTATTCACCAGTACAATATTCTATAATTTATGATATTTCCTCCACAAAATAATTACAAATTTAATTAATGTGTGTAATATCATAATGAGAGTTACTATAGTTTACCTGTTTTGCAATAATATTTTGACCTATTTCTACTTTGGTATGTGTATGTTTGTACTTGTGTATCAAATTCACTCGATGAAGCTATTGTATAACAGAAGACGAATCGTGTATTTGTAAACACTAGTTAGTGAATTTCATGACTAATATCAATTTGGCCCTGGAATTAAATCAACTTTCACCCTGTATTTGAATTTTTATTGGGAGATTTTTCCATTTGCGATACCCTTCCCAGTCCCCAACTATAGCCAAAGGAGAATGCATTGATTTTCCCACTTATAATTCAATCAATAAAGAACGTATTTCAGTGAATATGAGACGGGCCATTAGAAACGCTAATTTATGTGTAAAACATTTGATACAGGTCATCGTTATTATAAAATGAAAATATATTTCTTGAATCAGTTGAATCAATTTCCAAATGTACGTTGAAAAATATCTCAACTTGATTTACAAATTGGTGTCATACTGAAGTCTGTCTGTCGCCAAGGGTTTCGGCTCTCCGGAACTTGTAATTTAACTTGGAATTACGTTGTATTTATACCAGTTATTTATTTATTGAACTCGCGCTCCTATGGTTTATATCTCGACTATTTCGCACTCTGTTTTTAATCAAAGTAGCTTTCTATAACGTTTTATAACTACCCGCATTATTTCATGTATTTGGTTTGGTCGAATCGCACTTTATATTATTCGTTATGAAACTCGAAATAGTATGAAGGTTTTCTAAAAGGTTAGAGTGCATTTCGATGCTCCATAATTCACAAATAGATTGGTTCATTTGAACTGTTCAACATTCAAGTTGACGAAACCAAGTTGTTTTTCCTGAATCAACCTTAGATCATAGTTGGGCGATATCAACAAATATAAAAAGCGGTAAATAAAAACAATTTTGTATAATAATTCAGTATCAGAACAATTAGTTGGAAGTAGTCCCAGGAGTATAAAATGGCCCACAGACGATGCAATCTGTTGTACAACAAGTTGTACAATCTTGGTTGGTCCAACCGTTTGAACGACAATTACAACGTGTGTGTTGTTATCGTTCAATCAATCGTACAACGCGGTCGAGTCGTATGAAAGTTTATCATGTTCAAAAATCTTTCGTACAACTCGGTTGGATATACAATTTTGAACGTGTGTATCTATTTGATGACTTGTTGATATGATTTCATTTCAAAAATTAACATTGTGTAGTGAGATTGTCCGCTAAAATGGAGTCCATCGTCGTACATTCGTAGATGATTCTTAAAATCTGTTGGTTCTGTGGAGCGCAGTTCGTTGAGTAAATTCATGTGCGAATACATATGTCTGTGCAGCAACCACTTTTCACACTACACTTTTTTTTTCTTTTTCACATTATTATTGGTCTCATCCGAAAACAACGCGACAACTACTGCAGCTATTTCCTTTTTTGAAACAGTTGGTGCCATGGTGAACAATTAAAATATATAGTATTTCTAATCCCAATTGAACCGACATAAAAAATTTCGTGAAGGGTTTTTCTTTCCAATTGCCGCCTTGACATAGGCGTCGGTATATTATTTTCCAGTGCTATTTTTTCAGTTACTTATTCCTACAATCATAGCCATTGATCACCCCATGTAAAAGTAGACACATGTTATCTCAACTGAATTTCATTATTTGTCCCAAAAGGTCTCCAGAAAGCCATATTGATAAAATTATTTTCAATGGATAATTCCTAACCTCACCAACACACGGCACTGATTAAGAAATATTGTGAACTGCGTTAGTCATGCGGATTTAGATAACAGATGTCCAATCCAGCTAGCCGAGCTTCTATTCCTCAAATATATTTGATAGCGCCTTCACTAATAATCTGGGCAACTAGAAACACGCGCCAGAACTTTTTTATGATTGTACCAGTAACGCTTTGAAAGTAAAAACACTGGTATTATATAAATTTCCCATTTGCCGGGCAGTGCATATGAACACTCCTCGTAGTGCTCTTATTTTTATTGCCGTTCCAATTGGGATTGAAATAACTTATACGAAATTAGTTGAACAACCGATCGCTTGAATTCTCCTGGAATCTGTTTGTACGATTCATAGTGCAACATATTGTACGATCGGTTGTACAACAAATTGCATCGTCTGTGGGCCCTTTTATAAATTTTTATAATGCCGATGTATGCGTGGATTGGAGTTGAATAACGTCATTGTTATTTACATATTGATGGAAAAAGTTATTACTATATGTATATTTCAAAATTCATTGTTAAAGAACTTCTGCTTGTACGTTATCAATTATATTACCTACACTCCAGGAACAACAATATCCCCGATTATTTTTTAACATTTCTAGAAACCAATGGAAACTTTCAATTCAAATCACTCATGTACGTTTTAGCCAATCAAAATATTATTATTGTAGGAGTATTCTACCTAGAAAACTGCCGCAGGAATAATTGGAGGTATTTTGTTTTTATTGTCGACAACGTATATTTATAATTTGGCGTCTGTCATCAATTCGCATAAAAAGTGAAAAATGAATGGAAAACGGTATAGTACATCGCATCATTTTGTTAGGAAAGTGTATTATGATTGTAACATAAAAAAATAATGTATAGAATACCACACGAGAGTTCGATAAAGTAGAAAATGATTCTCCAGATTTTTTCTCAAACTTGTTGCCATTTGGCAATAGCCAATCAAACCCGTCGGGCTCTCGTGTCTATTGCCGGGCAACAAGTTTTCAAAAATTTGTCAAATTATTTTTACTTTATTCTGACTCTATTGTGATATTACAACTGACAACTTATTGTTTTGTTCATTGTGTAATATTTTTTAATTTATCAACACCGCTTTTTATCACTCGTAGCTCAGTAGTATCTATCTTCTTATCAATAGCGAGATGTCTGACCTAAGGGGAAATATTTTCAAAAAACACTTTGATTACCAAATTTATCTACTTTTCAAATTTCTTCGAGACAGACTCACAGTTATTATGTATCTATAATTGATTCCGGGTTTTTTTCCTTTTATTCGAAAAAACTATTTGGTATGGCTTGAAATACCTGATCTGGTATCACAAGGGACTATCTACTCAGGGAACAATTTGAGTTTTATGATAGTCCTCAAGAAGCCCTGGATTTCAAATCATGTCTGCTTATTGCCTATTTTTCTTCTCTATATTTGAACATTTCTGCTGTTAGCTCGTCCTTTTCTGTACTCTGTGTTCTTTGAATTCTATATATTCTCTCATGTTTGATTCCATTTCTTGATTTTCTCCATCTGATTCTAAGTCTTGTTCTTGAATGTCAATCATGTTCTCTTCTGGGTTCAACATTCCTTCAAAATATCCCATCTTGCGAGTATTTCATTCCATTCATTCCCAATTTCGTTTCCCTAGTCGGTGCTATAGTGTACTGGGAAGGAGAATGAAAACGATTCCCACAAACTTAAATAAATCATAACACAAGTCACAGGCAAGATAGATTCATTCAAACAAACCATACATAACCTACATGTCAACATATTCATACCTCTCGGACCCCTGGGGAAATTAAACGGATTCGGGTGTCTCAGTCTTCGCCTGAAATCATTATCCCAAATGAACATAACAAAGCAAAAGTACAAAACTCATCAAATGGGAGTCAGATGCTTCGAACTTTGCAAGCGCCTCTCTACAATACAGTGATCTTTTCATATCATTTGGAATCGGGTGAAGGAGGCTGGTTGTTAAATTATTCAACCTGACACTTCGAGACCACAATTTGGGAGAGTAAATACAAATATTCGAGGACTACCACTATCATTCTTCAAAAGTGATATTTCGATAACCAGGGGAAATTGATGAGTTAAATGTTAAAGTGCGTAAATTTCAGGCAGATTACATTGTTATGAATCTGAATCAGCATCTGCAATATATTCACGATTTAAGTATTTTCAGTTTGAAAGAATATGACATTGTAGACAAATTAGAAATATTGGTGAATAAAACGAATATTTCAATATATGCGTTATTTATTTAGACATTTATGTTCAAGCATAGTTTAGGATAAAGAAAATTGAGTATATTTGTACGAAATGCGTATTCATTTACCTCTGTAATAGTTTATGATCGCTAAATAACTAAAGTTTAGTAAGCAATATTAATTTCATCAAAAGCAAGTGGGTCGATTTTTTTGCTCGTAAATGTAGATAAGCTAAATAACTAAAGTTTAGTAAGCAATATTAATTTCATCAAAAGCAAGTGGGTCGATTTTTTTGCTCGTAAATGTAGATAAGCAAGTACTTGCGAAAAAACGAATCACTACAAATATACATCGTGTTTCACGGTGGATGGAATATTATTTGTGGGCTCATGAATTCAAACATGCTTAACCAAAGTTAAGCAAGCAATATATCAATACAAACATCGAGTGTAAGTCGGCAGGACAATTTAATGAATGAGAAATTTAGAAACATATCAATTCAAACTTCATTTATTTTGGCAACCAACACCGCGATAATTGATAAACAAATGAATAAGTCAAAAAACCACTAGTGCATTTGTCGCTGTAAAAGTTGCAGCTAATTTTTGCCGCTGTCAAACTGATAATTGCACTGTGGCATATGTGATTTTTTATACATGAGTTGAATTGTCACGAGAAAATCTCTATTGATTGGTCTACTATCCAACACTGGATTTTGACATTTATGGTAGGAAATAAATTATCCTTTGGAAGTCAAGAGGGGGTATATTTCTTTCTTCATTTAAACACATTGATAAAGGACGTTGAAAGAATATTTTACATACATCAGATTATATTTACCATATTGCTGAAGATTTCATCATTACACTCACTTATCACGTAGATGAAAATAGAAGAAATGTGAAATGAAAAAATCGAATACCCAAAGCAAAGGTCCATAATGAAAGGTATATTGTCGATTCTACTCACCATGTTGTTCAAAAGCTCGAGAACAACCCGATGATTTGGTTTGAGCAAGATTTCATAGAGAATAAAAAAAACAATATTTAGGGCAAAAAACAATATTTTAAATTATTTCAACAAGTGTCATGCTCCGAATGTCCCAGAACATACATGGGACAAACTAATAGGAGAGGGACAAGCCGAATTTATGAACAGAAATTTGCCGTCCGACACCTAGACCCTTCCTCGGTACTTTCCAAACACTGTGAAGAAACGGGGTACACAATGTATCCCAAGCACACCAAAACAATTGCTACTGATGAATCACTGAAAGCTATATTCATTCGTGACTCACTTGATATTTTCTCACACGATAATATTCTATTTCTGTGCCCTATTAAGACCCAATACTAGGCAAAATTATGGATGTGTAAAAACATATACCCATGAATTATTTCAATTCACTTGAGAGGGGTAGATTTTTGTTGAAGTCATCATCTTGTTCGACGGTTACTTAAAATTATATATTTTGCCATCGCTCCAAATTCTGTATATATAACATCCACACCTGACTGAAATCATGAACATTTCGTGAAAGAGTGAATTCTCCTTGTTGAAGTTCACACTCTCATACGCAACATTTATTTTGCGAAATCATCCACTGTCCTGATTGCGCCAAAGAACGAATGAATGTCCTCCACACGTGCGCTTGATGAAAATGTGTGAACTAAATGCTTCATAACTTTCAGTTGGAGAATCGAGTGGTCTGCGCTTGACAAGCATGAACGCCCCAAAGGTAGCGGACCCACGTGAGGACATGGAACTGGATTGTCACTTCGACATGGGCACAGAAGATTTGTACGCTGTTAAGTGGTACAAGGATGACCATGAGTTTTTCAGGTGAGTGTTTCTTATTTGTGTCTGTTGGTGACATCCACAGTTTTCATGTATCAACTTTCTGAAAAGACAGCATTTGTCAATTGATAATTATTTCTTTGGAACGAAGTATCTTTTACAGTATCACAAACTGTCCAGGAGGGGAAGATGTACACAGAAAAAACTAATTGTTGAATCAAATAAAATTTATTAGAATCAATCAAATAAAAGTGTCGTTTATGCACGACAAAATATTATCTCAAAATGAGTAAAATTATTTCTTGGTTTTGGATCAAATTTTTAAATTAACCTTGTAATTATTTTGTTGAATCGATTAATTGCTTAAACAAATAAAACCATTCTACAAAACCTATTTTAATTGATAAATTCAATAAAATGTCAATTCAACAAAATAAGCTGATCTCTTCAATAAAAATATTTATTCAAATGAGTAATCATTCCGTTAATCCACTGAATTGACAAATATGGCAACCGAGCATGAGAGCCTATACCAGACATCTGAGTCCAGACGTCGCATCGATGATAAGTTGGATTTGCTATTTGGTAACATTATCTCAGTCAAGGTCAGTTGTGCGAAAGCTTCGCCATCTAATGCATATAATTCAAACAATATAATATTCTTTGATCTATTTCCGTTGTTTAATTCGAATAAATATTATATTTGTGTTGAAACAAATGTTCATTCCATATGAGTTGGAGATTGTTTCAATATAAGTTGGAGATTCAATATATGAACATACAGGGTGTAACCAAATAAGTGCGAAAGTTTTCAGGGAGTGATTCCTTGTCGAAAATCAAAGAGGGGCTTTTTTGTAAACAAAAGCTCTTAGGCCTTTCTTCGAAAAGTTACACGCTTCCAAAAATAAGAAAAAAATAAAGTTTTTTTTTTATTGATATTGCTGAAGAATTGAAGAAATGGCATTTTTTGGGCATTTTCTACCAATAAAAAAGCTACCTATGAATATTTTTTCGATTTTGTTATGATCTTTTAAAGGGGTGAAACATGCAACCCCCATTCCATTTTTTACCAGAAGTTTTTAACGAAACAAAATTTCTCAATTTTAAACTTTTTTAACTCCTATGTTGTGTCCGTAAAAGCAATAGTTTCCTAACAAAAACATAAAATACAACATTGTGCATGAACGGATCTTCTGTGAATGGAATCGAAAAAATCTAGTAGGTGGCTGTCACGTTTTGTTTGCACAACTTGTGACTTCGATCGTAGTGTTTTAAAATTATTCCGCTTGTTTTAACTTCTAATGTAGGCATGTACCATGTTTTGCTTTATTAGAATATCAAATTAAAAATACAAACGAAACAGAATAGTGTGTTTTACAACGAAGAAAAAGGCAACAAGATCAAACGGTACGGAGTTATAAAAACTGCTCGAAATGACCACCTCCAACCATTAGACAGGCATCAAGTCTTCGTCTCATAGACTGGCGCAAACGTTGAAATATTCTTGGTGTGTTTTGGATTGTCTTGCAGGCTGCAATGATGCGATTCCTCGAATCATCCACACATTCAATGGGGGTCGTATAAACCAAGGAATTCATGGGACCCCAGATGCAAAAGTCCAAGGAGTTCAAGTCTGAATATCTGGGAGTCCAAAGTTGAGGCCCTGCTCTGCCTATCCAACGATTTGGATACACGTCGTCCAAGTACTGACGAGCAGTTATGCTGAAATGGACAGGCGCACCATCGTGCATAAACCACATTCGTGGTCGAATAGCTAGTGGAACATTTTCAAGTAAAATGGAAAGCTGCTCCTGGAGAAAATTTGTATGGGTTGCACCAGGTAGAAAATACGGTCCAATGATATTTACACCAATAATTCCGACCCACACGTCAAGTGGAAATTCATATTGATACCGACCTTCTTGAAATGCATGTGGGCCCATAGAATATTGTTATGGAAATTTGTCATCCCTTGCCTTGAGATGTTGGATTACGTGATTACGTCAGTGAATATTACGTTTTCCAAAAATTGAGCATTTTCGGTAATCATTTGAAGACTTCATTGAAAAAAGTCTACTCGCGGCAAAAGTGACTAGACTCGTTGAATATGGTGAGGATACAATTGGTGATCCTTCAAAATTTTCCAGATCAGTTTATTGCTAACATCAAGTGTGTTGTTCTGTACCTACTCAATTCCGGAAGATGTTCAATCATATTGAAAACATCTTCCAGTGCCACCGTTCTTATTGCTCGTGGACGACCAGAATCAATTGGTCGTTTTTGAAAAGTCCCTCTCTCACAGAGACGTTGGTGAAGATATGCAAAAATTGTGTGATGAGGTATCACGTGCTGAGGATACATCTCTGCATAGAGCCGTCTAGCTTCCAAATAATTTCCATTGGCACGACCATACATGAAATGCATATCGGCCATTTCAGCGTTAGTGTAATCATTCATTTGAAGATCAAAAAGACACAATTGAACTTTCAACTACCACATTGAAATCAAAGCGACTTGACAGCTACCCACTTGATTTTTCCGATTTAAAAATATTACGATTGAAGTCACAAGTTATGCAAACAAAATGTAACAGCCACCTATTCGATTTTTTCGATTACATTTACAGAAGATTCGTTACTTGCACAATGTTGTATTTTATTTTTTTATTAGCAAACTTAGTGCTTTCACGAACACAACAGAGGAATTGAAAACGTTTTGCAATGAATCCTTATTCTCAAGACATATTTTTAAATTGAGAAATTTTGTTTCGTTAAAAAGTTCTGGTAAAAATAGAATAGCGGTTGCATTTTCCACCCCTTTGAAAGGTTACAACAGAATAAAAAAAACATCCATAGATAGCTTTATTATTGGTAGAACACAAAATGCCATTCTTTCAACTCTCCAGAAATTTCAAGAAATTTTTTTTTTTCTATAATTTTTTGGAAGGAAAGGCCTAAGAGCCTTTGTTTGAATGAAATACCCCCTTTAATTTATGACAAGGAATCACCCACTGAAAACTTTTGAACTTATTTGGTAAAACCCTGTATATTGAAATCAAAAAAATGCATTAAGGAATCCATTTTGTCACCGCAATATAATAATTTCATAAATTGAATACGCCTGTGTTTTGGGATGAATTTTATTTGGTCGGGTCAAGCCAATAAGAGTGACCAAATAAATTTGGTTGAATTAACAAATCATTTTTTTCCGTGTACAAACGAAGGCTGGAGGAACATGAAAATCATATTATCCAAACAGAAATTGACTATTTCACATAATCAATAGAGCGAACAATGAAACAATATGAAATTAAATCGAATTTTCATATTCAATCATAATTCCGAGGAAATCACAGACTTGCTTTAAATAACACATTTATTTGCTAACAATTTATCAAATGTGACCTTATTTGCCAACAATGATCATTAAGATCAAACTATCTCACATCTGGATGAGTTCCTAGGAATTTCAATATATAATTCATCCATCTTTAACCAAAAATAAAGGAGAAGAAATCATCGGTTGGACTTTTTTTGTTCGCTTTATGTGTACAATTTTTATATATCGTAGGTACCAACTTTCTCAACCAGCTTTCGACCACAGAAGTAGATATAACAAATAAAAAAAATAATAATATAACGAAAATTTTCGTAATTCTATCTGTAAAATTATGTTTGTCAATATTTATTGATTTTTTATTTGAAATAAAAAAATTACTTACTTTTATTATTTAAATATTATTTTTTTCCTCTGATTGGAGTCGTTTCCTTCGATTTCTGGTCGGAGGTTGAGAACAACTCGGCTTGTTCATATGAGTATATTATAATTCATTCACAATAAAAAAAATCCGACATAAATATGAAAATATAAATGTAAAATGAAATGAAACGGAGTAGAAATCAGATAACTGTTATTAAAAATACATTTATTTTTCAAACTATTTATTAGTTATTGATTTGATCAACTTTTTTTTCAGTATATATTACATTGCTCATTAAAATCGTCTTGTAGGTCTATTGCTTTATCTTCAATAATCAATAGAATAGAATAGAAGTTTATTTTGCAAAAAAAAATTATCAAGAAAGTACATCAAATATATGTTCAAAATAAACAACAACAAAAATATATCACAGAGGTTCACACCTGTTTGTGAAGATAATGGGTATATTCCCAAACTAATTTTTAAAACTATTTCTATATTATATCATATATATTGCAAAGTGGATAGAGACTCTCGTAGACTTTGTCTATACACGAGGTTTAGATCTTCAGAATGAGAGGTTAAAATAGTACAACTATTTAAGTTAGAAATATACATATATATTTCAAAATATCGTTATACAATACTGTTCAGCATAAACAAGAACGAAAAAAATACATTATAATATTACAGCTACTACTACATTAGATTACATATACATTGAAAGACTATTCGAATTTCATTTCAGTCAAACAATTCATGTATGTTTGCTCGTGGAACACATTTTATATGATCAATCACTTTATTTTCGAATAATCTGGTAGATTTTCCGATTTGAATAGTGGGAGGTAGAGTATTGGGAGGTAGAGTATTGAATTAATGAGATATAAGTCCTGAAAGATAGAAAAATACAAAAGGAACCATCGATTTTTATAAACAAATACATGTAAATGATGTTCTTGGCCTCATTCGAAAGATTTATCCATTACAGATAACGTCTGAATGTTTTTGGGGAGGTGTCAGAACATTATTTTCCATATTTTTGAATTCCCCTCGTGGTGAAAAATATCAATTATCTGTTTTACGCAGGGCAAATTATCAAATTTGCCTCACTACATTACTGCGTTCTTGGTATTTTAAAAATGAACTGAAAAAATTCAAATTTGTCAGTAACGTACCGTTCGAAAATTATTTGTCTGAAATATTTAACAACAAAATTAATATTTGAAACTCTAAATACATGATTAACTTTCTTTGATGACGTTTCAGGGATCACCTGTTTCCTTTCTCAAATCCTGGTTTTTGTAGAATAAGCACAATTTTAAATATCTCTGGAAGTTTTCGGGTTATTCTGACAATTGATTTGCTTTTTACTTTTACTTCCAGAGAGAGAGAAAACCCAAACCATAATAGAAAACAATATAAATTAGTTTTCCATAAAATCGTCTCCGATGTCCAATACCTTATGTCTAATAGTTTGAAAGATGTAAGCGTTAATAATGATCGAATGGTTGCTTCGATTTTTTTAATATATCAAAATTAACAATGCTTCGAAAATAATTTTTCCACGTTTTATTGCATATGGTTGTTTTTGTTATGATTTTCTGAAACAGAAAATATAAATATGTTCGAAATTTGTTTTTAACAAATTGTTTATCTAATAAACAAATTTAATTGGAATAATTTGTTTGTACCTTGTAGACAATCGCAAATCACTTATTTTAGAATGATTTTTTTTTCCAATATACTGTTTAAACAATAAAAACAATGAAGAAACGTTTTCAAACAATAAACAATTTTTTGAATCATAATACAAAAAAAATTGTTTTCTTCTTTCAAAAAAATGTAATTAGCCCTTGTTTGAATTTTTTGTTCAAACGATCAGCGCAAACAAATTTAATTGTATGTTATATAATATCGTTTTTATATCTTCATTTCATTAAAAAATCAATCCATTTTATTGGTTCAGTTATGCTTAAATAAACCATAATTAGAAGATTATAACAACTAAATATATCGGAAATTTATATTTTCATGAAGAATAGTTCTGCTAAAGTCTCCACAAAGCGAATTAACTTTCGGAGATTTTGTTTAACAATTATCCTAGTAGGAATATCAACAAGAACTCTAAAAAAATTGTTATTCAATTATAAAAAAAATGTGAAAAAATTTTTTTCCTGCAGATTTTTTCCTTCAAGTATCTTGATGATACCAATATTCTTTCAAATTTTTCAATCAATATTTCATACTATATAAAAATATTTACAACGGCCGATTTCAAGGAAGCGTGACGACTATTTTCAACATCGAATGGAGAAGTATTGATAATAGGGATGAAGTTCCAGGCATCTTTTTTTTACATTTCCTGCTCTTCAAGAACCTGTATTATTCACAAAAAAATTAGACCCCTCATTTGGAATCTTTAATTGTATATAACTTTCGCAATTGTTTATGTGCGGCTTTCAAACTTCTACATTTTTTTCTAGATGCCATCACAAATCTAATGAGCCTTCACACGTATTATAAATCGCAGCATCAAGAATTAATGCGTTTTTGAATTAGTAAACCAGTCTAACCCACTGCAAGGCCTAATTATTGTTTTCAATATGAAATCTGACATGGTTTCAGAACAAATAGATCAACGGAATCTGCAAACAACCGTTGACTCAATCATTATTTTTTGATTCATCGAAAACTATCAGAACTTGATTTTTGAAATTCAATACCTATTCAGAGTTTGGAATATTTATCAAGGAAAAATAAATCAATATCCATTTTGGGACTCGGAAATCACTCACTGACGTTATTATACCACGTCGTTGAATGTTTTAAAATACCCGTTGTATCCATATATGATATCTCAGTAACTCTTTTCATTTATGCTCAACAGCAAAACGATCAGAACTTGGTTTCTGAAATTTGATACCTATTTAGTGTTTGAAATATTTATCGAAGAAACATTAAGAAATCTCCATTAGTGGACTTGGAGATTAGTCACCCACGTTATTATATGTTGTGAAATTCCCCGTTATCAACTCCGAAACCTCACGGTTTTGTATCAACATTATATCTCAGTGGTTTTGTTCATTCATCACACAGGTATATGCCCCGCCGAAAACCAAACACGATGCTGTTTCCAGTAAACGGGGTGCACCTGGCTCCCTCTGGGACGGACTGTAGCGAGAATCGCTGCAAAATCAAGCTCTTAGACCTATCCAGGTCCCACAGCGGAGGAGCTTATCGATGCGAGATTTCCAGCGAAGCTCCGGCATTTCGTTTGGCATCTGAAACGCATAATGTTACTGTTGCCGGTGAGTTTTTTTTTTTCATTTGTGGTACTATAGCAATATCGCTGTTACTGATAAAATGTTCTCGTTCATTCAATAGTCTAGGGGTTGCGACACAAATAATTCACGGGACATTCACGTCCCGGATGAATACGGTAGATAATCAACGAAAATAAGCAATAGACGCGAATAGGAAGGGATGTAAACTAACTTGTTGCTGTATCTCTAATACTCAATAGTCCATTGAATAATAGAAAGATTCGTCCTTCGAAATAATTGCAAAAACTCCTCAATAAGTCAGAAAAAACTTTAATTTTTGTTTCGTTTGATAATTGTTGGAACACTCAACGATAAGTTATCCTTGACCCTTATAGTATCAATCTCCGGACTGCTCGGTGTTCTCGTTCATTTCTTGGTCCAAATAAACCCTGCACTTCATTTTACGTGGTAGAGATGTTGTTACCGAATTTATGAAGGGCTATATTGGGTGTGAATAATTCATAAAAACTCACTGGAGATTTTTATCAAGCGGCAGATGAAAATCGTCCTCCCAATATATAGATTTTAGAGTGCTGGAATCGTTCAAATTGTGTACTTCGCCAGTCTAGTTGAGGATGCTATGCAAATAATCAAAGCACTTATAAAAACAAAACAAACTATATCAATAAAAAAGATTACTTCGTTACAACAAATAAACACACTCACGTTTCAAGTTTATTCAATTCAAAAGTAACTAACATGACAATTTCACAATTCATAATATTATTTCCAGGTTTTGATTACAATTTCAATTTAGTTATTTCAATTTCAATATAGTACCGAGCCATCTCACTCCATATACTGGAGACCTTTCACCTAAGCACAAGCGTGCTTGTGTTGTGTCAGGTATCCCATATCTAGAAGGAGAGTTTTTCTATGTCGATTAGCGTCTATTTGGTAATTCTGTAGAATGAAGGTTTGAAAAGTGTATGTTCAATATACATTTTCAAATGTAGGTTGATTGTGTCGTACAAATTATTTTATGGCTATTTTGTATTTGTTAATATTTGTGATATTCCTGGACTCAGATGGTAGTAGGTTAGAGAATTTTGGGCCAAAATAATGTACAAATCTCTGTGAATGACTTTTTCTAAATAATGGCAAGTAAACAGACCCTTTTGTAACAGATCTGGTTTCTTTCTCAATAGTTGTCCTCAGATAGTTAGCTTCATTGTGAAATATCCATATCAAACATGAATAGAAATGAAGACTCCTTATATTGAATAACTCGACTTCCTCGTAGAGTTTTTTTGTAGAAAATAATCGGGCCTTTTTATGAATAATTTTTAGTATAGTGTTTTGCGTTGTTCGTAAGTTTCCTAAATTTTTTTCGGAAGTTCCTTCCCATGCTGTTATGCAATACTTGAGAACTGACTCTGCCAGTGCATAATATAAAGTGAGCATGTTTTTGCAAGATAGGATATCTCTCAGGGAATACAATTTATGGATGAGTTGTCTTAGCCTCTTGGTCATGCATAGCGTGTGTTCATCCCATCGTAAATGTTGATCCACTAAAACTCCTAGATATTTTAGTTTATTCGTTTTTCCACTCGCAGGACATCGACAGATATTGTGAGAGCAGTTTATTGTATGTATCTTTAGAAAATTTTCGTTTGGTTGGTCGCTGTTTGTCAGTGTGATGGTCATAAATTTTGTTTTATCAACGTTTAGGCTAAGAAGATTATAGTCGAGCCATGCTTTTATCTTTTTCATTTCATCTCCTGCTTTTTTATTGACTCCCTGCCATGATTCACTCGAAAAAATGATGACAGTATCATCAGCGTAAGATATAATATGGCCCAAAAGTTCTCGATTTTGCTAATACTGTTTATATATACCAAGAATAGGATGGGCCCTAATATGGTACCCTGATGTACACCTACCGTAACTATTGATGTGTCACTGAGTTCGTCGTTTATCTTTACTCTTTGTATTCTCTGTGATAAATAGTCTCGCAATGAGTTAAGTACCAGTCCCCGAATTCCATAACTATATAATTTATTCGAAAGAATTTCGTGCGAAACGGTGTCAAAGGCCAGATCATGGAAAATGGCTATGCATTTGTCCGATCTGTCCAGTGCCTCCACACCGCTCCTCACAAAATCTAGTACTGCTTTTTCCGTATTAGAATTCTTTATAAAGCCGAATTGTCTGTCTGTTAACACTTCATTCGTATCGAAAAAATCGATAAGTCTTCTCTTGATAGTATACTCAAAGATTTTTGCAAAACTATTTATCACAGAGATTGGCGTATAATTGCCAGGTTCTCCTCGATCACCTGACTTATGTACTGGTGTGATAATAGCCTGTTTCCATTGCTTTGGTATTTTACCTCTAGTGTAACAAAGGTTTATCAGATGTTCCAATGGTTTATTAATATGTAAATGTAGAGACTTTATTGTTTTTGTGTTGATTTTATCTGGTCCAGGGAAACAGTTATTTTTTAATTTAGATATAATGTCTATTAGTTCGTTGCACGTCACTGGTTTTAAAAAAAGTGTTTTGTTAATAAAAATTTCCTCCATGAGATCTTCAGATCCAATGTCAGGCTTCACGATGTTTTCCGACATTTTTTCGCCAATGGTTGTGAACAAATTATTCAGTACGTTAGATTTTTCATGGTTGTCAGAGACAACCTCTCCATTTTGCACTTTTAATGGTAAATTTAGGGTTTTCATTTTTGCTTTAGTATTATTTGATATTTCATTTATTATTTGCCAAGTCTTTTTGGAGTTTCCTTTAACTGTGACAAGCTTTTGTTGGTAATATTGGTGTTTAGTAAATTTTATTAGACTGTTGACTCTTTTTCTATATTCAGTGTATTCCCTTGTTGAACCTTCGTTTTGCATTTGTTTCAAAAGTCTTTTCTTCATTTTGTCTTTTTCACGTATAGATTTAATAACCTTTGGTTCCGGGTTTTTTTTTTTTTTTGACATTTCGTACATTTTAGCCGATAAAGTTATGTAATTGTTTACTTTTCCAATGAATATGTTATAGGATTTTTGCACATCCTGACAAGAAAAAAATTCGTTCCATTTTTCTTTTTCTAGGTGAGTGTTTAATTTATTATAATCTATTTTGCAATAAGATCACGTTTTTTGGGCGGTATTCAAGTAGGTTTCATGTGGCCCTTGGTAATGGTCTGTTAAACTTGTTTGAATAAGTGACGGTATTATTTTATAGTTTTGCAAAAAAAAATCGGCTTACAAAAATGTGATCTATTATACTGCTTGAGTCATTTGATACTCTAGTGGGGACCTTTATATATGAGAGAAAGTCTCATTTGACTTCATATCTAATAGATTTATATTGATATCACCAATGAATATTTCAATTTGATTTTTTGAGAGTGATGAATAATATTTTTGAGGTTATCTTGGTACGTTAGAATATTTGTGGATGGTGGTCTATAAGAAGCCGTTATGCCAATACTATTCTCCTATTTTCATTTGTGATTGAGAGTCTTAATAAATTTGTTTCTGTTTGTTTGGAAGTCTGTACCTCTGCTGTTATTTTATATTTTATATACACTAGTAGACCATCGTTTTGGTTGATTTTTGAGCCATTGTAGTGAGCAGTGAAATCAGGTATATCAAAGTCACTTACCCTTTCTATGTTCCAGGTTTCAGATAAGACAATAATGTCCAAGTCACTAATGTTTCCAGCCAAGTGAATCAATAATTCATCATCATTTTTCCTTATGCTTCTAATGTTGAAATGCACAACTCTAAGTTCTGTAAGTTCCAGTCCTCTAATTTCTTTTTTACTCCATTCCTCAAAATCACCTAAGTATTTGTTTTTATATCTTCCTGTCCATCTTACATTCCCAGAAACTCTAATATTTCAATTTATTTTCTATTACCCCGTTTAATATCTATTTAAAAAGTTTCAAAATTTGAGTGTTTATAAAAAAAAAAAAAAAAAAAATATCAGTGAAAGAGAGAAAAAAGTTATTTCAAATTTCAAATTGGGCTAATTCTACTCCCTAATCTAATTTTTGTACTTTAAGAGCATATCTTCAGTTTTCCAATTCAAATTCCCCAAAAAGTCCCTTTAAATCAGCTTCACATTTTACGATATTTATTTTGTTTTCCTAGCTAAGATGAATTTTTCCAGATTTAGTCCACACATTTCTGAAGGATATTTTTTCCACTGCTTTGGATACTAGTTGAACCCTCCGCCTAGTTAGATCCTCCCTTATCGCAATGGTTGTTCTCTTTAGTAGCTCTTTGTTTCGATATATTTTTTGTTTTCGGTTCTTGGCTACTTAGTTTTAGGAATAAACATCTCGGTTTTTCATTTTTATTTCCTACTCTGTAGCATAATCTTATATCCGCATCAGTAATGTTAATATTCATTTTGTCTCTCATCAGTTTTATAATTTTCAGTCGCATGTTTTCATTTGGGTCTTCCGTAAAATTCAAGATACTTAAATTTCCAAACCGGTTTTCTTGATCCATGTTGGCAAGCTTGAATTCCAGGTTCGCCTTGTCCTTTGAAATATATTAATTTTTTTCCTTTAGACTCTTTACATCCTCCTCGTATGTTTGTTTCAATTCAGCTTGTCTAGTTTCAATTTCGGCCATTATTTCTGCTATCTCTGGAAGTTTTTCATTCACAGTTTTTACGATCGCCTCTGATACCTTATCTGCTATAATGTTTATCAATGCCTGGTCTTTCAACAATTTATTGATGGCACTATTGAAGGAATTTCTTATTTCTTCGGCAATATCTCGCGTGAGAACCATTTTTCAGCTTCTTCAACACAATCAGATGAACAGTGTCTTAGAATACTATATATAACTACTTTTTAGATATTTAAATTGGTTTATATTTCGCGTTAGAGTTAGATTAAACGGGATTACGAGACTGGCCCTACTCCTGGTCGGCATGCTCACTTCGAATTATACATGGTATGACATTCTAATCCATACAAACTCAGCACTTCCATAGTACTGAATACCTGTTTCGAATAATGTAATACAACCCGGAAAATAATTGTTTTACCACTGACGGTGAGTTGTATCAATTTTCTGATGTCCCTGTATAGAGGAACTGAATTTTCAAGAATCTATCAATTACAAAAATGATTTTATGATGAACAATCATGTTTTATATAAAATAATCTGTCTACACCTGTTACAAAGTAAATTCAGATTTTTCCAACCACGCTGTACATAATATCTAATATGTTAATAATTGGACAATTTAAGGAAAATAATGGAACTAGGGTGGGGACATTTATATGTGACAGTGTTTATAAAAGTGGGTACCAATTGATTTGATTGGGCAGTGATTGGTTGGTGAGTAAGAACTTGTCAACGTATTTAATTTTTACAACGTATTCATAGAAGTAGGTACTTATTAATTTCATTGGACAATGATTGGTTGGTAAGTAACAACTTAACAACTTTTCAAAGTATTTATTTAATTGCAATTCGCGCGACAAGCTTCTTGAAACCAAACAATTCAATAAAAAATAATTAGATCATGACTTAAACTTATTTTATACGTTTTAGTACACGGCTTAAATGAAAGTTTGTCTTTGAAAAGGTTTTTCATTAGTTATTTAATTTTTTGCTTATTTGTTAGTTCGCCTTAAACGGTTCATCACAAGGTATCTTCCTTGTAAGTTTTGAGCAGAAATAAATCATGATATCCAACCCCAAAAACGCTCATACCCCAATTTTGGATAGAATCTGACCATAATCACAAAACTCATCCGTCATGCTGAAGTCGCCATCTTCGATTTATAGATTTGACAAAAAATTCATAATGTCCGAACCTGAAAACATCCACATAACTATTTTGAATAAAATATGACCATAATCAGATCACTCGTCCTCCATTTTGGGGCCGTCATCTTAAATTTGTGAATATTGACGAAAAATTCAAAATCTCCGACCGCGAAAACCGCCGTTAACCAATTTTGAATCGAATTGGACCATAATCACAAAATTCGTTCCCCATCTTGTTGCCGCCATCTCGAATTTATGAATTTTGACAAAAATTTCATAATCTATGATCTTGAAAACCTCCACACACCAATTTTGAATCAAATCGAACCATAATTACCATTCTCGTCCGCCATCTTGGAGCCGCCATTAGGTTTTTTCTCTATCGAAAAGTCCGTAATGCATTGTCACCGGAATGAAGAACATCTGCCAAATTTCAAATCAATCGGACAACTAGAAGTTGGTCGAAATTCACTTACAAAATTTGACCCAAACTAACAAACGAACGAACGAACTAACAAACATGTGAAACTGAATAAAAGCTTGTGAAAAGTTTCATAATTGTACATTGTACAGAATGTCTGATACCCTATTGAATGAGTAAATAATAAATAAATAATATGTGTTGAATGAGCACGTATCATTCAGCGAAACTGTATGACAATTCATCATTATTTGTAAATATTTACACACACTGGATATAAAATAAATTCAATTCAATAATAAAACTGAAATAATGTAGGTATAGATTCAATTAAAAACAATAGCATTACAGAATGTTTTTCACAGTGATGCATTCGACAAATAACTGAAAATTCTATAGAGTAGTTCAAAGTTCAAAGCTAATTCAATTTATCGTTTGAAAAAAAACAAACAACAAATTACCATACTCAAAATTTCATAGAAAATATTTTCACTTTTGGTAGAGACTTCATAGAAAATCGAATATGCTATACAATTTAGTAACAGTTGGAAAGATCTATTATGCCAAATCAATACAAAACACAAAGATAAAGCTAACCCTATTGCCAGTGTTATAGATTCTGGATTTCACACACAATATATTCATCAAACGATTTTCAAATTCTGATTATTAATTTTCAAGTTCTTAACTGTTTTCTTAGTTATCATTTTTTATAATTGGATACCGGATTTTCCTTGACGCGCACTGATTCTAGATAAAACATATCCTCGTCCCGATAGTTTTATAACACTTCTTAGTATACATTTCAATTATTCCATTATTCAATAAATGAATTTATGGGACATCTGATATGTTAGGCAGATGACACAGCTCTAATTATCACAGGTAAAAGTTGGAAATATATAAATTACCAAGCGGAGTCGGGATTGAAAAAATTATCAATATGGTTAAACCACAATTCACTAATTTGGAATTGAAAAAACCAACTACCTAACGTTCCCCCCATCAATAGTTGATCAACCCTCACAATTCATTCTTGAAATACATTCTTCCATTTGTTATATTAATACATGCAGCTGTCCGATTTTATAAAAAATATCATCAATAAAATATTCAGGTGTTATAATAGACCAACACATACGCTGGACTGAACACATATCTCATGTGACAAAAAGGATAAGAGCGTTAACTCATAAATTTTATATTCTAAGACACATCCTCTCAAGAAAAAACATGGTTATTTTGTACAATAGTCTCGCTGAATCAATCATCAGATACTGCATAGTCGCATGTGGTGGTGCTTTCATCACTACATTACAATCATCACAAACAGCACAAAATATCTTGATCAATATCATACTAAAAAAAGATAGATTGTACTCCACCCTATTACTCTATGAAGATATCGACCTGCTCAATATAAAAACACTCTGCATTTATCAATCATTACTACGAATGTACAACACAGTACAAATTCACAGTGAGCAAAACGAGGATGACCAGATCGACTCACAACGGTAACCTTCAATTCACTCTTTGAAAAAATCTTTTACAAAAGATCTTTTATGTACTTCAGTCCAAAATTTTTCAACCTCATCCGAAGTGACCTTAAGGTAATGAGAAACCAAAACACCTTCAAAATACAAGTGAAAAAATTAATACTAAAGAATCCCGAGAAATTCCGATGAATACAAAATCGACAATTCCAAATTTATTTATTCTACTGATTCCATGATGCACATAAGACGTACTCCAAACCTTAATTTCTCCTCATTATTTGCAACAAACTTCTTTTCGATTATATACTCGCGATCATTTCACACAGAATACGAATTTGAAAGCAACTGGAAGGGTGCGGAAATGCAATACAGGCATTTTCGCATATGTAATTTCTGGTCGTGAACCAGATGCCTCTGTATAGCAGCAATCAAAATATATGTTATCAAATATAGTTGATGAATTGAATTGAAATTTAATTTCTATTTGACCGCTAATATTATGATGTTAATCTGACTGCATCGAATATTACTAAACAAAATAGTTGGTACTTCGTTGATATTTTTGCCCTCAATTCATTACATCTGCTGATATGTTTATCAGATAGGATGTACACACCTGGTGGTAATTTTATTTTCTCGGGTAGGACGTTTTAGAGTAATTTTTATCGCTCGGCGATTTTTATGATCGTTTTTATGCATAAGAATGCGCGTTTTCAATTCTCAGCGGGACGTTAACATGTTTTCACTCCTAATCGCTGTAATAAATTTCAGATATTTATTTTGTCATTCCTTATCAGTTTTTCATCCCACGCAGGATGGGATCATATGTGTTGGAGGTTTGGTTCATGAAGTATTTTTATTTTATCTTTTGACATGTTTATCACTCAATTAATTTTTTCTTACACCATCTGGTAGCTATTTTCGTAGGCATTTCCGAATTATCAGAATGGATTATACCTCAAAATAACTTTTGTTATTTGAGGTGGCCTCTTCTGCACATATAAATCCGTTATGAATATTCTCTGATCATAACAATATGATATTACTTACGTATTACCTCCTGAACATTAGTCTGAAGTCAAAATGTTGCTTTCACGAATTCTTCTGGAAAACGAACGAATTATATTTTTGAGCGGTATTTTTGGCTACTGAAAACACCGGCATGGTAACACCAAATTGAATAAAATTATATAACCCTGTATTTACAATATAAAATCCAGGAAGTATTTCAGAAAACCAATTTATGTACTGAGGAATGAGAGAAAAATGAGATTTTACTAATTTACTATGATTCAACTAGTTATAAAATAATTGAGGTAATTCACTTTAATATGTAATTAATCATGTCACAGAAACTATTATAATTACTGCTGTCTTCACCTACACTCATAATGAACGGTTCATCCGTAATGTCAAGTATGCGCTTTTTTGGGGGTTGGGGAGCGGGTGGAGAAAATCCTTTATGGACACCTTACAGTTAAAAGGTAGTGTGGGACTCACTCACTGCGTATTGGATTTTCTATGCCCCCTTTGCCCCCGCGCTACCCACTTAAAACTCCACCCAGTTGGCTCGTCTGGTCAAGACCTCCAACGACACTTGGGCCTGCTGGCCCATTGTATCTTGCCTATTGTTCACTTTTACTGCACACATTCCAGTGATTCCGTGCCCTGCACAATTCTGAACATACCCTTTACTAGATGTGTGATGTACAGTCTTGGTTGCACAGTATATGTGATATTGTTTCTGGTTCCATGCCGCATAATCTGCATGTTAGGTCGACGTTGAACAGTCCCATTTCATTGAGGTGCTATTTTACTGGCGCGTGTCCAGTCATGAGCCCCGTAATGATTTTAAGTTGTTCTCTGTTTAAATTTAACAGGTCTGCTATGTTTTTTTGGCACGAGCCTTTGATGTATTCTTTCTTGTGTCTATTTCCAGGGATATCATTTCAGTATTGTTCGTGTTTTTCCTGGATTCAGTCTTCTACAGATGCTCGTACCATGCGCTTAGGTACTCCAAGGCTCCGTCCTGGACCTGGTTCATTTTCCGATCCTCTTCTAGCGAGTTTGTCATTTTTTTTCATTCCCTGCAGAACCCAAATCAGCTTAACGCGGTTTGGCTCTGCTAGAATTGTCAGTTCCCCTTCACAGGTCCATACCAGTTGAGGCGTCACTTCCTGGATACTAAGAGCCTTCAGTGCCCCCTGACTGTCTGAGAGAATTTGGATCTGTTTCTTCCATATTGCACTCCAATTGTTTTTTTATTTCACGCATTGAAGGATTGCGTAGACCTCTGCTTGAGAAACAGAGGTGTGAATACCCAGTGGGTACCTAAACTCGGTCCTTGGGTCTCCTAAATTCTCCATACTTGACCTATCTGTGTACCAGATCTTGCCTGTAGAATGGTGTTGTTTCATACAGTTCTATCTGGTATTGCTTTATGACTTGTTGAAGGAGAATCGTTTTGCAGTGTGATCTGATCTCAGGTCTAGCACATCCCTGGTTACAATGCTTACGATTCTCATGTGCCGAGTCCCAACGTTTATGTTGTGAAGTGTGTTTCTCAGTCTGAAGGCACCTAGCCTCTCCTTGTAACATCAAGTGAAAGGGAGGCATTCCCAACAATGTCCCCATAGCTGCAGTGTCTCCATGGCTGCAGGGAAGTTTTTGCTCCTTGCCCAGTTTGGTTTTAGCGCTCTTTTGTTGTGTCTTTGGCCCCCACATCAGGGAGGCGTACGTTATGGCAGGTATTACCGGTGTATTATTTGTGGTTTCAACCGCCATTTCTTCCCAAAAGAGCGTCCCGCCACAATTAATATGGTCCCTGCTTTTCTGGTCACTTTCATCAGATGCTGGTTCGAGGTCAATTTCGAGTCCAATATCACCCTGAGATATTTGACATCTCCCTTGCTCTGTATAGTTTTTCTTCGAACTTTTAGGTGCCTTAGTTCCTCTAGTTTTCGTCTTCGACTGAATGTTACTATGGTGGCTTTTTGAGAGTTGATGTTCAATGCCTCCAAGTCCATACATTTGGTTACCAAGTTTAGGGCCTCTTGCATGCGATCCCTAACCGTGGTGTTGAATTCACCCTATTCTAGGATGACTATGTCGTCAGCGTATCCAAGGGTTTTATGACCTTTTCCTTTCAGATACCCAAGTAGTCCGTCCATGACCAGGTTCTACAGGACTAAAGGAAGGAGTATGCGATCCTTTTCAACATATTCATTTTCAGGTTTAATAAGATGATCACAGCAATATTTTCAACTTGCTTGAGTCACTTTTGTGAAATGGTTTCCAGCACGAACGCCAGTTTCATCCAAAAATAAAAGAAAAATATATTAGATGGATTTAGGCGGGGAACTAGTTGTTTTCTGTTAAATATTCATAAGAATAACTTCATTTTTATCGTGGATATTTCAATTCACAGAAAAATATTTCTACTCAATAGAGAATGTTTCCGTTTTCAACATGAAAAGGTTATCATGAACGATGGACAAGCGACAAGTTTATTTTTGAGTTGCAGATAATTCCACATCTGATTCATTGGTCTATTTGAAAATATAGACAGGATTTTCATAAAATCAGATGTGGAATCATATACGACTGAAAAATAAACTTTAGTCACTATCCTCCATCGTTCAAGATAAATCTTTCTATACAATATCAAATTGAGGAAGTTTCCATTTACAACCCTGTTCATATTGTCAAACATTTTTTTTATGTCCCCAATTTTTTATTTTCGATATCCTCCTTCCCCAGACTACTATTTCATTTTCTGAATATTGAGTGGGTGCCCACATTTCACAAGCGTATAAGGCAGTTGGTTGGATGATTGTTTTCTATATACTTAATTGAGTTTTTTCTGTGATGTTTTTGGATTTGCCAAGAGACCCTATTTTTCTGGTACCTTTTATTAACATTTGTTTTATCTCATTCGCGTCGTTAGTCAGTAGCACACCTAATTTTTTCACACTTTGCTTGATTACCCATCGGGTGTTATCCAATGATTGTCGAGGCATTATTCAGGAGACTAGTTATTTTCTGATGGATATTCGACCCAATATACGACTATTGTATAAATAGTAGAGAAATAAGACATGTTTCATGGTCTATTATGTAGGTCAGTCATCTTCGAAATAAACAAACACCTACAATTTTTGATACGTCAAATGTATTTGGGAAGTATTATTCAACTCATTGCTCTTGTTTTTGGATAAGCTAAATTTGGAATACAAAAAACATGCCGGGAATATTTCCATTGAATTTTCATTAATGGATAATCCCCGGACATTGGAATGCCCTGTGGAAATAAAATAGGTAGTTTAATGCATCGAATACCTGAAAAATTAAACCCGCACTTTAATTCACATAATGCATTTTTTTTGTGCTGATTCGTAATAGTTCCAAATTCATATGCATCAAAAATGAAAAATCAATATTTCCGAATAATACAGAATGTACGTGATAATTCACCATATGAATACGAATTTGCATTCCCATTGTTCATCTGATATAATCCTACAATGGGTGTATGTTCATAATCATCATTCAAATTGCGTGGGGTGTATTCAATTTCGGATCGATATGTATATGCAGATAGACGATAGAGCTTGATCTAATTCAATTAATATTAATGCATTGAATTGTTATAGGTGCGTTTCCCCAATAAAATATAATCGATGAGTTGAAAAAAATATTCACTCATCCAATTATCCACCGCCTTCATGCACACTTTGGAACAATAACTAGTTTCACAATTTTCTTTGTTAATTCCATCCTCTCAAATGGAGTATTGTTGCATAACAACAAAACAATTATAAAACATTTAATTTTTGTTTCTGATAGTAAGTCAAAAATCATCTTGCGTGCCCCTTTTATCGACACTTATGTCGATATCTAGAACACAACCTGTTTCAGATGTACCAATTATCGACACCCTAATTTCTCATAGAATATGAATAATATTTTTTCCCATAGAACTGTAGACAATCAACAATATAAAAGTGTGTTGGTATTCAACATATTATACTTTACTAACATTTTGTGGGTTTAAGGAAACATAGGTAAAGGGTGGGCACTAACCAGAACAGCAAGAAAAAAGTGTTCACTCGATGACGACTGACACTCGACTGATTGACAGCTGTTGTTGTGGTGGGGATGCTCAGGAGAAATTGGTGGTGAATTCGGATATGTTCATTAAACTATAAACTAGAAACTTGTCTAATGAACATTTCTATGAGTCCTCCTCATCATGTTAAACAGAAAATAATTCGAAATTGTCGATAACTGGGACACTGTCGATAATTAGGACATTTACCTTACTATCAGGTTTTTTGTCCATTGCGCCTTCGGTGGACTGACGGTTTGCAGATGCCATTCAGGTATGCTATCAATTCCCATAAAAATTAGCCTATCAATTGAACCATAATATTTGAAGTCCCTAAAAAATATCACGTTCTCTGGATATTCGTGGCAATTCAAATGTTCATAATTTCCAGGAATGTGACCGAGTTAATCTCCTTGAAAGGGAAGATTCTGTTTGTTTTTTCGCGTGATACAAGTAGAAAAGGGCTGATGAATTTACCTCCTTCATTTTATTGGGGAGGTTGCCCGAAAACAAAAGTCTAAATCCATTTGGTGCTAGAGAAGTTACTAATGCAATGGAGATGCGCCCTTCTCATCTTCTCCTTTTTCCTCGTACAAGGTGAGCTGGTTTCAAAGAATCCCGTGCACGTAGGCCTCTCTATTTGGGCCCATTGTGCCCCACTTGTTCTGAGAAAATCAGCTGGGCATGCCGATTTCTTTGACAAAATTCAGCAACTTCCTCAGCTGACTCTCCTTGACGTCCTCTGGGTTCAGAATTAGGCTTTCAACGTTGATCTCCCTCTGGTGCACCAAAGCTGGGCACTCAGTGGGGATGTGCGACAATGTCTCGTCATCTTCCAGGCACCATCTACATAGGGGATCATCTGTGATCTCGATGAGCTCCATGTGCCTGTTCAGGTGATTATGTCCCGTTAGGAGCCCAGTCACAGTCTTAATGTCCCGCCTGTTAAGTGACAGGATCTCCTTAGACAGTTTTTTTTCGATGGCCCCTTAATGTGGAGCTTTGATTGCCTCATGCCTGGCGCCTCTTGCCATGATTTAAGGAACAGTTTTTGTAGCAGTTTCTCCATATTTGAGATTGCCAGGCTGCTGGGTATTTCCAAGATGGGTTCAGGTCCGACTGGGGTCTTTCCCAATCCTATCTTGGCTAATATGTCTGCATCCTTGTTCCCGGGGACACCTGAGTGTCCCGGGACCCATATGAGGCTGACTTTGCTTGTTTTCGATAAACTTTCTATGGCGTTTCTACACTCGGACACCAGTTTGGATACAATCCAATGTGCCTAACGCCATGATAGCAGCTTTGCTGTCCGAGTAGATGGCAGTAGGCCTTCGAGTTTTATTGTCGAGATTTCCCTGGACACAGGTGAGTGTAACGTTCTTAAAACTGTTGTTGAAATGATAGATCTAATACTTATTCACTAAGATTATTTATTGGTAAACCAATTATAATAAGTATGTTATTTTGAATCGGGAGCCATGTGCTCTCGCGGTACCGGGAATAGACTGCCTATTGCAGCGTTGCCAAGTCTCTGATAAGTAGGAAATGATGAATACATTACAGTGAGTATAGCATATACTTCAGCCTGGAATACTGAGGCATATTTGCTTAAGGGAACTGAGATTCATCTCTTTGTTCCTTCTTCGTAGACCCCTGCGCCGGACATTCCCCCAAATCTTGATCCTTCTGTGTACCAGGTTGATCTATGGTTTGGGGGTCTATCAGGCGCATTGTCTTTCCATTCCTTCCTTGTGGGAATGGTTATATTGAGTCCTCTTTTAGAATCCAGAACAGGCGGGGTACTGTCTCTTTCCATTGATAGGACTGCCCTGTTCCAGATAGCTGAGTGTCCATGGTCTGCCTCAGTACCAATCCAATGGCTTGCGCCTTTGAGTCTGTATGCATCACGCATGTTTAATGACAAGGTGCAGAGGTGGTAGTCCTAGTAGAACTTCTAGAGCTCTAGTAGGCGTGGTCCTCATGGCACCTATTATTCCTAGACAAGCCAGTCGTTGTACTTCATCAAGTTTATTTCTGGACTTGCCCTTTGTAGCACCGGTCCACCAAATGATGGATCCATACGATAGTATCGGGTGAATGATCGCCGTGTATATCCAGCGTAGGGTTTCAGGGTCAAGCCCCACGTGTTGCCGAAGGCTCTTCTGCATGCCCAGTAGGAACAAATAGCCTTCTTGGTTCGATTTTCAATCTGTTCGTTCCAGGTCAGCTTGGAGTCTATGATGACTCCAATGTGTTTGGTCGACGCTTTATACGGAAGCTGTCTTCCTGAGATTAGAATCTTTGGAAGAGTTTCTATTTCGCGTTTTTGGTGTAGAGTACCAGGTCCGCTTTTTCCGGGTTGACTCTCAGCCCACCAACAGACACCACTGTTCTACTCTACCAAGAGCTGTCGTAATGTTTTCTCGTAGCAGGTTTACTGGTTGGTCTTGAGCCAACATGACTAAGTCATCTGCATACGCTTGTGTATACAGTCCTGACTCATTCAGTTCTGTGAGAAGCTCGTTTACTACGACCTTCCCTAAGTTCATTTCATAAACTCAGAGAGAGAGAGAGAGAGAGAGATAGTGATAAATTTGTCTTCAATTGAAACAATAGCAATTGAGAGGAGAGATAGAGAAAATAAGAATACAGAGACGTAGAAATTGTTGTCAATAGGGGTTGGGTATTTCTGATTTGAAGCAGGAAATTGCAAAAGTACGTTTTTTACATATCAATGATATTTCATTTTCTATCGAGTACCGAAGTTTTTACAAATACCGCACCAAAGATTCGAGATATTATCGAAAGAGACAAATTTCGAGAGTTGTTGGTCACCGACTCGAAATGTTAACAAAACAGTAACATCATACGGCACTGATCATGATTATGGGCACAAAAAATGGCGTAATGTACCAAAGGTAGCACAATGTCATGCAATTGAAAAGCTTTATGAGAAATATTCAGAAAATAAACTTGTAGTAAAATCATACCCAAACAAATTATTCCTCGTATTGGTGATCGATAGAGTATGCAAAGTAACATCGTCATTGCATCTGAAGTGTGGTATTGCAAATCAAAAACACGCACTGGATGTTAAATGAAACTAACTTGGGGTCAGGTTGCCTTGCCAGACCCTCTGCTGGTCTGATACATTATTGAATAATAAATCAAAGTATGTAGGTTGTAGGAGAGTTACAGAGGGAAGACTGTGATGGATGAATCTTCCACTTAGTGTATAGTGATATTATTCGGGGCGAAACAAGCTGCATACTTTCGAGTCGACCTGCTTCAACCGGTTCATATTTTGATAGATCACGATGTGGGTCAGATTGTGTTTTGTTATTGAATTATACCTGGTGTGATGAGTTGAGAGATGGTGGCACCCAACTGATCTGAAATCATATTTCTCGCAGGATATGAAGATAAATGGAACACGTTCTCGTAGGAAAAAGGGTTCGCTGAAATATCCTTTTTATTCATCAACCAGTGCATGGGTGTTTCTTTCAATCGAACTTGTCCATCTGAATATACTTGTATAATATATTTTCATTCAGGTATACAGATAAAACCGAACATTCGCATTTTGAGTATCATTATATTTCTGGATTCCACGTGTAATTTTTCATCTATCATACTTGAAATCGATCGTTCAAAATTATTTCGATTATTTCTTTTTTTTTTTATTTGAACTCATAATTTTTTAAATACACTATGATCACAGTTCTAGAGCATAAGCGTTCGAATTCATATCATAGTGAGTATATGCCTAGGGCTCTAATCCGATGCAATGAGAATGGCAAAATTTCATATAGGGTGCTTATAGCTGATTTACATTATTTTGTTCGAAATTTTCAAAAAAATTTATAAAATAAAAAAAATATAATTGTTTCTTATTAAACAAAAAGAATTGCTCATGGAATTTGAAATTTCATATATCAAAATCAGAGTTGGGCTAGCTTTTTTAGAAATACCACCTACTACGGACGTTTCCACCTCACAATTTGCTAAATATTCGTCTTCCGAAACAATGGAAAAAATCAATTTTCATATTTATATTGATATAATCTATAACACCATTAGATATATGATAAAAACTTTAACTTCAAAATTAAAAACATATTTGTACATATTTTTTTTTTTTTTTTTTTATGTTCTGGTTCCCACGAAAAGGGATAGCCTGTAATGTTCAGAGAACATCGTGGGAACCTAGGGAAAGAAGGTAGGAGTTGGTGTTCTTCTTAAATTTCTGAAGGTTGTATGCCTCGGGGAACACCTCCTAGGCAATGAGTTCCAAAGCCTCGCTGTTCGTTGGATGAACGAGTCTTTGGAAAGTGATGTTCTGCAGGTTTCCAAAGTGACCACGAAGGGGTGTGATGACTGAACTTGACGGGTTAATCTCGAGGAGACTGCCAAAGCAGGAACGATTGTTGATATTTCAGAAGAGCATCGCCCATGAAAATATCTATAAAATAGAGACAAATCGCCAACTTTTCTACGGTGTTCCAGACAAGTGAGCGAGTTTGTAAGCGAGGCATCACCGACGAGACGAATTGCCCTTTTTTGGACAGAATCCAATAGCCTCAGGATATGTTTAGGTGCCGCACTCCAAATATGGGAACAGTATTCCAGGACAGGTCGGATCTGTGCCTTATAGATCATAAGCAGCTGACTGGGGTGAAATAGCTCTTGGCACGAAACAGAAAACCAAGTTTTGGGATGCACTTTTGGCAATGGACCTCACGTGATTTTCCCAGGAAAGGTTATTGCTGATAGTAATACCAAGCATCGATATGGATGACTTCAGTGGTATGGTTACTCTGACAAAGTTATGTTAGGCACAGTGAGATCGGCTTTTCTAGAGAAAAGACATGCTTGTGTTTTGTTTGCATTGAATTCTACCAAGTTATTAGATCCCCATTCGAGAATTGTTGCCAAGTCCATATTTATATTATTAACATTTCTTCCTCGTTCATTTCTGGTTTCACGGGCTGATATAGGGGCCCTGGAAGAGAAAGCGGTATGGAGGGTACTATCATCGGCAAAGCTGTGTACTGGACATGAAGTTGCTTTCAACAGGTCGTTGATGTGAAGTAGAAATAGTGTTGGTGCGAGAATGGATCCTTGCGGAACACCAGCATTTATGAGTAGAGTGTCAGATGAAACTCCATCGACCACTACATGGAGAGACCTGTTTGAGAGAAAACTAGCAAGCAGAGAACACAGCTGAGGGGGCAGGCCATAAGACGGAAGCTTGGCGAGGAGTCCCTGGTGCCAAACTCGATCGAACGCCTTGGAGATATCTAATGCCACAGCTAAAGTTTCTCCATGCTTTTCAATAGATAGCTGCCATATATGTGAGACGTAAGCGAGCAGGTCACCAGTTGATCTCTGATGGCGGAAGCCATATTGCCTATCGTTGACAATTCCTGAGTCTTCCAGATATTTCCATGAGCTCGATGTTGATGTCTTTTCCATGACCTTTGAAATAATAGATAGCAGTGCGATAGGTCTGTAGTTGCTAGGTAGGGCCTTTTTGCCTTTTTTAGGGACTGGCTGTACTCTTGCAATTTTCCAATTGGACGGAAATACCCCCAAATTGTAAGAGTGGTTGAACAACTTGCAAAGAACAGGTGTTAGTTCGGGGGCACATTTCTTGAGAACAATCGGCGGGATTCCGTCAGATCCACAGGCTTTGTTGGTGTTGAGACCCAGCAAAATCTTTCTGATAGTACGTTGGCGAAAGGTGATCTCGGGCATGTGACTGTCAATAGGTGTAATGTTCGGGGTTGTTTTCCGATGAATCCAGAGTGGAATTTCCAGCAAATAGGTGCGCAAAGATATTGGCTTTTCCTGGGCAGTCGTTGCTAGTGTTCCATCTTCTTTGGTTAGGGGAGGAAATGAGCTGGAAGTGAAATTTCTCCCCACAGCTTTACGAAAGACCAAAATGAACGGGATCCGTTAGGACATTCAGCAAGTTTTGATCTTATTTTGGCTTTGTGGGCATCTTTTGAGCATTCTATTGTCTCTTTACATATGCCTCTAGCCTCGACATATGCTGCTCTGGTCTCAGGGCCCGGATTTTTTAGCCATCGATGGTATGCTGCCTGTTTGGAAGCCACAGCTCTAGAGCAGTTTCTGTTAAACCAGGTCTTATCGGATGATGTTCTTCTTTCGGTATTCGGTATGTAAGTTTGCATCCCCAACATGATGATTTCAGAAATTGTCTCAGCACATCGTGTTGGATCTACTGAAGCAGAAACAAACTCTCTTCCATGGAAACGCTGAGAAAACATACGAAGACCTTCCCAGTCAGCCGAATTGTAATGCCACATGAGACGGGGTGGTATTGTGCAGCTCGATGGTAAATGGAAAGAGCATGTTGTGGAGATGAGGGTGTGGTCAGAGTTTCCAAGTGGGGCACAAACTTCTATTCTATACGGGTCAGGATTGGTGGTGAGGAAAAGATCTAGTGTATTGGCAGACTGGTTGTTGACATCAGGGATGCGGGTTGGTAGCTCGACCAGTTGTTCTAGACCATGAGTGATGGCAAAGGCCTCGGCTTGACGACCTGCATCATCTGTTTTGTTAGAGAATTTGAGCCAGGCAGCGTTATGTACATTAAAATCTCCCATGATTATGGTTTCAGCTGTTGGATGGTTCTCCTGAATGTAGTCCAGTTTGAGTGATAAAAACTCAAAGAGGTCGTTATATGAAGGTTCATTAGGTGATAGATAAAGGCAGCAGAGGAACTTAGTCAGTTTGGTATCAGATAGCTTGAACCACATCACATCAAAGTCTTTCGGTTCCAAACTCTCTTCACGCTGGCATGAAAGGTTAGCCTTGGCGTAAAGGCAAACTCCACCTTTGAACCTGAATCGAGAATGGAGTTCGTAACCAGGACAAAGCATATGGACCTTGTTGGTGGACGAGTTTACATATCCGCTATCAGACGCGTGAGAGCATCATTCCATCGTTTTTTAAAACTGTCTGTCAAAGTTGCCACATGTTTATAGCTCTAGAATATTCTGAAACCGTACAACGCCACACTAGCTTGTACTTGTCTCAGGATATTTGCGGCTAAGCTACAGTGGAGATGGGGAGGTTCGCTAAGTAGTCACTGATAATATTGAGTTATAAATGGGCGCCAGGTGAATTTATTCCACTTCAAATATCCAGTAATAGTCTGGTTCAAACCTCAATTTACCAAAGGATTGAAACACAAATAAAAAAAATATCGCATGGGTGATAATATCTCAGTTGAACATCTCAACAAGTGAGTATAAATAATTAATCATATACAACAAGCAAGTATAAACGACATTTCAAAAACAGCAATCAACAATTAACTTGCATGGTCCACTTCAAAGATGTAACCCCGTGATGTGTTTCACCCTAATGAGGCACCATCGTCCATCGTCTTGAAATCCTGGTGATCATTCCCTCGTGGAATGACGGAGGGACTGCATGCTACCAGCATTCGGGATTGGTCATGAACTATGGACTGGGCCACCCTGGACCCCCAAGTACTTGAAAGGACCATTGGCCTTCCTCAAGAAGTATGTGGAAAACCAAAACAAGGAAACAGGAACCCGAATCCAAAGTCATGAACCAAAATCCAAGTCCATAAACCATATCCAGTATCCAGGAACCCAAAGAGGCTATTAGCCTTCCTCAAGGAGTATATGGAAAACCAAACCAAAAATTCAAAAAGTCCACAAAACAAAGGTCTAAAAAAATGAGAAACTCTATGGAAGAAAACACCAAATTTAAATGTCCCTCTCATAGAAAGATATCAAAGAGCAAAATTATTCAACCCCATTGGCTTATAGCAACGCGAAATAATAACTCCCATATCACCCATAAAAATCACAACAGTGTATGATTCTAGAAAACTAAAATTCATCATAATATATCAACCCCAAATTGTCATTGATTCAATTGAATCACCCTGTATCAGAATAACCATGAAAGGAATTAAATATCCAATGATCGTATCATGGTTGAAATAATAATGGTTATTTCAATCTATCATTTTATATTGAACTTCGACTTCCAAAGTGAAATCATATACACATGAATAGAATCTACCCACTTTACTAGGTGAAATGTTTCACTGGCAACACTGCCCCAAATGGAAATTCAGTGACATTGAAACTTTTGCGAAATGAACTATCTTTTGAAAATAAAGAAAAATTGTACAATTATCCAAATTTCGGGATGTTTATGTAAAATTAACATACTCTGGCCGATAGGGGTTTTTCCCTTGGTACACTACCACCAAACTGCGTTTCGTAGTTTAAAGGTTTCCGCTGAACAGGACATACTCGGCCTTAATGCAACTGTTGCTAGGGAAAATCTTGTTTCACTCATGGTACAGAATAAAAAGATTTACGAAGCCATGTTAGGCATCAGCAAGAGCAACACATACCTGATAAATTTGATGTAACATGTCCCAGAAGTCCGATAAACAGGTCGGCATGGTGTGGAGTTTCAAATCCTCCGAATAGTGCAAATTTCGTTTCCTTATGTTCAAAACCGCCTTCGTTGAAGGACATCCAATTTTGAGAACACTCATAATGAAACCTTGTATCTCCGGTTCCTTCCGGAATTTTTAAAAAGTTTTTCACGGGTAAACTGATAATTCATAATTTGTCAACATGAAACGGCGAAAAGAGCCCACACTCTGAATTTCTGGCATACTGTCGAGTCTTAAGTGAAAATGGAGCTTTTTCACAACTTGTGGATTGTGAAAATCTCTTCTGGATTTTCTTTCGCAAATTGTAGCTACCACTACAAATCAACTACCCTCAATACCAACGCATCTAGATTTCTGGATTCATCTATTCCGATCAATCGTTTAAAAACCATTCAGGAGGACAAGGAAAAATACACCTGTCATTGTATTCCTTTCAAAACCAATTTTCCTTTCATCCATGTGGTACGATCAACCATCGGATGTAATCCAAAGTTCTTTAAGGTATTAGCCAGAGAAGTAGCTGGTTTCTGATAGCTATTCGACCTAACATACACCGAGTGTATAAGTTGTTAGTATGTTTGTAGTATATTCTGGTAAAAAAGGGCTCAAAGTCGTTTGTAGATATTTTTTCACTGTACCATTATGATCGATATGTTTCAGGAGTGAATACTCTCATTTTCAGTATCAAATACATAAACTTAAATATAAAAGACGTTTCAATCAAGTCAAGGAGTAATACAAATGGCTTGCCAGAAGAAATATGGGAGATGGAGTCCCCTTTTCCCATATTTCTTCTGGTGAGCCATTTACGATCGAAACATCTTGCATCTTGCATCTATCAGTTTAGGTATTTGATTCTGAAGATGAGAGTATCTACTCCTGAAACATGTCTATCATAATGTTACAATTGAAAATTACTTCAATTCTGTGGGGACGACTTTTCTACCAAAATCTACCACTCCTCTTTGAGCATGGACTACTTTTTCCAAATAAGTATATGTCTTGAAGAATACACAATTTTTGAATATCAAGTATTTTCTAATACATAAGGGATTCATTCGTTTGACTTAGATGACAGAAGTTTATCTCACATAAGTCATTAGTCTCTTTCCTCGCAGTATCTGACAAAAGCTACTGATAAATGAACAAGTCTAATATATCAGGATGACCGATATAAACAAGATCGAAACATCACAATTTGACGGCAATGAATTGTTTGTGTGTTTCTTCGAAGGCGGGTTAGTATTGGAGAATCCGTTTGTCATCATAACGTAATGAGTTGTGGAATTTACCTTTCCTACTGGCTGCGCCATTGCGTTTCCAGATATATCCAGAGGGCTCTCTCTTGGTAGCTTCGCAAGTTTTCTCGGAGTAAATGACACCGTTAAATGATGAATATCAAATTCTAAGTGCATACCATCAGTTTGCCTCGACGATCGCCTCTTTATGTAGATGATACTCAAATCCATATATCAAGCTCACTATGACTATGGGTAGTTCAATCCTCTAGAAATTATGATAAAGCGACTCTTCCATGTTGACCCACTATTTGAATGAAGATGGATGTTCGGGTATCGACTTGACTGTAAAATGTATTGATGGTCCAACATGCGGGAAGAGTGTAGTGAATGGTTCAGAGGCATTTCAGATCTCTGGCGTATCCAAGCAGGTATTGGATTTCCCCGTCTCAAAATCGAAATCACATGCAATGAATAGAAAAATAGGATAATCATACATGTTCACTCTTCCCGAAAGAATTCTGAATACAGTTCTCCTTCTGATATATTGGTGATTCATTACTGGTGTGAGTTTATCAAACGAAAGTGATTAAGGCGACTTGAACTGAAAAGTTTGTAGAACTCAACAACGCTACTCATCACGAAAAATAACGCAAAATAAGATAACTTAATAATGATGTTTTCATTGCATTTTTTCGTATAATGTGCTGGCTTCTCATGAATCAAATGGGCGTATTATTCCCTTAAAAAACTGTGTTTGTAACACTTTGTAGGACTGATTCTTTAAATTTGGTTCCAGGGTGAGCTATTTCATTGTTTTTGTGTTTTATAAATTTCAGTTCCAAGAATGAGAATGAAGCGATAAAAAGAGTTCATATTTCGATATACATAAATTTGGAGTGACTTCTGGGATAATAGTGTATATTTTTAACCTAACGAATATTATATTTTTTTCAAAGTCGTCGCCAGTTGAAGATCGCTACTTTGTTGCGATTTGAATCTAAAATATCATCTTCGGGGAATATCAACATAGAACCGTTGACGTCTTCGTGTGTGGTCTTGAGAGTGCCGATACATCATGAAGTGGAGCTTTGAATCGTGAGATGTGAGGAAAATGCCTTTTTCATAGCCGGAAAATTCATGCATTGGAAAATTTTGCGGAATGATATCGGGCAGCTTGGCGTAGAGACTCGGAGCAGAAAAGATAGTCAGTTTTTGGAACCGTAACGTGTGCACCTGTAGGTGTCTTTCGTGTGGCGTCAGGAATGCGCGGGCCTGGTGGATGTTTTCCACTAAGCCTCAAAGTCGCCGAAGATATTTTGGCCCAACGCGAGGAACGTGTTATTCAATCGGGAATAAAGGTTTTGAAATATTGTTTGGTGAGCCAGTTCGGGGGCTATGTGTACCGAGTGTCGACAGGAAAATTTGTACGGAGGAAACGGGAAGTATGTTTGGAATTGAGAGAGAAATAGGAGAAACGTCTTATTCGTCGGGTAAGTCGCAGGCTTGTAAAATATTGGAAAAACTAACTTGGTGCATAGCTTTTGAAATTGAAATTGTACTTGTTCATTGAAATAGGAATCCTAATATACATACATTTTTTTTACAAGTCCTGATTAAACATAACTCTGAATAATTACGAATAATAAAATATTTATTCCTCTATAAACAGAACTGTTTATTGGGAAACAATAAGTAGAAACATACTAAATGAACAAATAAACCATATAGGTATAAATACAAAAATAATAACCAAATTGAGATAATAATAATAATAATAACCAAATTGAAATTATATGAGATTATTCTAGTAAGTAATAAGGTAAATATCAAGGTAAATATCAAGTGGTACACTGTTCAAGTTGACCTTATGTGTTATTTTGATTTCAAATACTCAACCAAAACATCCTTGAATTTTCTCACCGAACAAGACTGCTTTATTTCTAATGGAAGCTTATTAAATTCAAGCAAACCTCGATGGAAGATGGAGTTCATAGATTGGGAATACCGTGTACGAGAAACATAAAGATTGGTACTGCCTCGCGTAGGATAATCGTGAATTTCACTGGTGAATGTGATAAACTGATTAAAGTAAGCAGGTGCTTCGCCACATAAAATTTTGAAAATGAAAATCATAGAGGAATAGAAAATTCTATCCTTAACTGGGAGCCAATCCAAAACTTGATGCATAATTGTGATGGGTGTAAATCTGTTGCATTTCAAAATAATTCGCATTCCTCTATTTTGCAACTTCTGCAAAGATTCAATACTATTACCATCAAATAATGATAACGTCGTGGGGTTGGATTATTGTGTTATAGACCCTTATACACGTTGGGAAGCTGAGATGGCTACTGACACGAGTGAGGTAAAATAATTTTTTTGCTATTTTACTGTGAATGTATTGACAATGATCCTTGAAGTTTAATATGTTATCGATCATAAAACCAAGGTATTTGATTCTTTGAACAATCTCAATGGGCTCATCATAAATTTTAATTATAACTGAGTCGATGTCAATTTGATTGATTTCATTTTTTGTGGAAATAATCATTGCTTTAGTTTTAGAACAATTGAGTTCGAGTTTATTTGTGTTGAGAAAAAAAGATATTTTATTCAAAATATGATTGACTTTCATAACAAAGTATCATCGGCAAACAAATTCAGAAACTCACAGTCTTCAATGTATTGTATGTTATTCAGATAGAGTATAAAAAGAAGAGGTCCGAGTACACTCCCTTGTGGAACGCCTGTATCAACATATTTCGCACCTGAGAGTGTACCGTTAACTTTGGTTCGTTGGCACCGATCAGACAAGTAACTCTTGAACCAATCAAGAACCTTCCCTGTTATACCGTAATACTCTAATTTAGAGAGCAAAATTGAAATATCAATTGTTTCGAATGCCCTTTTGAAGTCCAAGAAAATGGCAACTATGTATTTATCTTCATCGATAATTTTTTTCCATTTTGAAACCGTGAGCTGCAGAGCTGTTTCACAAGAATGCTTATTTCTAAATCCTGATTGTAAATCCATGAAGAGTTTATTTTTCTCAATGTATTCACGTATTTGATCGTATACTACTAGTTCAATGACTTTTTCAATCGGAGGAAGGGTATTAATAGGTCTGAAATTAACAGCTTCATTTGTGTTATTATATTTGGTATAGGAATAACTATACTAGCTTTCAGCTCATGCGGAAAACAAGATGTTGACAGTGAACTATTGACCAAGTTGAGGATTATATGACCAACAACTTCAAAAATACTTTTCAATACTCTATTATTCATGAAGTCAGAATTACATATATTATCAAGGTTGTTGATCACAATCCTCAAATCTTTTAAAGTGACTAATTTGAATTCAGATATGGAGCTGTTAACGACTGGAAGACTGTGATTAGACCAATCAACCGATTGTGGTATAGTTGCTTTGATATCTAATATACTTTCAACAAAAAACGAATTGAACCGCTCATCTATGTCTACATCCGTATTTGCTTTGATAATTGACTGTTGGTCTTGAAATAGTATTTCATTTGGTATATTATTATGAGAAGGTTTCATCAACGTTTTCAATGTTTTCCACATTTGTTTTGCATCATGAGAACAATTATCAATTTTCCTTTCATAATATTCGACTTTTTTTGTTTTTAACAAGTTCACCATTTCGTTCCTATATTTCTTGTATAAGGCCCAGCTAACCGATTTATCATATTCTGTTATGCATCTTCTGAATTCTTTATAGGCAGTGTCCCTATGTTTTCTTGAAGATATCACCTCAAAGTCATACCAAGGCAGTTGATTTTCGCGAGTAGTAAAAGATTTTAACGGGGATATTAATTCTACCTGTGTTTTTACATTGTGTATAATGTTAGAATATATCAAATCAACATTATTGGTGTTCAAATTCCATACAGCAGGAATCAATTGTTCATTCAAGAGATCAAGACTGTTTTGGCTGAAATTTCTGTATGATTTACTAATCGTATTACGTGTAGGCACAGACTTAATTGATATTGTTAATATAGCATGATCTGTAATTTTTGGAACATCATGAACTTTATGAATGATATCGCTTTTATTACTCAAAATATAATCAATCAGTGTACTACTTGTATTTGTAATTCTAGTGTGCTCATTAACTAATTGCTCAATGCCAATACATTTCGTGCTTTCCGTGAAGAAATTTTCAGACCAGTTTTCAAAGTGATCCATAAAACTACGATAATCTGAACTAGGGGAACGATATAAACAACCTATGAAATAATATTGACCATGAACATTAATTTTTAACACTAAACACCAATACACCTTGTCGACTACTAGTTTCTTATGAATTTTAAAGTTCTAATCATTACGTACATAAATAAATCACCACTCCTCCTGTGTGTCTGCTGGATGAATCACATCTTACTACTTTATAACTATGGATGTCTATTTCAAAGTCTAAGATATCTGCAGTTGTACGAGATCCACTCAACAGGATGATTGAGGGTTGGTAAGGTACTATGTCATGTATTAGTTGGTTATGATTCGCAAATAGACTCTGGATGTTCATATAGATGATATCGGAGTTAAAAGGTGTATCATGTTGGATCATCAGTTTTTTCCCCTGGATGTTTTGTCCACTATGGTTGGTATACCATTAATAAATTTAATTGTTACAAGATTGCGGGGTGAATCTCATGCACAGCTCAGGTTATTCATAACAATATGCATGGGATATTTTTTTAATAAAGTTGAGACTAGTTGCGGAAAATATAAAATATGAGAGTTAGAAGAAAAGCGGATGTCAGTTAGACTGGTAATAATAACATATGAGGTTTCCACGGGTGAAACGAATTCGATATTTCAATGATTAAAAGATAGAATATAAAAGTGCATTCATTTTAGAGATTTTATTCGTCGAAATTATTTTATTTAACAAACTTTCAGCTGTGATATATTTTTGATATTTTTTTTTGTTAATACATGTATTGAAGTTATTTTGGTGTATTATTTGAAACTTCAGTTGAGACGAAGAGAAATTGAGTTCAATAAGAGGAAGTCATTTCAATTGAGAAGCAGAGTTTATTCAATTCTTTTTTGATAAATATATCTAAAGAGAGAAATTTTACTTGAAGAAAAAGACATATAAGATAGTAAGACATAAAGTTTCGTTGAGTTTGAGGAGAAAAGTACTATTTTAATCATTGAAAAATAAAGTTATTTAAGAAAGACTTCGCATATTGAACCGAAGGCCGAATCTGTGTCCCAAGGACAAATGGTGACTAAAGATAGAGCCTTCCCTGTGTCTGGTATAGAAACACGCAAAATTGGTGGTTATGTGTCGAAAAATCTATTTTTATCTTCATATACCCTCGTGACAGCAGCTGCCCAAATAGTATACAGTGCTTCTCAAAAGTCCTCTCCCCCTCTCTTATTTTTGGAACTATTATATATAAACAAGTGAAATTTGGAAACTGAATATTAAAGGTTGTAAACTACTAGTGATGATGGATGACGAAATCATCAAAGATGACATCACAAGGCCATCGTGACCAATAATTTTGAATGGAACCCGACGGCAAGCGATACCTCTTTTGGAAGGTATCGAAAAAACCTATTCAATGATACTAATTTTGTTTGGGTGTATGGCAGTTTTGGCAACTCGCTTTTAAAAAACGCAAAAATTCAAAATTCAAGCTCCGCCTCTGGATAGTTGTCAAAGAAGATGACGTTTTTGTTAGTCTCCCTAATTCGACGTTTTTGTACATTTAATTATTTGTGTATTGCTGATCGAACGTTAAATTGTTTCAGCAGCTTTTGGTACTTTCAATATTTTTGTACATTTTAATAATTTGTTAAACTGTTGTGAGCCGAACGTTGGGTGCTTCAAGACGCGAAATGATACGTGCTTTAGGTGATAAAGTAGCAGCGATCCTAATCCTTGGTGAAACTGGTCATAATATTCATGCAGCAGAACGCATTTTCAATGAGAGGTTCGAGGACTTATTAAAGGGAGCTTCTTCGTAAGTTTGAAACAACGGGTAGTATTAATGATGCGAAACGATCTGACAGACCACAAATTTCTGATGAGAAAAAAATTGATATACTGGCAGAAGTAATAGTTGATCCTACTTCTTCAACAACTCACGTTGCATCTACCTGTGAAGTCAGTCGAAGTACAATACACAGGGTGTTGGGAAAAAAACAAATTTCATCCATACAAATTAAAAATAGGTCATCAACTCTCAGACGACGACCCAGACCGAAGACTAGAATTTTGTGAAGATATGAAAACTAAAATTAACCAACAGCCAGACTATGTCAAAACAATTTGTTTTAGTGACGAAAGTACTTTCTATCTAAATGGAAATGTGAATACACAGAATGTGAGGTATTGGAGTGACGCAAATCCTCACCTGTTTCGTGAAACATATACCCAATTTCCCCAGAAGGTGGATGTTTGGGCAGGTATCCTCTTTTTTTATACTAATTTAACTGGTGAGGTTTATCTGGAGCTGTTGCAAAACGCAATAGAACCGTTAATCCTTGAAATTTTGAAAGATAATCCAGATGAATTCGGCAATTTGGAAGTAACATTCTAACAGGATGGTGCTCCTCCACACTATTACGGTGCAGTAAGGTGGTATTTGGATGAGGAGTATCGTGGTAGATGGATTGGACGACGAGGTTCAACGGAATGGCCAGCTCGATCACCGGACCTCACACCTTTGGATTTTTTTCTGTGGGGGTACCTTAGATCGGAGGTTTACGCCACTGAACCTGACAATATTGACGTTTTAAAACAACGTATTGTTGCAGAATGTGAGGCGGTTTCCGCAGACACATTTGCAAAAGTACGAGAAGAGTTTAAAAATAGGATATTTCACTGTCAGGAAGTGAATGGAGGTCACTTCGAGCAATTTCTTTGAGTAGATACTGATTCTTAAATCTGTTATTGATATCATACTGAATGGAATTTAAATTTTGATGTTTACTAATGAGCCATTAAAACTGCCATAAACACAAACAAAATCAGTATCATTGAAAAGGTTTTTTCGATACCTTTTAAAAGAGGTGTCGCTTGCCGTAGGGTTCCATTTAAAATTATTGGTCACAATGGCCTTGTGACGTCATCCTTGACGATTTCGTCATCTATCATCACTAATAGGGAAGTTTACAACCTTTTATATTCAGTTTCCAAATTTAACTTGTTCATGTTTAATCGTTCCAAAAATAAGAGGGGGGGAGGGGACTTTTGAGAAGCACTGTATAAATATTAGATGCAAAAAACATTCATTATTTGGAAAAAAAACACAGAGTGTCATTACATTTTACAAGGGGAGTTGAGGTAATATGAGTAGGTATGGAAACTTTATTATATACGAAATGGGGGTACAAACTGGGGACCTTTCAGGTACATATTATGGAGAAAACAGAATAAAAATTCACTCTATTACAAGGGTAACAGTGAGGTGATACATTTTTGTTTTGATCAGAAGTATAATTATTGGAATATCAAAACCAGTCTTTTTACCAATTGTTATAATGGCGACATCGGCGGGATAATTGTTTTGATAAAATTTATTAATATAAAAAATTAAAGAAAAGTCAATCGACAACTCCTACAAATTCGTACTCGATAAATTCCATTTGTCTGGTACTTTTTCAGAACCTATCTGATCAAATATTGTGGAAAATCATGTGATCGGTGAGGTTAGCATACATACTCATTGCTTCATTCCATCCCACTTTCATCAACTGAAATAGCCTCACTGGTTTCGGATATGTTCTGAATGATCTGATCCGAAAATTCAATTAACCATTCCTGACTGAATCAACATAGGATCCATTCGTGACATTCCATAAATTAATGTGTAATTAATAGATCCAATTATGTCCGTGGATATTTGGTCAGTTTGCATTTCGCATGCCATATTACATCACTCATGTTTTCATGGGCCAATACATATTAAATTCGTAGATCAGGTAGATTTGACGGAAACAAAACAGATGTGACATTGGATAGTTGGATAAATGTTAACATACACCAATCTAACTCCTATAGCAAGCTGTACGTATTTTGTATTTTTTTATTCCGGACACTTGGTTCATCCACTCTACACACCACTCATTAACTCCAAAAAACGGCGAGATACCAATTTTCAGTCGGAAGATTTAAAAAATGAATGATTTCCAAAATTTGAACCTAAAATTCTTGACCTCAATAATCAATTGAATCAATTCGGTTAGATATTATAAAACTCGTTTAATATCTTGGCACCGCTATTTTTCCCGCACATCTTCTCATAATCCCCAATCCAAGTCTACAAAGATACTAACGGCGCGTTTGCAAAGTAACTTGTTATCCCATGTTGGTTTCTCCTTTCGCCGCCGGAAGTAAGATGACGCATGCAATACATGGACAGGTTCAAGGTAAGCATATCGAATTCATTTCATTTACTACAAAACTCACCCTTCTTCCGAAATTATTAGGCAAATATACAGGGTGTTATGTAATGAGTGTCCGATGTTTTACAGGACGAGTCCTCAGTCATTTATTAGGTGAAAAGTTCATATAAGCAAGCAAGCTTCATTTTTGATATACAGGGCGTTGAAAATGTATGTCTATTTTGGTTTTTCGTGAATAATTTTCAGAATAATGTCGATATTCAGACGAGAATTGGTATTTGGGGATTTTTTTAATATGAGAAATTCAAATTTTATCTTAGTTTGGCCCTTAATTGCAAGGGGCGTCGCCTACAGGTCTTTTTTTCTTTTGGGGATCAACAACTTTGTCGTGCATGTATCTATCACATTTTCTAGATAAAAAATCGATTCCTCAATCATTTTTACGTGAGGAAGGTTTGCTTTTCGAAAGTCGCTACAAGCAGCCGTTTTCGAAATATTTTGATTTAAATTAATCGATGTATGTGTTTGTCAAAAAGTGAAACAATTTTGAAAACTTTTTTTTTAATTCAACATTTCAAACGCTAATTTTCAAACAACAATGAACAACGGAACACTAGATATAATTCTAAATCAAAATCACAATAGATGGTCGAAATGTCCACGTCCTGCCTGTATGCACGCATCCAATCTTCTCCTCATTGATTCGCGCATTCTTTGGAAAATTCCTGGAGAATTTTGAATCGTTCTACAAGAGTTAATTATTCGATTACTCAATTCTTCTCTATTTTGGATAGGTGTCTGGTGAATGATTCCAGATGTCCCCACAGGAAAAAATCCAAACTGTTGAGGTCTGGTGACCTAGGGGGTCATGGTTGAGGACCTCCCCGACCTATCCAACGGGGACAACTTGTTCCACAGCTAAAGCCACGCTGGACATTGAACTACATCTGATGGATATTGAGGAAGGACCCTAACTCAAAAAAAAAAGTCTGAAAGTTAAAATTTTCATTATCATATGGATAGTTATTTGATTTTCTATTCCGGTCCTAATTGAGAACTAATCTTTAAACAGGAAACAATGAAAATCATAACGGGGCTCGTGACTGGACAGGCACCAAAAAAAGGGCACCTAATGAGACTATTCAACGGCGATCTAACATGCAGATTATGCGGCAAATAACCAGAAACATTATGATACATACTGTGCAACTACGGAGCTTTGGATTGCAGAAGAAAATAGGCAACCAATTGGTGAACCGAGACTGCACAGCACACATCCATTAAAGGAGTACAGGTCCTTGTGCAGGGCATGAAATAAAATAAATCCAGTACTATTCGTTAGCAATATGGAGACACTGAAAAAATCCCAAACAGTTTCATCTGCTTTTTCAGAAAACATAGTCTCTTTGGAAATAAGAAGAAAAGGAAGTGGACACATGATTGAAGGAGAGGTAACAAGGAAACAACAAACCTTCAAAATCACTGGTTGTAAAAGGGGGAACATTACGATGAATAGAAAAGGATGATAATTGCATTATATCGCAGGATTGAAAACAAATGTGAGGGCAGTGGAGGACAAGAGTTATGTCTACAAAACATTGATAGTGAATTTCCTGCAAACATTTCATGCTTCTATGCAAATGTTGGAAAGGACTGTTTGAAGTTCAATGGAAGTATTTACAATATTACAATAATTTTCTAGCAAAAATAATTTGTTACTTTCCGAACAGATTTCTTACTTATATGAACCCCAATCTCACATTTTGTTAGGTACGTATGCTATCAGGATAGATGAATCACGTAAAACTTTCCTCAATGATCTTTCACTTATCAATTTATTATTTTACTTCAGAGCTCTGAAATATTATAAAGAAAGAAAGGAATTCATCCCAATATGGAATGGAATATTGAGTGAAGACAATGAAAAAGTGGAACTGAACTTTATGAAATAACATTTTCTGTCCAAGAGAGTTCTAGCAGAGTCTAACACTGGGACTCTATCATTTGTGATCTACACCATGCAATATGTTCATACTTCATGATCATTTCAATCAAACATTTTTTTACGAGTGACATAATTGCTCCTTGAATTCGATTCTGTTCAAACGTTTAAACAGAAACATTTTGAATTATTGTTTCGCTAAAGCATTCTGACTTTCAATTTTTTTCTGTTACATCTTTTCGTGTCCTATATCTTCCAATTCGACGATTTCGAAATTCCCAGCACTCTTTTGACTCTGCTTTCAAATTCATTCAACTAGAAGCCCTTTTCGTGAAGTCAAATCTGAATATATTCCTATGATGGATATCTCCCTGAAAAACTATTATCTTTCCTTGAAGAATAATAATGACGCTCCTATTTTAATTGTAATCTCACTCTCCTTTTTGAACAATGCACGTTTGCGATTGAAAGCTTTATGAAAATATTTGTCGGAAGGATTCAGGTGATGGATAATTTAAGAGCTTTCTTTGAGAGTTGGATCTGAAAGAAGAATATGCATATTAAATCTTATCGTCATGATTAATGTTCAAAAGAAAAGGTGTAAAACGGTTAAATCAAGATTGTTTCTTTCTCTCGAGAAAAATGTGAAGAGCGAAGGAAAGGAAATAAGTACTTTATAATTTCTGCGGGTGTTGGAGGAAATTGAATCAAGTTTTCAGATCATTTTCTGTGTTTTCGTGCTCCACAATATTGATCAGAAATGTACGAATAGAAATATTGAATCTGTTCATTTCATAATTATTTACAATATTCTGTAGTCTAGTTCCATGTTCAGTGACGACAGTTTATGATTTCAATACCAAAGAACTTTGAAATGGTTTATCTTTTATTTTTATTTTTGTTTTCTAATTTGTCGACCTGTTTCGGGTCACGTTGGACACATCTTCAGGACATCGAGATAAAAAACTAAAAACATTCTGCTGATATTTGTCATAAAAACACTAACTGGATTAAAAAAAATTCAAATATGTTATGAAAAATGAACAATTAATTACAATTGAAAACATGAGGTTCATGTCTGGCCACGGACATGACAGAAAAACCTAATTGAGGGACGAAGATATAAGGTTAAGAAGGAATGAGACTGAAATGAAAATGAATTGAAAATGAGGGTATATATAAGAAGAGGAACGAGAAGAGTGGAAGCAGATTGTAGAAGAAGACGACAGTGAGTTTGGTAGAAGAAGAAGTTCAGATGTGTCATCACTCGTCACGACATTTGCTGTCACAACATAACCTTAGGAAATCAAAGATGGAATGTTAACATATCTAAGCACAATTTATAGTATGAAGTTATTCCTTCATCGTCACTTTTGGTGTTTGTATTATTGGGATTCAAGTGGATATTCAGCTAAAAGTCTTTCATAACGGTTATCAACCCTGTGGAGAATTTTTGCATTTTCAGAGTTGAAAGAGTGGAGGATTGTGATGGAGTGATTGGTCAGGCCTGAATGAAGTGGATTGTTGTTTTCTATGTGGTATTTGTGTTGGTAAAAACGCATTTTTGTATATTGGCGGGTCTCGTTGATATGGCAGGTGTCATCTCTGCAGTCCTTACAACAAATGTTGTATATTAGATTACGTTTTGGACACTCGCGTATTTTTGTTGACATTAATCTCTAACTCCGCGCTTTCAAATGCTTTCGAGTTTTTCATTTTTTTTTTTGTAATTAAAATAACACTCATGACATTTTCCCATCATTTCAATGATAATTGCATTTAAATGTACCCTCCTCAAATAAAGAGATATTTTGAACCATCATAAATTGTTATCTAGCATATAGTTATTTTCTTGAAGCCCTCATTTGAAAAAATAATCAAAATGTTAGAAAATGTTATACATTTTCATTATCAGAGGCGCAAAACTTCACGAATCACCCCACCGCGTGAAATCACACGCATCACTGCACCGACAGACATATAAAATGGTAAGTAGCACCTAAGCTTGTCAGTATTTACCTGCAGACGATTCTTAATTGATTTTACAACTCGTAAAAACTCTGTTGCTATTTTTTATTTTTTTTTTATTTTCTAAAACTAAAAAAAAAATTGGCAAAATTCGAATGTTTTTTTCTAGCAAAATGTTGTGACGTAATCACCCGATCAACCAATCCCACTGTTGACATCTTCTATCAATTTTGCAACGTTGACATTTATAGTTTAGGAAATTTGGCAACATTGCCGTTTAATGTCACAATCAACCCGATTACGCCTATTGGCTGCTCGGTCGTTTACGTTACAAAGAGCGCCAATATTAGTAGCTTAAAAATTTGCTGGTTTTCGAAAACGAAATGGAAATGCTGTAATAAAAATTTTGCACAAAAAATGATTTCTCGGTACATTTATACAGGGTGATTCAAAAGTACTTAGACAAACTTCAGGAGGTGATTCCTCACAATATTCTTATATGAATTGTTCGAATAAATATATGTCCGAAAACGCTCCGTTCCCAAGATACAGGGTGTTAGTTTTATTTTTATTTTCGTTTTTTTTTAAATAACTCCAGAAATTATCACCTTAATTAAACAAAAATTGGTATTGAGAGGTTTTTCGAGGTGTCGAATTCGAACCTGATTTTATTATTGCTCTCACTCGTAGGGGGCGCCACCTACACGTCTTTTCCTTTTTTTTAAATCATAACTTTTTTGAGCATACTTCTAGCACATTTTTCGGTAAAAAAAGAAGAAGGAGCTACCTTTGTTGCTTATACCCTTGTTGCTATAAGCAACCGTTTTCTAGATCTTTGGGCTTGAAAATTTCAAGTTGATTATTTGATAATCGATGCGTGTTGAAGTTATTACCATTATTTTGCATTTCTCACAAGAATTCTTAGAAAATGGATTTGACGTTTGAATAAGTAGTTTTGGTTTTTTGTAGGGGCGCCTTATTATACTTATTTTTACTCGTTTGAAATAGTTATTTTTGTATCAAGGGTGCAAAATCTGTATTTGTCTCAATAAAATTTTGAAGAAACATTTTATTTCAAGAAATTTTTAATATGTAGAATAGAATCAAATAAAATAAAGGAAACTAAATTGTATTCGAATGAATTGTTCAAAGTGTTCAGCAAAGATACAGGCATTCAGTCTTCTAGTCATTGAATCTCGTACTCGCTCAAAAATTATTGGTGTGATTCGTATTGTTTCACAGGCGTCTACTATTCGGTTTCTTAGATCTTCTTCGTTCGCTACTGGAGTTTTATAAATTAGTGACTTCAACTGTCCCCAAGAATGAAAATCCAGCGGGTTCAGATCTGGGGACCTTGGTTCCCACGCCTGGTTAGGTTCTTCTGCACCCCTACCGATCCATCGATTTGGATAGATAGTGTTGAGGATTTCCCTGGCTACAACGCCGGAGCCCCATCATGCATAAACCACATGCAGATACGAATTTCTAATGGCACATTCTGAAGAAGTCCCAGCAATTCATTTTCTAAAAAGTCTCTGTAAGTTGCGCCATTCAGTCGGAACGGAAGAAAGAAAGGACCTATCAAGTAATTATCAATTATTTCCGCCTATACATTCAAGGAAAGTTGATACTGATGATGTGATTCACTAACTGCGTGCAGATTTTCCAGAGCCCAAACATGGTTGTTATGAGAGTTTGTGATAGCATTTCGGAAGCAGTTTGCCTGGTCCGTGAAGAGTAAATATCTTAGAAAACTTTTAAACAAAAAAATAAACCGACGAAATACGGAACCGAGAAGTAAAACATGAAATGAACCTTCCTAGTCTCAATAACTAAGCTCCTAAACTAATGTAAGTAACTTATTTTGAGTCGGCGCCAAACAAACAAGCAAATGAATTAGGTAAGGCGTGAAATGATGACATCGAGTTGGGCGGTGACATTCTGATAATTTTTTTGAAGTAATTTAATGATCTTCGTTGATTGTTTGTTTGGCGTCATCTCAAAATTAGTTACTTACATTAGTTTAGGAGCTTAGTTACTGAGACTAAGATGGTTCATTTTATTTTTTACTTTTCAGTTCCGTATTTCGTCGGTTTGATTTTTTGTTGAAAAAAGTTTTTATTTTTCAATTCTTTGTGGCTGAAATCCACTAATTACCAACTGTTTGTTTTTTCATTACTTCCAAAATACTTACTTACCCACCTTACTTCAACTATTACCAGTTAAATAATATGATTACCTACTTTTACTATTTGTTGTAATATAAACTATTTTTGTTGTTCTGGTTAGTTTATTTCATTACTTTGTATATCATTCCATCCTCTCATAGAATATATTTATTGTGATAATGACACTAGCGATCTGTCATTGTCAACTACATATGTGTGCCAATGTTCATAAGTGAAAAATCAACTATCCCCTATTTTTCCACCCGTAAGGGTGGATAATTCCATTTAAAATCCAAATATGATCAACTTTGAGGTATACTCTATCTGATAAGAGGAGAATCATCCAAATCGAGGATCCCAGTAAAAAGTTATAGCTGATAGAATCGGTTAACAGACCAGAATTCAGAGGGTGAGTGATCAATATCCTTCATTTTGCTACCCTTAGGGGTGGATTTCATTTTTAGATTCGAATGGGACCAACTTCGAAGTACACCCTATCCACTGAAAAAAGAATATTCGGAATCGTACGTCTCAGTGAAGAGTTATGCGTGATCATACATAAAAAAAAAATATACGCGTCGACTAGAGAACCTCCTCCTTTTTGGTTTCGTCGGTTAAAAATAAACCTTCTCAGTCTCGAGAACTAAGCTCCCGAAGTAATGTTAGTAACTAATTTCGAGTCGGCGCCAAACAAACAAGCAAATGGAGTAGGTAAGGCGTAAAATGATGGCATCGAGTTGCGCGTTGACATTCTGATAATTTTTTTGAAGTAATTTAATGATCTCTGTTGATTGTTCGTTTGGCGCCGACTCAAAATTAGTTACTCACATTACTTTAGGAGCTCAGTCATTGAGACTGAGAAAGTTTATTTTATTTTTTACTTTTCAGTTCCGTATTTCGTCGGTTTAATTTTTTGTTAAAACGTTTTTATATTTCAATTTTTTTTGGCTGAAATCTACTAATTACTATCTACTTGTTTTTTCATTACTTCCAAAATACTTACTTATCCACCTTACTTCAACTATTACCAGTTAAATAATATGATTATCTACTTTAACTATTTGTTGTTATAAAAATTATTTTTGTTGTTCTGGTTAGTTTATTTCCTTACTTTGTATATCATTCCATCCTTTCGTAGGATATAATGATTGTGACGGATGTAGAACAAAAATAATGACAATAGCGATCTGTCATTGTCAACTACATATGTGTGCCAATGTTCACAAGTGAAAAATCAATTATCCCCCATTTTTCTACCCGTACGGGTGGATAATTCCAATCGAAATCCAAATTTGATCAACTATGATGTATACCCTATCTAATGAAAAAAGAATCATCCAAATCGAGGAACCCAGTACAAAGTTATGCCTGATAGAATCGGTTAACGGACAAGAATTCAGAGGGAAAGTGATCAATATTCTTCATTTTGCTACACTTAGACGTGGATTTGATATCTTAAATTCGGATGGGAGCAGCTTCGAAGTACACCCTATCCACTGAGAGAAAAAATAGCGGAATCGTACGTCTCAGTAGAAAGTTATGCGTTATCATACATATAAAAAAAAATACGCGTCGACTAGAGAACCTCCTCCTTTTTGGTTTCGTCGGTTAAAAATTGAGGATTTCCAGCCAATTATCTCAAAAACCACTGACACATAGTAATGCGTTTGGGAAATTCTCGTGGCAAGAGAGCTTGTTCCCTTTGAATATGGTATGGATAAAATTGTTGATCGTGGATAATTCTCCAAACTGTGGACTGAGTAGAATTGAGAGCTTCAGCAATTATTCTTGTACTTGTTTCTGGATTCTCTCCAAGAATGTTCAGAACAGCTTCTTCCATTTCTGGGGTTCGGACTTCTCGTGGTCTTCCAATAATATCAGCTGCCCTCTTAAAGCTACCTGGTTCTGCCAAACGATGGTGGAGACTGGTAAATGTTGGAGCTGAAGGCAGTACTCGATTAGGAAATCGCTTCTGGTAAATACGTCTTGCTTCGCGCGCATTGCCATCCGCAAGGCCATAAACGAAATGCATATCAGCTAAATGAACATTATTGTTTAAATAATCCATTTTTTCAAAATTACTGTTTGAAAACTTACAGAAACTTCAACAAAACAACAAAACGTTCAACTGTCACATAATATGTAATTACCAAAACTACTTACTCAAACGTCAAATTCATTTCCTAAGCATTCTTGTGAAAATTGCAAAATAATGGTTATAACTCCAACACGCATCGATTATCAAATAATCGACTTGAAATTTTCAAGTCCAAATATCTAGAAAACGGTTGCTTATAGCGACTTGTAACAGGAGTAGCGTTTTTACGTAGATACGAGAAAGGAATTGATTTCTTTACTGAAAAATGTGCTAGAAGTACGCTAAAAAAAGTTATGAATTTTCAAAAAAGAAAAAGGCTTTTAGGTGGCGCCCCTACAAGTAAGCATCAGGTTCGAATTCGACACCTCAAAATGTCAGTTTTCGTTTAATTGAGGTTATTATTTCAAAAGGTATTAAAAAAAACTGAAATAGAAAAAAATTATAACACCCTGTGTCTTGGAAACGAATCGTTTCCGGACATATATTTATTTGGACAATTCATATTAGAATATTGTGAGGAATCACCTCCTGAAGTTTGTTGAAGTACTTTCGAATCACCCTGTATATGCTTTATTTATTTTAAAGCATATTTGAAGCCATAATAATTTATCGTGTCCTCGCCTATTGTATCGAGTGTATTCATGTGTAACCATAAATGACCTGGAATGTACGTCCTAAAGAAGTATTTTGCTTTCCAAGAGGATCAAAGAATTTCACCAACTTGCGCAGTCATAAATAACCAGCAGTTCGAGAGATACTCTAATATGAATCGTATCGAGAAACGTTCGATTATTATTGGCCAGTATCGGTTTTTTTGTTGCGAAAATGCACCCCTTTTCGGGGGCAAGAGCCCTCATCACGGAAGAACACACAAAAACAATGCTTTCCTTAAGCTCCCGAAAACTGACAATGATCCAAGATAAATGGGTTTCTCGCAATTACTTGAGGATACTCGTCCATGAAAAATTCCTCTTCTGATTCCGAGAGCTTTCATCGTCAACGATCAATATGATGGCACTGCTAATATTTCATCGGAGAAAGGTCATTACGTCCCAATATTCTCCGAGACATATTGAATGGGCTGAGTTCTTTTCCAGAAATCTGTTTTAGTTCAATACAATTTCCATTGGAAAACAGCTGTAACTGGGATAAAAGATTTTGGAATAATGACTGCACTCTGTTTTGTTATTGAAATACATCATTCAAATTTTCAGATAGATTTCAATAAGAATTAGTCCCTTCATCACAAAAAGACTTTCCATAAATTTCGATATATCTGCACCGATCATGGTCCCCAGAACCCAAAATAATCATTACTTGAAATATTTATTATATATATATATTTTATGAAGAAGAAAAACTCGAAGTCGTCTCCACAATATAATATTAACAATCGATTAGATAAAAACCATCGATTATATATATATATATATATATATATATATATATCTAAATATATATATATATATATCTATATATATATATATATAAATATATATATATATATGTACAGTGTCCGCCAAAAACTTGGAACCATTCCCGCTTTCGATGTTCAATTTCATATGAATACTCCTCCAACAATAAAGCCCATCTAGCAACTCTGGTAGCCAAATCTTTCTAAGCCATAGTTTTCTGAAAAGCTGAACAATCAAGTTATGATCTTGAATTGGAATCCAAGTAAATATATATATTCGGAATTTTTTGACGGCTTGAATGATAGCTAGGACTTCGAGTTCATAGCTACTGTATTTTTCTTATTTTTGCTCATATAGTTAATTGATGGAATCTACTATTTGTTCGACTTCTATATCAGATAAAGCTCCATAGCCATATTTGCTCGCATCTGTATGCAATTCCGTTTCTCCGCCCTGTTTGTAAATATGTAACACTGGTTTAAAAGATAATTTTTTTTTAATTTTCTCAAATGTCTCTTTTTGTTCATGGCCGAAAACCTCTGTTCCTTCCTCAACAGATGACTCAAGGGTTTTGCAATAAGGAAATGAGATGAGATAAACTTACCCGTCACACCCAGAAAAGATTGAATTTGTTTTAAATTCTTGAATGCCACGGTTTTATCATTTGATGGTTGGACTCTTCCATCATCAATAATAAATCCCAAAAATTCGATCTGCGTTTTCAGCAATTGACATTTTTTTTGTGTCTAATCCATAGTCTTTTGCATCCTGGAAAACTTTTCTCAATCTCTCAAGTCCTTCTTCTTCTTCTGTAGAACTCAATTTTACTATGTGATTCATATAATGGCGCCTAATGTTTTCCACCAACAATTTTCTAAAAACAATACTGACAAATCTGTGAGAGAGATATTTGATACGAATTTGAAAGAGACCACAAGCCGTCCTGATGATTGGGAAACCATAAAAACAGCTGTTGGCGGATGGTGAGCTCTCTTGGATTCGTAATAAATTTCTCTTTATCTAGTTATTTGTTTTGCGTTACTATGAACGCACTAGGAGTACGACTATTGGTGTCGTGGGTTGGCCTATGCTGACATCTGTTGATGACCTGTTAATGTGCACGAAATTTCGTGCCATTAAAATTCCACGACATTAGGTCTGAGCTTCACCGCACAGATTTAAGGTGTCACTATCTATATTTTATATATATATATATATATATATATATATATATATATATATATATATATATATATATATATATATATATATATATATATATATATATATATATATATATCTATATATTTAGGCCATATTTTCCAACGGAATTGGAACAAAATCGGGCACAAAAAATCGTGTACGGTCGAAGGATCCCCGCCAGGAACGAACTTCCTCATGATTTTTTCTCAACTCCGAATGTAATTTGATATGGAGATTAAGATTGTTTATATTTGTATATTTTCGTCACGTAAGGAGAAAGCGTAATGCTCTCTCCATAGTTTCAAATGATCCAATAAATCAATTAATATCGAGGTACAGAATATGTTGCCATCAATCTTATGTATCCACCATTTTGTGTTTCTTTTTTCTCAATATTTTTCCCTTTGAAAATTGACGTTTTCTATTCCATCACATTCAATTGTCATAATACCATGCAATACTTATATATCCTTTTTTATCATACCTGCATCATAATCTTTGTTTTATGAACTGAAAAGCGTGCGAAATCTCAAGATTAAAACACGCCCTGTCTCAAAGCTAAGAGCATGCGAAACCTCAATATCAAAACACGCCGTGTTTTAAAGGTTGCTAGGCAACAAAAACAAGTCCAACTTTCATATCAATCATATGAACTCTCAAATAAGCTTGTGCATAACAATTGCTATATCCATGTCAACAAGACGTGACATCAGATGTCCATTACATACCTGATTAGAATTTGAAAATACAAAAGCAAAGTTTTAGATATAAAATAATATCAAGATGTGAATCTCGATTGAAGCCCGGGACTCGAAGTGATGGCGCATTTGCTGTTTCAGTTGGAGATAAACCCGGAAAAACCCACAACACCATCAGAATTCAGATCATCAACTTTCTCATAAAGGACATATGCTCACTTCGAGCTGAGAGAATCAATCTTGGAAAATACACGGCAGTCATCGAAGAGGTGCCGACAATTAGAATAAGGGTGTTTGCAATATGTCGTATAGTGTCCATTGGAAATGCTGCCGCTATGATTATATATGGCGTAGATATTATAAAGAGTATTCATTCCATCCTGAGCAGATTATTGGTCCAAATTCAAATTTTGTATGGGAAAATAAATCACATTGTCCAATTAACTGTCATCAGTCGGAGAAACACGTTTTAAATGTATAACTAAAATATTTGGAAATGTTTGTATTCGAATCCTCTTTTTGAATTTCGTTTTCATTCCACAAGTTGAACAGTTTGGGCTCGCGTAGTCAGTCGAAGTCTCCTCTTCCGTCAACAGTTCAATACATTGTGTTGAATTCACGACTTTGGTACGTCTGGAATAGGGATTGAAAGTACCCAGAATGGTTCAAAAGTAACGGAGCAGTAATTACAGAAAGTACATCTAAATATAGACTTCAGCTGACCGGCAAATGTATCCACAATTCTGGAATTATGTCCAAGAAATGGAAGCTTTCTGATTATCATTCGTGATAACAAAATCGTTTGGTGATGGATGGTTCTCTGCACTCGTCTTGTTGAAGTCTTAATGTGAACCTACCAGAAGGTATCTTAGAAATTCTTTCGAATCTGCTGGGACGTTATGATCAAAGGAAGGAGCAACATTTCTGAATATACGGACGGAATGTGAAGTATCCACCATTTTTTGAGAAGAATCAGAACTCCAGATATTTTCCATCAAAGATATAGAAGATTTCACTAAATTTCCTTTCATTCTTGATGTAGTAGTAATCAAATCCTCCACACAAAAACTATTCTTGAAAAATTTCAACAAAACCTTGGTGTTCGAAAGTCACTGGATTATGCTATTCATAAAACAGGTATTTCCTACATTCTTCAATCCTCCTAGGCCAAATGTAGAAATGGAGTCTTTTGTTGGTATGGCATGCTCACCCATGTTCAACGAAGAATACATGGGTTCATTGTTCCTGTAATTCAAAGAAGGTGATAGAGAAACTGATATTGAGTTTTTGGAAAGTACTGAGTGATTACCTTTGATAACTGATATGTATCTCGTAGGAAAATTGGGAAGATAAAATAATTCATCCAGTGGATGCGATGGAGGAGTTGTACCCATCACAGAAGGAGCATTGCCCCTTTGAATTGCTATACTAATTATTTGTATAAAAAATTACGTTGAACGTTTATCTTTTGTAGCACGGCCCACTCTCCTTCCAATTTCATGAAAAAAGACAGAGATTCAGGGCCAAAGACACCAAAAGTTTCGACAGCTATTGGATGGAAAAGATAATTATGTCCGAGATTTTGATATTTCTTTCTTTTCAATTTTTCGCTGGATATTGCTGCAGCACCTGCGGACTTGGGAGTATTTGCTAAATGAGACGCTGAAACTGTGTCAGCACAAGTGAAGTCCCACACCAAAGGTTTGCCACATTTCCAAGGCATGATAAAAATAGCGTATGATACACGTGTATAAGTGCCTTAAAAACACTCGCAACGTTAAGAGCACTCCGCTCCGCGTCGTGCCCCCAAACTTGTAGCGCGTTCTTTGAAGGCTCACTCATACCCTTGTATCATCATAAACTATTTCCAAACTCCTTCGCCACAGTGAAAGGTATTTTATTCCTGATAATATTATTTGTTATGAAAATTCACTACTGTTGTGTACACGACGATTCCAAATCGAAAATGAAAATTCTGTGTTTCGTGTAAAAATGTTGTATATTTAAGCAAAGCGCTTTTGGCCTACGGCCATCTTCAGTGCTTATCTGTCAATGAGAATGAAAAATCATGTTGATTAAGTAAAAACTTGTGAGCATTCTCACATGTGTTGTATGTTTCTGGTTCTCAGAATCACATTCAAAATGTTCAGAAAAAATGAGGATTTCCTAACTCAGGTCTATTTCAACATTGTTCGAAGTTTGAAAATTATTTTGGCTAACGACTAGACAGCAAGCTGTCTTACCACGGCTGTCAACTATTCGTTATATTATATCAAATTAACTTGCCACATATTCAATGTAAACCAATAATCCCACTTCGGCATACAAAAAACATAAGAGATCATGTCCAAAAAGGATATTATCATCTTAACACACCTTATATGAAAAAATAAACAAATAAGAATATCTTCCACGTATTACCACTCAACGATAATATCCGACTTTTATTCGCATAGATATCCTACCGTTCATGTATCATTTTAAATCTCCCGCAAGCAGAACAGCAGTTTCTACCAGTCAACACCTACTGCAAGCCGCGTAAAGGAACTTCGTTCGAAAAATATTTTCCATCACCTGTTCCGATGTCTGTGGGTTTGTAATCAAATCTTACAAGTCGAATTTGATCCACTTCTCGTCGTCCGATTACCTTGAAATTTCGTAGTTCATAATTCCGATGACAAGGCATTATGGAATTTGTTTTTGTTAGAGGAAAAAACAAAAAGGCGGCTCCAAGATGGTGGACGAGATTTGTATTTATGTTCCGATTCGATATTGGTATGTGGGGGATTTCGTTCTGTATCGAGTAAAATCAATATTTTTCATAAGTCGATATCTTCGAAACTAAATGGTGAAAAATTACCATTATTTTTTCAATCAATCCCACAATAGTACTGCATACACGAGTGGTTTTTCAAAAAAATCATAAGATCCGTTCAGAGTCTATAATAAAACATGTGTCCTCTTCGTTCACGTGTTTAAGCTGGATTTATAGTTAGACGGACTGTAAACGTAGACGCACTGTAAACGTAACAAACGGACTGTGAAATATTATCAAATTTATAAATCGACGAAACGGAATTTTTGCGCATGGGTAGAAGTGATAGTGACATTCAACATAACTTACACATTATACGAATCATAAACAGCCTGTGTTGGTTTGGATTTGTATTATATTCTAAATATTTATCTATGCTTCGTTTTCTGTGTCACAATGGATTATGAAATACATAAAGGTATGTTTCTTGGTGCCGTGGGACTGTTGTTGTGTGCAGTAGCATTGGAAAAGGGTCGACAAACTCGAAGAACAATAATTATGCGACTACGACTTTACAAAACAAGATCCATAAACCGTAATAGAAAAGTAGAGACTGCCTCCAATAATTTTTTAAAGATGAAGACTGCTGATGTAGATCAATTTTTCAAGTATCCGTGAATGACTGTTCCAGTATTTGATGAATAATTAGGTCTTGTTAAAAACATCACACATAATTCTTTATTTTGATGGGCCGGACGCAAGAAACGTAGTGTAAAAGATGAAAGTTGGCCAACTCTTCCGTTCCAGTCTGTTTCACTTAAGTTACGTCATGCGTTTACGTTCATTTATAAACAAGAGTACATAAATTACATAGTTGATCTTTTTGCAGTGCGTCTACATTTACAGTCCGTCTAACTATAAATCCAGCTTCAGATTTAGTCCAGTAAAAAAATACCCATTTTTAATTGCAAATATCTGACAAACTGAACGTAGGTTCATGGATGTTATGTTTACACCACACCATACTAAAATTTCAGGCGATTCCTAAGATTTGACCAAAACTACAGAAATACCTTAAAAGAGTTTTTCAACATACGAATAAACTTCAGCGAACTGACATTTGACAATTTTGACATGGATATAAGGATATTTCAGTGATCGTTATTTTTTATTCGATTTTGATAATGATATAATTACGGTTTTTGTACATCACATTTAATTATAACTTCGATATAATGTATTTTCTTGATGAGGTTTCTTGTCCGTAGATTAGAGGACAGGTACGAGACAACAACTCGAATTTTATGCCGACGTTATGTATTTAGACTTCTTCTGGGCTACAAGGAAAAGGCTACTAGTTTACTTTTACACATTTTACATAATTTCAACAAACAACAATATTAAAAATAGACTTTTTCCAAATAATAAGATAAATTGAGAAAACATTAAAGAAACAAAAATGAAATTTAAAACAAGAAAACCATCACATGTAGTTTCAAAATAAATATAGAAAATTGTCAAATTTACATTTACCAGAAAGTTATAGAGGTTGTCGACCACAATGAACTATTTCGAATGTTCTCATTCGATCGTGATGTACTCCGCAACACTACCATGGTCCCTATTCGATGAAATAATAATCATTTTTATATTTGACTGTTTTCCTAGCTCTACTGCAGAAAAGCCTATTTTTATTATTGTTGTTTGTTGAAATCATGTGAAATGTGTGAACGTTACTTAATGAGCATTTTTTTTGTAGCCCTAAAGAAGTCTAAATATAAAATTTGCGTTGTTGTCTCGTACATGTCGTCTAACCCACGATTTTTTTTTGAGATAATGTATTTTATTCATGATTTACTACCTGCCTAATAACCTCCATTTAAACTCTGCGACACAAAGACTTGCTGCGCGCCTCTATATGTTTATTAAGGTAGTTGTCGTGAAATCCACTTCTAATCAGAATTCGTTTATATTCATACCACTTTCAGTTAACATCAGTACATGTATCATATTAAATTTTTGAAATCATTTACCACACCGAAAGCGAGATATAAGACTTCAAAGTTGCAACGTTTAACACGTAATCCCTATAGTGAGCTACCGCGGACACCACATTTCAAGGCATAACTAAAAACCCTCCATTCAGATCTTTTTGAAAAACTAGTATATTATTGAAAGGTACGTAACAAATTTTATGAAAAAAATTCAAGATGCGTAGCCATACAGTTATTTATTTATTGTTATAAGAAGTTTCTAAATTATTGCGTATGAGAAGTGCAAGAGGGTGAAGGATGAGAATCGTGGCAACGCCTCAAGCGATCGCTCGTGATCAAATAATTGAGAGCGCGAGGGTCTTGCTGTTTTGAATTGAACTGTGTTTTGGAACACACATATTTATGAATAATAATTGTGACTAATTGCGTTAATTTATACTGATGCATTTTAAACATAATACAATGGGAATAGATATAAAATGAAATGTAGTTTTAACGAGTAACGGCAAAAAACAGTGCATGAACATTATTGTATTCATACATTTGTACAACACATGTACGTATAACATAATTCGAATATTTTTAAACATAAACAAAAGTTATTCAGATTTCTAACAGGCTTATAAAATATAACGTATAAATCTACAAAAAATATAAACAACAAAGAATGTAATATTATTTATTCTTAACTTCCATACCAAGTAATCACTTGATTGACTAAACATTTATTTTTAATTCATCAATGATTTTAGTTGATGCTCTCCTATTTTTAGTAACTCTAGGTTTTCCATTCTCCAATTTTTCAGTCATGTGATTAATCACAGATTCTTCTCCTCCATCGTGATACATTTGTTTCAGGAGATCGTATGTTATAGCTGGAAAATTCCTGGCCCTTTTCGATCTGGAAACGTTTTTTTAAAAACAAGCAAGCTATCCACAAATCCTGCTATCATGATAAAATCTTCTATCGAATTATTATTAATGATTGCTCTTAGTAATCTAGGTACATCGAATCTCGCATTATGCGCAACGAGTAAATTTGAAGTTGTAGATAAATTTAAAAATTCTTCAAATGCTACCAAACAATCTACTAAATTTTGTGAATCGACTTGTTCATCATTCAAATATAATTGACCAGAAATTGTACTCAATCCCGTAATTTTTGTCGCCACAGGATTGATCTGCTTCGTAGGGCTAACATATATATTGAATTCTCTATTTTCACATTTGGCGGCGATTTGAAAAAATGTCATCAGTCATGCATAATCCGGATGTTTCTAAATCAAAATAAACTATGGAATAATTCATTGATATTGATTCGATATTTTTTAATAATAGTGATGATGCTCTTGATTCGTTAATTCCAACGTTTGGTTAATATGTTACACCTTCTGACATTTCCTTCGATTTTCTTAACATTTCCCTTTTTTTGGTCAATTCAACTCTGCGCAACATTTTTTCTCTTAATGATAGCATCAGTCTCCTTTTTTTCTTATCAGAATCGTATCTTTGAGCATATGTAGCTGTATGACTACCTGGTTCCAAATTCAATTTTTTTCTTATATTCAATAACGATACCTCGCCAATGTTTTTAGAGCAAACTGCACTGGCTAATCTGTAATCTGCAGACGCACTTCTACTGTAGCATTTAGATTTTGGTGCTTTATGAGCTACAATATTATTTACGCTTTCATTTGCCTGACTAGAAGCTGCAGAACAAAACTTATGGGCATTTCCAGCGTATTTTTTCAACATATTTTGTAATTTGTTAAATCAATCGTTATTTTTCAATATTACATTACAGTCTGTATTTCAGATCCAGTTTCTCTTCGACACCATGAACTACAATTTTCATGTTGACCAAATAGATGGCTGGGAATGATACATAATACTTTAGCAAGTTCATTGCTATTTTTTTTGTTTCTTTATGTTTCCTTTTTTAAACTTTCGCTTTAGCAAACCCACCCGTTCTTGCGCGAAATCGATCCATAGCTTTGACTGCTTGTTTATATCTTGAACAACTGAATGCGAGCGATCGTTGGATTGCGACGTTGCCAATAGTCCAGTCATGGCTTATTTGCTGTAATACGCATGCTAGTTGCGTTTCTCAGCGTACAGTTCCCTCAAAAAAGATCCCTCTTATTCAGCGCTGAACATGCATCGCGCTACAATCGAGACTAATTTTTGACACTGTTTGTAGCCCGATAACTACCTCAACTACCAATATTGTAACCATGTGTAAAGGAAGTCAAGTCACGAAAATCAGTTTGTCCTTTTTCATGCGGGCGCTTTAACACTATTGCGCATGCGCAACTTTTTAATTACAACTCACGGCATGAATATTCAAGGTTAGGTTATTTATTTGACATTTCAACTAGAATTGGGTTCGTGCACATTTGACAGACAGTCGGAGGTGAAACAATCTCACTTTTCCGATTTGTTTATGTTGTTCGAATAAATGTTCTTCAACAAGCTAAACAAATGTGTTGTTTTACCTCCAATGTCGACCATCTGTCAAATGTGCACGTAACCAATTGGTTTGATGCACATTGGACAGATAGTCGACATTAGAGGTAAAACAACCTCAGTTTTCTGATTTGTTCATGTTGGAGAGTTGAACATTTTTACGATTTCAAAAACAATTCAGTAGTTGGATTACATGTGTTATTGTTCAATTCGTAGATGATCATGCCTTCATATTGTGCTGTTCTGAAATGCAAGGAAAATGCATCAGAGGACGACGGAATACAGTTTTTCAGGTAGAGTGTGGTGTAGGTTTCATATATACATATTCGTATTTTCGACCCTGTTAGAACAATTGCATCTGCCGTTGGAAGAAATAGAAAAATTCACAATATCAAGATACATTATTTTGGGAAAAGTGATATATCTGTTGATAATTCTTGAGTCTTCAGAAGATAGGGATCAATACCCAATACTGATTTTTTCTCTTTATACCGTTCCCGGTGAACATCATCTACACTGGAATAATATTTTGTCAGGTCCATTGACACAATATTTCACCCGAAACACGATAAAAGCAGTAACAATTTCATAATTTTTTTTTTATGTTCTGGTTCCCACGAAAAGGGATACCCTGTCATGTTCAGAGAACATCGTGGGAACCAAGGGAAAGAAGGTAGGAGTTGGTGTTCTTCTTGAATTTCTGGAGGTTGTATGCCTCGGGGAACACCTCCCTAGGCAATGAGTTCCAAAGCCTCGCTGTTCGTTGGATGAACGAGTCTTTGGAAAGTGATGTTCTGCAGGTCTCCAAAGTGACCACGAAGGGGTGTGATGACTGAACTTGACGGGTTAGTCTCGAAGAGACTGCCAAAGCAGGAACGATTGTTGATATTTCAGAAGAGCATCGCCCATGAAAATATCTATAAAATAGAGACAAATCGCCAACTTTTCTACGGTGTTCCAGACAAGTGAGCGAGTTTGTAAGCGAGGCATCACCGACGAGACGAATTGCCCTTTTTTGGACAGAATCCAATAGCCTCAGGATATGTTTAGGTGCCGCGCTCCGAATAGTGGGAACAGTATTCCAGGACAGGTCGGATCTGTGCCTTATAGATCATAAGCAGCTGAGTGGGGTGAAATAGCTCTTGGCACGAAACAAAACCAAGTTTTGGGATGTACTTTTGGCAATGGACCTCACGTGATTTTCCCAGGAAAGGTTATTGCTGATAGTAATACCAAGCATCGATATGGATGACTTCAGTGGTATGGTTACTCCTGACAAAGTTATGTTAGGCACAGTGAGATCGGCTTTTCTAGAGAAAAGACATGCTTGTGTTTTGTTTGCATTGAATTCTACCAAGTTATTAGATCCCCACTCGAGAATTGTTGCTAAGTCCATATTTATATTATTAACATTTCTTCCTCGTTCATTTCTGGTTTCACGGGCTGATATAGGGGCCCTAGAAGAGAAAGCGGTATGGAGGGTACTATCATCGGCAAAGCTGTGTACTGGACATGAAGTTGCTATCAACAGGTCGTTGATGTGAAGTAGAAATAGTGTTGGTGCGAGAATAGATCCTTGCGGAACACCAGCATTTATGAGTAGAGTGTCAGATGAAACTCCATCGACCACTACATGGAGAGACCTGTTTGAGAGAAAACTAGCAAGCAGAGAACACAGC